>VFSX01000001.1:630000-645000 GCA_016618255.1 Chlamydomonas sp. UWO 241
CGCACCCCTGACCGCCCCAGGTGGTCATGAACGCCTTCACTTGCGCGGGATTTGGGTAGGGAAAGCTGATGAGTAGTGACAGTAACAGTAACATCGGCTTTCCAGCGAAGGTTTACTCCTAGTCCAGTTCTGGCCTTAGCTAGCAATCACTTGTGTGGCGAACAACACTGCATCCAAAAGATACTCAAGAGAAAAACTCACGGCTGGCGCACGCCGACGTAGAAGGGCGAGCGTAGCAGCCTGTGGTTGTCGGTGCCCGCATCGATGATGACCGGCAGGCACTCTGATGGTGCGACGCCCCCGCACGCGGTGTACCTGCGATTCACATACGTATAAGAGTGAGGTACAGATGTACAAGAGTGACAACAGACGTATAAGAGTGCGATGTAATTAATCGGGCAACGTGTGTGCATGCACGTGCCTCAATGATGACTGGCAGGCACTCTGATGGCGCGACACCCCCACACGCAGTGTAACTGCGATTCACATGTGTACAAGGGTGGGGTACAGATGTACAAGAGTGTGGCACGGATGCACACGAATGAGGTGTAACTGCACGGGCAACGTGTGTGCATGTAAGGTGTGTTGATAATAACCGGCAGGCACTCGGATGGTGCGACGCCCCCGCACGCTGTGTACCTGTGATGTACAAGAGCGAGGTACAGATGTACAAGAGTGGGGTACAGACGTACAAATGTGAGGTGTAAATACGCAGGCAACGTGTGTGAGGTAGGGTGTGACACTGATGACCGGCAGGCACTCTGACAGCGCGACACGCACCCCCACCCCCACCCACCCCCCGCAAGCCGTATACCGTTCGGGGCCGGATTTCCCTTTTCTCAGACAGCCACCCCACACTTGGTGGGAGAGGACGTGTGCATGGGGTGAGTTGGAGAGCTCGCCGAGGGCACCTGCTATGTATTGTATGCACATGCACACAGAACACACACACACACACACACACACATGCACTCACATGGAGAGCTTCGAGATTGGGCTCCGAATCGAGTGCCCGCCCACGTCGCCGATGCATTCCAAGCCCCCCCACCCCCCCACCCCAACACACACGCACACACGCACACACACACGCACACAAATACACGCACATGGAGAGCTTTGAGATTGGGCTCCGGATCGCGTGCACGCTCACGTCTCTAATGTTATCCATGCACTCTCTTTCTCACACACACATATGAAAAGCCTGTCTCTCTCTCTGCCTGTCTCTCTCTCTCTCTCTCACACACACACACACATGAAAAGCAAAAACGCACACACCTAGGAGGATACACGCACATGGAGAGCTTTGAGATTGGGCTCCGGATCGCATGCACGCCCACGTCACCGATGCTGTCGAAGCGCGTACACACATACACACACACACACACACACAAACACGCGCACGCACACAGAGACCTTTGATATTTGACTCCGGATCGCGTGCACGGCCACGTCTACAATGCTATCCATGCACCCTCTCCCTCTCTCTCTCTTTCTCTCTCACTCACAACCAACCAACCAACCAAGCGTTACACGAGGCCGTCCGCATGCACCGGCAATGCCTGTACTACTAACAGCAGTACACCCCGGCAATTGTTACGAGGTCTGACCCGTGCACTGGGATGTCTTTCGAATAGCGGGTGACCGACCAGCGCCTGAATCGAGTCGATAGTATCCCTGGCTTGGGGGGGTCGGGGGGTTGCCTCTGAGGCACTGGCATCGAACTAAAGGCTTGCTGACTGAAGGCTTTCTGACTGTGACCACCATCATCATCATTATCTACTTTGTTGGCTGGCTGCTCCCGCATTGGCTGCCATCTCTCTTCAAATACCATTCCACAGGCATGGGAACCTTGCGAGGGTGAGCCACCCGGGAGGCCGCCTGCGGGCTAGTATCACAGCAAGCTCAGGGACGGTCTTCAGCTGGGACTCCGGTGGGGACTCGGCGTAATCCTTCTTGGCCTTGTCAAACTGCGTTGTGACGGCAGTCTTGAACACGTAGGAGTCGAAAATGTCTTGGACATTCTCACGGTAGGAGGTGATGACCCCACCTTGGTAGGGTATCACGTCTGGTCCTCGGTGCATGAAGAGGGCGGCGGTGGCTGGGAACATGGGTTCGGCGGGCGGGGAAGGGGGGGGGTTGGAGGAGGCAAGGGGGGAGAAGGATGGGGGTTGGGAGGAATCGGAGGAGGCATGGGGGGGATCAAAGGAGGCGTGGTGGGCAAAAGGGGAGAGGGAGGGGGGTTGGGAGGGATCGGAGGAGGCGTGGGAGGGATCGGAGGAGGCGTCGGAGGGATCGGAGGAGGCGTGGGAGGCAAGGGGGGGAGAGGGAGCGGGATTGGGAGGGATCGGAGGGGGCGTGGGAGGGATCGGAGGAGGCGTGGGAGGCAAGGGGGAAGAGGGAAGGGGGTTGGCAGGGGTGGGGGGCGGAGGAGTTGAGGTGAGGAGGCGGCGGACGAGGGATCCAATGAACAACAATCGGTGTTTGTTGATCGTGACGATGATAGGAGTGGTGGGAGGGTGTGCGGCATGTAGCTTGGCAGTGGAGATTTGCTCCAAGGTGTGGCGGGAGGGGGCTTTCAGGCGGCGGAGCGGTTGTGGGTTACCTCGAGGCAATGGATGTGAGTTTTGTTTAGCGTCCAGGTTTGGCAGCCGTACAAGAGGGCGGATACAACAAGGGCATTGTACAGGTTGATCTTGGTGGTGAGGGTGATCTCATCTGATTTCCAAAACCGTGGGGTGAGGCGGGTGAAGACGCACCATGCGGAGCTGATCCGGCGAGATATTTCTTCGTCAAGGATGTTGGTGGGCGGTGGGGGGTCAGGGTCGTCGAAAGGGGGGTAGGTGGGGGGTGAGGCCATGATGCTGCCGAGGTACACTCACTCACTCACACACACACACACACACACACACACACACACTAACACACACACTCACTCACTCACACACACACACACACGAGGTTCACTCACTCACACACACACACATACACACAGACACACACACACACACACACACACACATACACACACACACACACACACACAAACGCGCGCGCACACACATGCACGCACATAGATAGCTTTGCGATTGGGCTCCGGATCGCGTGCACGCCCACGTCTCCGATGCGGTCAAATCGCGTACACACATACACACACATACACACAGTTACACACACTTTCACACGCACACACAGAACACACGCGCACACACATGCACGTACATGGAGAGCTTTGAGATTGGGCTCCGGATCGCGTGCACGCCCACATCACCGATGCTGTCGAAGCGCGCGCGCACACACACACAAACACGCACACACACACACATACACGGAGGTGTATGCGGCACTGATGGGCATGGACGCGGGCAAAGCCCCAGGCGTAAACGGCATGCCGATAGAGTTCTATCAGAGGGCATGGGCTAGGGCGGCGGAGGGGGGCGATGCAACGGATGCTGTGGATGAGGAGCACCTGCTCGCTGGCCCCATAACACACCTGCTCAATCGGGTCTTCCGTGAGGGGTACCCGACTGCATGGCACTTGGGGGCAACCACGCTGGTGCCAAAGCCGAAAGGCAGCCTAGACGTGCGGGACGATTACCGAGGGATCACGGTGGGGAATGCCCTCGCCAAGCTATACAGCTTGGTGCTTATGAACAGGCTGGACGCCTTAGCAGAACGGGAGGGGTACAGGGCGCGGGGCCAGGCAGGCTTCCGGAAGAAGAGGGCGACCCCAGATAATGCCTTCATCCTGCAACACCTTATTGAGAAGAGCGGCCTCCAGCGCAAACCGCTGTACGCTGCCTTTATTGACTTCAGGAAGGCTTACGATTGCGTGAACCGCCCATTGCTTTGGGAGTGCCTAAGGAGCCTGGGGGTACATGGGGAGTTCATGGCGGCGCTGATTGCCATGTACGATGGGTCCGCAATGTGTGTGCGCATCGATTGGAAAGTGGGACCCGCGTTTCCTTCACACAAGGGGGTCATGCAAGGCGACCCACTGTCACCGCTGCTGTTTGGGCTTTTTCTTGACGCATTGGAGGGAGTACTAGAAGCAGAGCTCCCGGGTGATGGGGTGGAGATGGCGGGGCGGTTACTACGGCTGCTGCTGTACGCTGATGACTTGACGCTGCTGGCAGATTCGCCCGAAGCGCTTCAACGCATGCTAGATACTCTGCACGCCTTTTGCGGCACGCGCGCACTAACAGTAAACGTTAGGAAGTCAGAAGGGGTGGTGTTCAATGACCAGTTCTGCCCAGTCGGGGCGGCAGGGGGAGGGTAACGCTGAAGTTTGCAGGAGCAGATCTACCCATGACACACGAGTTCCCATATCTGGGCATGCTCTTCCACCACCGGCGGGCAGTGGGGGGGACGTGGGCACCCGACGCTCTAGGGGCCAGCGCACCAGATACGCGCTAACTCGCAGATGCTATATAATACGCCTTAACAATGTTGGCATTAAGGCCCACCTGTTCGACACGCAAGTAGGGCCTGTGCTAAATTACGGGTGTGAGGTGTGGGGCCCTGCGATGATGGCGGATGCTGGGGGGGCGTGTTTGCCGGGGCGGGCGGACGGTGGGAGAGAGGCAGGAGTGGGAGGGGCGCTAAGGCCGCACGCGACGGATGGCGCACCCTGGAAGAAGTGCTTCTGCAATTTACCCGTGCGTCCCTAGGAGTCCGCAGCAACGGGCAGCAACTGGGGATTTGGCGCGGGAGGCGGGGTGGCGGCCGCTGGCGGCAGATTGGCTGCGCCAGGCGACGCGCTTTTGGGATAAGGCGCGGGAGCGGCCTGACGGTGACCTGCTTAAAGATGCAATGCGGGAGAGCTGGGGGCTGGCCGAAGCGGGGGGGACGTGCTGGGCGGCACGCTTGCAGGCGTGCCTCGGAACTGTGGGGCACACCCTGGCGTGGGACCAGGTGGGACCGGTACGCATCACCAACCTGCTGGACGTGGCGACCGCGGCGTGGCTGGCCGCCGCGACAAGCACACCGGCGCTGCCGAGCGGCACTACCGTGCGTGATGTACCTGAGGA
Organism: Chlamydomonas sp. UWO 241; assembly: GCA_016618255.1. Classification (NCBI taxonomy): domain Eukaryota; kingdom Viridiplantae; phylum Chlorophyta; class Chlorophyceae; order Chlamydomonadales; family Chlamydomonadaceae; genus Chlamydomonas; species Chlamydomonas priscui. The sequence continues at coordinate 635,028 of VFSX01000001.1, forward strand.
GTGGTCGCGCGGCTTTAAGATGCTGACCTACATGCGGTGGATGGCGGGTAGCGACAGCGAGCCACCGGTCCTGTTGAGCTCAGGGCTGAACAGTGCTGCCCGGATCACGGCTCTAGCTAGGTTCAGGATGGGCTCCATGAGCTGCAGATAGAGCGGGGGCGCTACGCCGTGGCGGGACAGAGGCAGCGACGCAGCCAGCGGGCGTGCTGCCTATGCGGTGGGCTAGAGGATGAGGCACACATGGTATTTGAGTGCCCTGCCTATGAAGAGGCACGGGTGCGGGCCCACAGCCTGTTTCGGTTCATCCCTCGCCCGAGGAGGCCGATTTAGATGAGCGGATGCGGGAGTTTATGAATCCTCGGCCAGGCCAGGAGAACCCCAGGTTTTGGCACGAGCTGGCTGACTTCCTTGTCGCCTGTTTTGAGACACGCACCGCGTGCACAGCAATCATGATGGCAGATGGCATGCTAGGGGTCTAATTTTGACAGCTGCCGGCCTCTTTCTAGGGTCTAATGCGCCACCAAAGGCGTCCGACGGACTGTAAAATCGACCACACACACACACACACACACACACACATGCACACGCACACGCACGCACGCACACACATACAAACACGCGCACAAACATGCACGCACATGGAGAGCTTTGATATTGGGCTCCGGATCGCATGCACGCCCACGTCACCGATGCTTCCCATGCACTCTCTCTCTCTCTCTCACACACACACACACACACGCACACACACACACATGCACGCACATGGAGAGCTTTGATATTGGGCTCCGGATCGCGTGCACGTCCACGTCGCCAATGCTTCCCATGCACTCTCTCTCTCTCACACACACACACACGCACACACACACACATGCACGCACATGGAGAGCTTTGATATTGGGCTCCGGATCGCGTGCACGCCCACGTCGCCGATGCTGCCAAAGCACACACACACACACACACTCACACACATACACACACACACACACAGAACACACGCGCACACACATGCACGCATAGGGAGAGCTTCGAGATTGGGCTCCGGATCGTGTGCACCCCACGTTTTGAATGCTGCCCATGCGCACACACACACACACACACACACACACACGCGCGCGCGCGCACACACACACACACGCATGCATGCACACACACACACACACACACAAACACACGCACGCACATGGAGAGCTTCGAGATTGGGCTCCGGATCGCGTGCACGCCCACGTCGCCGATGCTGCCGAAGCACTCTCCGTCGGACACGACGATCAGGTTGACGTAGCGCTCGGGCCAGTTCTTGAGGATCCTGCGTACGGAGTTTGGGTTGGGTTAGTTCTCTTGTGAGTCATACGAGGCTGCACTCACGATAGCAAGACTCATGATAGCAATAGTAAGAGGCAGGTCGCATGGCGGCGCTCTGCGCACGCATGCATGGAGGAGATTGCTGGCGGACATGGAGGAGATTGCTGGCGGGCATGGAGGAGATTGCTGGCGGGCATGGAGGAGATTGCTGGCGGGAATGGAAGAGATTCCTGGCGGGCATGGAGGAGAAGATCGACGTTTGATGCGCTATGGTGGAGGTCTAGGGGGCGCGATCCCGCGGGCCTGTGAACCCCACGGCCGTGCCCCCATGGGGAGGAGTCAGATCTGGGGGCCAAGTGCCCTGTCTAGGTCCAGCCCCGACCCACTAGCCCCCCACCACTAGTAGCCAGGCACCCGTCTGTAGTCGGATAAGCTGCCGGTAGGTGCGTCACCCACGACTGAAAAAAACATCATCAAGAGTGAGGGAGGAAGCTACAAACATAGCCATCCGTGCCTCGCCGCGGATCACCCTGCCTTCAGACATGATGAAGAGTGTGCGCGAGATGGATCGAAACATACCTCGACAGCCTGGAGACCTTGCCGTGAGGCAGTCTGGGCAGATTATACTAGTAAGAGAGGAAGAAAGCCATGCGTACCGTGTGATCGAGCCCCTGTCTCCAGGCGTGACGAAGAGCGCGCGCGGGATGGACAGAAACATACAAAGGGGCCCAACCTCAACAGCCTCAACGCAGAGTGGGCAGATAATAAGAAGAGGAGATGGGATGGAGATAGGAAGATAAGAATATGAGACCTCACCTTGCAATAGAGCCCCTCCCCCCAGGCGTGATGTAGAGCGCGTGGGACGGACCCAAACGTGTGCAGAGGGGCCCCACCACTACCACAGCCTCAGATAATACAGAGAAGCTAGAAGTGTGCTAGAAGTGTGCTAGAAGTGTGCAGAGGGGCCCCACCACTACTACAGCCTCAGATAATACAGAGAAGCTAGAGAGGATGGTTAGATCGAGAGGACACCACAAGACAGCCCCCCCACACCTCGTAATCGAGCCCCTGTCTTCGAGCGTGACGAAGAGCGTGTGCGGGATGGACCAAAATATGCAGAGAGGGGCCCAACCACACAGCCTTGTGGCCTGGCCGTGAGGCAGCCTGGGCAAATAAAACTAGTAAGAGAGGAAGATAGCCATGCGTACCTCGTGATGGAGCCCCTGTCCTCAGGCGTGATGAAGAGCGCGCGCGGGATTGAGCGAAACATGAGGCTCGACTGTAGGCACGCCTGCTGCACGGTCGGTCGGTACACGATGTCAAACACCTCCTCAAAGTGGGTCTGGAGAACCCTGTATGGGGTGCAGGAGTTCAAGAGATTGTTCAGTAGAGCAGGGGTGTCGACTGTAGGCACACCTGCTGCAAGGTCGGTCGGGTCACGATGTCAAACACCTCCTCAAAGTGGGTCTGGAGAACCCTGTATGGGGTGCAGGAGTTCAAGAGATTGTTCAGTAGAGCAGGGGTGTCGACTGTAGGCACACCTGCTGCAAGGTCGGTCGGTACACGATGTCAAACACGTCCTCAAAGTGGGTCTGGAGAACCCTGTATGGGGTGCAGGAGTTCAAGAGATTGTTCAGTAGAGCAGGGGTGTCGACTGTAGGCACACCTGCTGCAAGGTCGGTCGGTCACGATGTCAAACACCTCCTCAAAGTGGGTCTGGAGAACCCTGTATGGGGTGCAGGAGTTCAAGAGATTGTTCAGTAGAGCAGGGGTGTCGACTGTAGGCACACCTGCTGCAAGGTCGGTCGGTCACGATGTCAAACACCTCCTCAAAGTGGGTCTGGAGAACCCTGTATGGGGTGCAGGAGTTCAAGAGATTGTTCAGTAGAGCAGGGGTGTCGACTGTAGGCACACCTGCTGCAAGGTCGGTCGGTACGATGTCAAACACCTCCTCAAAGTGGGTCTGGAGAACCCTGTATGGGGTGCAGGAGTTCAAGAGATTGTTCAGTAGAGCAGGGGTGTCGACTGTAGGACACCTGCTGCAAGGTCGGTCGGTACACGATGTCAAACACCTCCTCAAAGTGGGTCTGGAGAACCCTGTATGGGGTGCAGGAGTTCAAGAGATTGTTCAGTAGAGCAGGGGTGTCGACTGTAGGCACACCTGCTGCAAGGTCGGTCGGTACACGATGTCAAACACGTCCTCAAAGTGGGTCTGGAGAACCCTGTATGGGGTGCAGGAGTTCAAGAGATTGTTCAGTAGAGCAGGGGTGTCGACTGTAGGCACACCTGCTGCAAGGTCGGTCGGGTCACGATGTCAAACACCTCCTCAAAGTGGGTCTGGAGAACCCTGTATGGGGTGCAGGAGTTCAAGAGATTGTTCAGTAGAGCAGGGGTGTCGACTGTAGGCACACCTGCTGCAAGGTCGGTCGGTACACGATGTCAAACACGTCCTCAAAGTGGGTCTGGAGAACCCTGTATGGGGTGCAGGAGTTCAAGAGATTGTTCAGTAGCAGGGGTGTCGACTGTAGGCACACCTGCTGCAAGGTCGGTCGGGTCACGATGTCAAACACCTCCTCAAAGTGGGTCTGGAGAACCCTGTATGGGGTGCAGGAGTTCAAGAGATTGTTCAGTAGAGCAGGGGTGTCGACTGTAGGCACACCTGCTGCAAGGTCGGTCGGTACACGATGTCAAACACCTCCTCAAAGTGGGTCTGGAGAACCCTGTATGGGGTGCAGGAGTTCAAGAGATTGTTCAGTAGAGCAGGGGTGTCGACTGTAGGCACACCTGCTGCAAGGTCGGTCGGTACACGATGTCAAACACCTCCTCAAAGTGGGTCTGGAGAACCCTGTATGGGGTGCAGGAGTTCAAGAGATTGTTCAGTAGAGCAGGGGTGTCGACTGTAGGCACACCTGCTGCAAGGTCGGTCGGTACACGATGTCAAACACCTCCTCAAAGTGGGTCTGGAGAACCCTGTATGGGGTGCAGGAGTTCAAGAGATTGTTCAGTAGAGCAGGGGTGTCGACTGTAGGCACACCTGCTGCAAGGTCGGTCGGTACACGATGTCAAACACGTCCTCAAAGTGGGTCTGGAGAACCCTGTATGGGGTGCAGGAGTTCAAGAGATTGTTCAGTAGAGCAGGGGTGTCGACTGTAGGCACACCTGCTGCAAGGTCGGTCGGTACACGATGTCAAACACGTCCTCAAAGTGGGTCTGGAGAACCCTGTATGGGGTGCAGGAGTTCAAGAGATTGTTCAGTAGAGCAGGGGTGTCGACTGTAGGCACACCTGCTGCAAGGTCGGTCGGTAATCGATGTCAAACACGTCCTCAAAGTGGGTCTGGAGAACCCTGTATGGGGTGCAGGAGTTCAAGAGATTGTTCAGTAGAGCAGGGGTGTCGACTGTAGGCACACCTGCTGCAAGGTCGGTCGGTACACGATGTCAAACACGTCCTCAAAGTGGGTCTGGAGAACCCTGTATGGGGTGCAGGAGTTCAAGAGATTGTTCAGTAGAGCAGGGGTGTCGACTGTAGGCACACCTGCTGCAAGGTCGGTCGGTACACGATGTCAAACACGTCCTCAAAGTGGGTCTGGAGAACCCTGTATGGGGTGCAGGAGTTCAAGAGATTGTTCAGTAGAGCAGGGGTGTCGACTGTAGGCACACCTGCTGCAAGGTCGGTCGGTAATCGATGTCAAACACGTCCTCAAAGTGGGTCTGGAGAACCCTGTATGGGGTGCAGGAGTTCAAGAGATTGTTCAGTAGAGCAGGGGTGTCGACTGTAGGCACACCTGCTGCAAGGTCGGTCGGTAATCGATGTCAAACACGTCCTCAAAGTGGGTCTGGAGAACCCTGTATGGGGTGCAGGAGTTCAAGAGATTGTTCAGTAGAGCAGGGGTGTCGACTGTAGGCACACCTGCTGCAAGGTCGGTCGGTAATCGATGTCAAACACGTCCTCAAAGTGGGTCTGGAGAACCCTGCGTGGGGTGTGGGAGTTCATACAATTGTTCAGTAGAGCAGGGAAGTCGGCTGCAGAGGTCGGTAGGTAGACGATGGCAAAAACGTATTTGAAGTGGGTCTGGAGGACCCTGTGATCACACACAGTGCCTACACTACAGTGTGCAGCGAGTGTAGCGAGGCTTTTCAAAACTTGCTGACTTGGACAGCAAGGGAAGAGAGATGGTCTTGTGGCTGTTTCGGGGATCTTATGTCGGGTGCACGGTCGGTCGGTAGACAATGTCAAACGCGTCGTCAAAGTGGGTCTGGAGCACCCTGTGTCCCACAGAGGTAGACGAGGTTTGAGGGTTTGTCGTAGGGTGCAGGGTTTGTCATACGTTGCAGGGTGCGGGGTGCAGGCACTCCTGCTGCACGGTCGGTCGGTAGACGATGTCAAACACCTCCTCAAAGTGGGTCTGGAGGACCCTGCGTGGTTGCGGTTTCAGTGTTTCAGTTGGGGTGTGGGTGGCACGGTCGGTAACGCTGACCTACATCGAACATCTTTTCAAAGTGGGTCTACAGAACCCTGTGTGGATGCAGTGTTTAGTGTTTAGTGTGTGTGTGTATGTCTGTGTTCAGGGTTTAGGGTTTAGGGTTTAGGGTTTAGGGTTTAGGGCCTATTTTGGAAGCGTTGCACAATAGCTCTCCATTTTGTTCTGGGACTGCGCGTTGGCAGGCAGCCTGCTGGTGGCTACCGCCCCTCACAACTAATTGTCAGGGCCAGAACTGGACTTGGTTCTAGGCGGTGGTACTAGGACTAGGAGGTAGTCTTCGCTGGAAAGCCGCTGTAACTGTAACTGTAATTGTAACTGTTTTTTGCCTTGAAGAATAACTGTAACTGTGTGTGTGAGTGTGTGTGTGTGTGTGTTTGTGTTTGTGTTTATAACTGTGTGTTTGTGTTTGTAACTGTAACTGTGTGTGTGTGTGTTCGTGTGCGTGTGCGTGTGGTAAGGTGTGAAAGATACGCTCGTTCGCCCCGCCTACCTTAAGCCATGTGTCAACTCACATGACCCCACCACCCCCGCTCTCGCGCAGGTCAACACAGGAGGTACTCGTTGCACGCGCACGCACAAGCACCCCTTCCCCCCACTCCCACCCCCCTACATGTTTCATAACCCCCCCCCCACACACACACACCACCACCACCACCACACACACATACACACAAACACACACACACACACACCTGTAGAAGAGGTGCTCGTTGCGCTCCTGAAGGTTCAGCATGTAGTTGTACGCCTGTGCGTGTGTGTGTGTGTGTGTGTGTGTGTGTGTGTTTCGCTCCTGAAGGTTCAGCATGTAGTTGTACGCCTGTGTGAGTGTGTGTGTGTGTGATATGTGTACGTGTGTGTGTGTGTGTGTGTGTGTGTGTGTGTGTGTGTGCGCATGTGGCCCAGACACCCCAGCATACCCTCCGCCAAGGCAGGCACCTCGCTTATCAGGATGCTATACGCTTTACGCTATACGCTACCGTATTGATCAGAGGATTTGGTGAAACACCATTTGGTAAGTTTTGAAATTTTGCGTTTTGATTGTGCCAAAAATCCATGTTTGGTAATGTCTGGCTGACGCATTAATGCTTGCAGATACATGTTTGGTAAACAAAAATCGGAGAGCTTTTTTTCCAGGCAGGATCGCGTTATACGAAACCCCTACAGAGGGCGTTCATCAGCAGGCGGCGCACGCCAAACCTGCTGTTGGGGCTTGCCCTGATGGACGCGCTTATCATCTCAAGCCACTAACTCCACCGACAGCTGCTCCCTGTGCGCGTCGCTGCGGGTGGAGTGGCTGCGGTTGGAGTGGCTCCGGACGGCCCAGCCGCTGTCGCGTCGCCGCCGATCACCGCACAGAGAGCATGCAGCATCTTCTCCATGCCCTCCTGATCGGCATCGTTGGTGTCGCGGGGGCCCGGCGTCTCCTCCTCCTCAAACGTCTCCTTCTCCTTCGGGAACAGCAGCCCCTGCTGTGCGGGCGCGACCGCCTCCATCCACATGGTCTGCTCCCAGCAGCTGGCCATGTCTGCAGTCTCTTATCCTGGTGGTATCCCAGCAGAGGATGAATTCCAGCGGCTGTCCAGAGTGGCTGTGGCTGTGGCGGCACAGGCGGAGTGAACCTGTCCGAACCCTCCAACGGTAAAATCTTAAAACCGACTTTTCTGGGTCTTCAAAACGTCAGAATTCACATTTAGACACAGATTCGGAAAGCTCTCGTCGCGTAGATCATTTTAGACCTATCATACGCGGCATTCGACTCGAGGGGGGGCGTTCACACCCCCACACTCATTTTTTTCGCTGATGATACGACTTTGGTAAATTTTCCGGCGCGCATTAACGCTGCGCACGCCATTTGGTAAATTTACCAAACTTTGTTTCACCAAATCCTCTGATCAATACGGTATAAGCTATACACTATACGCTTTACGATATTCTTAGTTGACAGCCTCGTAGTACCCGTACAACGGCGTTGTACGCGCACAACGTTTTTTCTAGGTAGAAAAAAACATGGTTACAGACACCTGTTGGTCACCCCCTTCAAACTAGAGGTTCCCCACACCCCAAAGTCGAATCGCCGTACTTGGGGGTGAAAGAGATTCAGCCCAGCTCCTCCCCCACGACTTCAAAGTCGGTCCGATGCCTCTAAGGCGGGCAAAAGGCGGCCCATCAGAGGCGGGCACAAAGACACCCCTGCGCGCCACAAGTGGACTCCCCACCCCACCCCCGCTCAGGCCATGCCCTAGGGACCCAATCGCAGCCTATGACGCTGTTGGTGACCACTTTGCGGTAGCGATGGCCGCCCACGGCCTCGCGGTAGCCTCGCAACACCGAGTGTGGGCGCAAATCGACCTTTCACGCGTCGCCACCGCACGCGCGCGCGCATATCACGGCCCCACACGCCCACTAAGCTTTCCATATATACTCAGGAGCTTAAGTTCGAGAGCTCGGGTGAGGGGGGGACGTGCACCGCGAGTGGTGAGTCGAGTAGTGTGCATGGGTGTGCCATGCAGCTGGGAGCCCCATTTGCTGCCCCAGCACCCTCCTGGACACCTTGGATCCATCCAGCGCTACCCGAGCCTCCATTCATGTCCCACACGAGCATCCCTTGGGTTTTGTGGTGTGGGAGGGCGTGCGGCGGCTGCTGGGCGCTCTGGTGTGACCCCAAAAGTGTGAAAAGTGTGTACAAAGTGTAAACCCATGCGCCCACAGCCATCCTGCGCGTCTGCAAACCCCACGACGCATAACAGACTTGCATGTAACCCCACCAACATGCTGGAGGAGCCACGTGTGGTGGGGAGTCAGGATGCGTCTTCAGTGCCATGGAATGCACATTTGGCTGCCAACTGCGCGTCCCCGCGGGGTACAAAATCTGGTGTTTAGCCCCAATGGAAACAGAGGTGCCGAGCAATTCAGAGCAAGCCTTTTCAGCCACAGATGCCTTGGTAGGTGGCCTAAGACTCCAGTTCACCTCGGGCCCTGAGCCGGGGGGTTGGGTTAGGTTGGAACCTATGGCAAACAAATGTTTTTCAAAATCCAAATTTGCCCGAAAAAATAAACTTTTGGCGCTGACTATAACCGCCAGGATTTGAATTTGAACAATGCAAGACCACCAGCAGACAGCCTGAACTGCAACCTGTCCGACGAGCGGCCCCACGTCCCAATCGGCCAGACACAGCTCTAGTGCCATGCATTCGAAACATAGTCCCAAAACGTTGTACCCGTACAACGGTACCCATGTCAACTAAGACTATACGCTATACGGTATACGCTATACGCTATACGCTATAAAATATGCGAAAAGCTATAAGCTATGCTGTGAGCTATAAGCTCTCTGGACATGAGGAAGTTTAACTGAAAGCGCAACGGAACCAATGACTCACCTGCAGTGGTCTGGCCTGGTTGCGAAACTTCAGCCCCCTCACCCCCCCCTCCCCCCCACCACCACACAACACTACACAGACACAGACACACAGACATACACACAAAAAGTTCTGGCATGGTTGCGAAACTTCAGCATACCCCCCCCTTACACACTCAAAACACGTACACGACATACACACACACACATAGACACACACCCACAAAGTGAGCTGGCCTGGTTGCAAAACTTCGGTATACCCCTCCCCACACGCACAAAACACGTACACAAAAAAGACACTGACACACAGACATACACACAAAAAGGTCTGGCGTGGTTGCAAAACTTCAGCATACCCCCCCCCCCACACACACACATACACAAAATACACACGCAAAACAGACACATACAGACACACAGACATACACACGACGTGGTCTCCCCTGGTTGCAAAACACCGGCACACACACACACACCCAACACACACAAAACACACACACAAAACAGGCACGGACACACAGACACACCTCCACGAAGTGGGCTGGCCTGGTTGCAAAACTTTAGCATACACACACACACATACACACACGCACACACACACACAGACTCACAAACGCAGAAAGACACACACACACACACACACACACACGCACAAACACACCTCCAGTGGGCTGGCCTGGTTGCGAATCTTCAGCATGATGCGCTCAAGTTGCGCCTCCTGTGTGTGTGTGTGTGTGTGTGTGTGTGAGTGTGCGTGTGTCACAGCACGCTGAATAAACGGAGCACACACGCATCCCACCCCACACACCCCACACACACACTCACATACGCAA
>VFSX01000001.1:652500-710000 GCA_016618255.1 Chlamydomonas sp. UWO 241
TACAAGTCGAACACGCCATTAGAGGCCTCCGACCGACTGTAGAACCGACCACACACACATACACACACACAGACAGGCATGCACGCACGCACGCGCGCACACATGGGCGCACCCCACCCCCCCCACACACACATCACAAACACACACACACACACACACACACACACACGCGCACACACACACACCCGCAGCTCGGCGGCGGCGGCGCTCTTATTGTGCGAGGCGGGTCCCCGAGGTCAGGGGAGGCGGAGGACGCCAGCAGTAGCAGCGGCAGTAGCGGCGGAAGCGGAAGCAGTACTAACGGCAGTCTCAGCAGCAGCAGCAGCAACAGCAGTGGCAGTGGCAGTGGGGCTGGTGGGAGCGCTGGCCGGCCGTTCACGTTTGTTGGGTCGTCAGTGCGCCGCTCCGGATGTGTGGGCCTCACCCTCATGCCCGCAACATGCGCCAATGACAGGTATGTACCAGTGGTTCCATTAGGGATCTTGGGGAAATGACGGCTCACCCCGGGCCTCACGGCTCACTCCCCAATCTCAACCCAACGGAGGCGATTTCTTGCAGAAGGGGTGTGAAAACAATGATTTCACACTTTTCGGGTTTTCGGGAAATTTGCGCAATCTTTACCCGATGCGCCAGCTCAGATCAGCCAATCTCCACCCGAAAGTGCACTTTTTCGGGTTGCGGGTTGGCTAACGGAAACACTGGTATGTACCGGCCATCCCCACGTTACCGTGGGCTACTTGTAGCTTGACCTTTTGTGGGCCTTGAGCCTTGTTTCTCTAAGTCCCACTGGAGCTTTGGAACCGTACGTGTGACCGCCAGAAGTGGATTGTAAAACTCTCATCATCATCCCCACCCAACCTGGGCCCACCCCAGAGGGCACAGTGGCCAAAACGGGCGACACCAAACTTTGGGAATTTCTTGTGGCTTCCCTGGTGGACCAAATCCACTTTTGATGCGTGCTTTTTAGTTGCAGACAATCTCATTTAGACGCATGCGTCGTGGGTGACCGTGGCTTGGAGAGACGGTGAAATGCGGAACGAAACCGTTTGGCGTCAAACGCAAACGTGACGTGTAACGTTTGACGCCAAACGATTTCGTTCCGCATTTCACCGTCTCTTCAAGACACGGTCACCCACGGCGCATGCGTCTAAATGACATTGTCTACAACTAAAAAGCACGCGTCAAAAGTGGATTTGGTCCAGAGGCGACGCCGCAAAACATGCCGAAAGTTTGGTGTCGCCCAGCACAGCGACCGCGGCAACGCGGCACGGCACGGGACCCAGCGCCTCGTCAAGTTCATGCCACGGGTGGTACCGATCGGTAGGAGGCGTCGCGGGGGGCTGGCTCCCCGCAGCGGCGCGGCAGGGGGGTGGGTGCGACTGTTGCATGGCGCTCCGCGAGGCCCGTGACGGCCCCACGACGTATCCCAGCACACGATCTCGACTCGCATGTCTATATTACGTGTCGAGAAGTCATTCTGCACGCGCGATGGGGCCGTTTTGTCGACTTTGGAATTTTGGGTGTGGCCACATTTTGGTCACAGGTTGGGTGGGGATGGCCTACCGTGCTGAAGAATTTTGCCAATGTCAGGTATTTTGCCAATGTCAGGTATTTCGCCAATGGTATTTCGCCAATGACAGGTGCGCCAATGACAGGTATGCACTGTACTGAAGTACTTCACGCTTCAGCTACTCACGCTTGACTTCACGCTACAGACTTGTTTCACGCCACAGCTACTTCACGCTGCAGCTACTTCACGCTATAGCTTGGCCAGCCCCCATGTCTTCTGATACAAACTGATCAATGGCCAGGGCTGCCGCTACGGTGGAGGTCTAGGGGGCACCATCCCGCGGGCCTGTGACCCCGGCCGTGCCCCTGTGGGGCCTCCCCACATGCCGCCTGTAGGTGCGTCACACACGACTATACAATCCATCATCATCAGCTAACGTCGGGTCGGTAGAAGGGGGTCAGGGCCAGTGATTCCTCTGCCAGCTGTATACCGCTCCGAGCCGGATTTCCCATTTCCTAGAAAACCACCTCACACTTATTGGGTGAGGGCGTGGAGCGATGCATTGGAAAGCTCTTGCCGAGAGCAGCAAAACGGCATGCATTGCATGAATACCCGCTGTGTATTTTGCCTGGTATGAGCGGTCAAAGTTGCTGGAGCTGGCAAAAAACTAATTACTAAAATCCTTCCCAGAGACCACTTGTCAGGGCGTTGACAAACTGGCGTCACGAGCTTTGCCGCACTAGTACACACTCGGACACACACGCACGCACGCCTACACACACTAGCGTCTTGACACACAAGTGCGCCCTCGCTATGCCTTGCTGCTGAGCTATTCTGCTTTTCGACTTGCTGCTGCGATGCAGGATGGGCGGTGCAGCAGGCGCGGCGATGGCGAGGGTGTCCATGGGCGGCGAGCGCTTCGCGACGCTCGAACTGCAGGTATGTTTGAACTGATTTATTTAATGAATTGGTTCAGATTAAAATCACGCGCGGCAATAGGGGATTTACAGTCTTTTGGACGCCTATAATGGCGTGGTGGGGGGGGTTAGGCAGGCGGTCGGGTTGGGATAAGGGCTCCCAAGGAGGCAGCAGGCGCGGCAATGGCGAGGGTGGTAATGGGCGGGGAGCGCTTCGCGACGCTCGACCTGCAGGTACATTTGAATTCGATTCAAATTACAGTCACGAGTGGCGATGGGTACCTGAAGTTGTCCACCGACCACTTCCAGAATGAAGGAACTGATCCAGCACGAGCTGAAGCCCCCACTCACGCCACTTGGCATTTTGTAGCCACCGCTGGAGGCAACCCCCCCCTCTCCCTCACCCACAGCTCCTCCATCCCTACTTTCCACCACCCCCCACCCACCCCACACACACACTTGACCGCCTCCCTAACCCCTTTCTCAACTGCATGATTTGATCCAGCGCGAGCCGCAGCCCCCTCTCACGCCACACGGCATTTTGTAGCCACCGCTGGAGGCAACCCCCCCCTCACCCTCACCCACAGCTCCTCCATCCCTACTTTCCACCACCACCACCACCCCCCCACACACACACACTCGACCGCCTCCCTAACCCCTTTCTCAACTGCAGGATTTGATCCAGCGCGAGCTGCAGCCCCCTGCTCACGCCACAGGGCGGTTTGAGCCACCGCTGGAGGAACCCCCCTCCCCTACCCACAGCTCCTCCATCCCTATTTTCCACCCCCACCCCCACCCCCCCACCCCACCAGCCCCACACACACACTCGACCGCCTCCCGTACCCCTTTCTCAACTGCAGGATTCGATCCAGCGTGAGCCGCAGCCCCCTCTCACGCCACACGGCATTTTGCAGCCACCGCTGGAGGCAACCCCCCTCCCTCACCCACAGCTCCTCCATCCCTACTTTCCACCCCCACTCCCACCCCACCCACCCACCCCACCCCACCCCACCCACACACACTCTCAACCGCCTTCCTGACCGCCCCCTCAACTGATCCAGCGCGAGCTGCAGCCCCCCCCCCCTGTCTGACGCCACACGGTTTTGAGCCACCGCTGGTGGCAGACCTTCCTCCCTCACCTCACCTCCCCTGCCTTGCTTTCCACCCAACTGCTCCCCACCCCCACCCCCACTCACCCACTCAACCGCCGTCCTTACCGCTCCCCCACCTGCAGGAACTGATCCAGCGCGAGCCGCAGCCCTCTCTCACGCCGCAGCCCTCTCTCACGCCACAGGGTTTTTTGTAGCCACCGCTGGTGGCACACACACCCCCTTTCTCACCCACAGCCCTTCCATCCCTGCTTTACACCGCCCCCCTCCCCCCCCCTCTCATTCATCCGCCTTCCTAACCGATCCCGCGGGCCTGTGAACCATGGCCGTGCCCCCACGGGGAGGAGTGCCCTCTCTAGGTCCAGCCCCGACCTACTAGCCCCCCACCACCAATAGCCAGCCACCCGTATGTGGTGCTCGGGCGATATGCGCCGGGCAAGGTCGAATACGCTATTAGGTGCGACACACACAACTGTACAATCCATCATCATGAACCGCCCCCTCAACTGCAGGAACTGATCCAGCGCGAGCCGCTGCCCCCTCTCACACCGCAGGGCATTTTGTAGCGACCACCGGAGGCATACCCCCACCCTCCCTCACCCACTCTTCATCCCCGGTTCCCACCGCCAACTCCCCCTCCCCCCCCTCCCCACTCACCGCCCTCCTAACCGCTCGCCAAACTGCAGGAATTGGTCGAGCGCGAGCTGCAGGAGCCCCCCCCCCCCCCCCGTCTGATGCCACACGGAGGTTTTGAGCCACCGTTGGTGGCAGGCCTCCCTCCCTCACCTCAGCTCCCCTGCCCTGCTCTCCACCGCCCACCTCCCCCCCTCCACTCAACCGCCGTCCAAACTGCTCCCCCAAATGCAGGAACTGATCCAGCGCGAGCTGCAAGCCCCCCCCCCCCCCCCGGGACGCCACACGGAGGTTTTGAGCCACCGCTGGTGGCCCGCCTCCCTCACCTCAGCTCCCCTGCCCTGCTCTCCACCCCCACCCCACCCCCACTCACCCACTCAACCGTTGTCCAAACCGCTCGCCCAACTGCAGGAGCTGATCCAGCGCGAGCTGCAGCCCCCTCTCACGCCAGAGGGCGGGTTCGCGCCGCCACTGGTGGCGGGGCCGAGCGCACGCGCACCGCCGATGCACGCGGCAGTGGCGGCAGGGCCTCAGGCAGAAGCAGGAACGTATGAGGCAGCGGGCAGCAGCGACGACGGTGGCGGCGGCGGCTTGGCTTGGATTGCGGGGGGCTCGCCGTCGAGCAGCAGCAGCGAAAGCAGCGGCGGCAGCAGCGATGGCAGCAGCAGCAGCAACGGCGGGAGCAGCGGCGGTGGCAGCAGCAGCGGCGGCGGCAGCAGCGGCGACAGCAGCAGCAGCGGTGGCGGCAGCAGCAGCAGCGGCGGCGGCAGCAGCGGCGGCAGCTGCTGGGCGCCCGCGGTGCTCAGCGCCCTAGAGCTGCCGAGGCTGCGCCCCCACAGCACTATTGCTGCGCGGCGAGCTTCGCCGCGGCCGCCAGCAGCAGCAGCAGGGGCAGCAGGAGCAACAGGAGCAGGAGCAGCAGGGGCAGCAGGGGGGGCAGGAGCAGCAGCATCAGCGGCAGGGGCAACAGGAGCAGCAGGAGCAGCAGGGGCAGCAGCAGGAGCAGCAGGGGCAGCAGCAGGGGCAGCAGGGGCAGCAGGTGGGGCATCAGGAGCAGCAGCAGGGGGGGCTGCAGCAGCAGCGGCGCCGGGATTGTCGGTGGCGGGGGCTACGGCCCCGCGGTCGCTGCCACTGTTTGAAATTGGCCGCGACTTTACGGTGTTCCCTGGGCAGGTGAGCAATGGACAGATGAACAGAGACAAAGAGAGCAAGGGGGCACAGGCAGAGATGGGGGGGGGGAGCATCAGTAGCGGCGGCAAGACTTGCTGCGGCCCCGCGGTCGCGGCCACCGTTTGAAATTGGCCGCAACCTCTTGCTGTACCCTCGGCAGGTCTGTGGGGCACGGGTACAGACAAAGACAGGGACAGGGAGGGACAGGAGAGCTACTTGTAGGCGTGCTACTCCTAGAGAGAGAGAAAGAGGGAGAGAGAGAGGGAGGGGGGGGAGGGAGGGAAGGGGGAGGCAGTCAGATCCAGAAGGAGACAGGGAAGGTAAGGGGGAGAGTGGTGGGGGGGAGGCACGGAAAGCGGGTGGGAGAAAGAAAGAGGGAGAGGGGGAGCGGGAGAGGGGCTGCACCGCGCCACTCACTAAACCACTCTTTGAGATTCGCCAAGACCCCCCCCCCCCCGCCAGTTTCCGTTTGCAACTCACCCCCAGCTGCACGTTTTAAAAACGCGCTACATTGATGGCGCTGATAATGGCGCACGCCGCAACAAACCAGTGTTGCTCATTGGGGTCTTATGCGTTTGACGGACTGTAGAATTGCCCATTCCTGCTGTTCCCCTGTTGCTCCCCTGCTGCGCAGCTCACCCAGCTGCGCGTGTTTGAGAAACGCTGCATGGTACTATTTCAGGCGCTTGATGCAGCGACCCAATCCTGCTCGTCCCTGTTTGCCTCCCTGTTGGCTCCCAGTTGGGCTCCCCCCTGCATCAGGGGAGGGATTTATTACCGCTGCAACAACTCCTCTCCTCACCTGCCTCACCCCCCCACACACACACTTTCCTGTTGCAGCTCATCCAGCTGCGCGTGTTTGAGAGGCGCGACATGGTGTTATTTCAGGCGCTTGATGCAGCGACTCGATCCCGTTAATTCCTGTTGCCTTCCCCCTGCCCCTGCTGCAACAACTCCTGCTCCTCATCCCTGTTGCCCCCCCCCCCGCCCCTTCTTGCAGCTCACTCAGCTGCGCGTGTTTGAGATGCGCTACATGGTACATGGTACTTTTCAGGCGCTCGCTGCAACAATCCTATCCTGCTCATTCCTGTTGTCTTCCCCCTGCCCCTGCTGTAACGACTCCTGATCATCATCCCTGTTGCCCCCTCCCCCCTCCCCCCTGCCCCTGCTGCAACAACTCCTGCTACTTGTCCCTGCCCCCCCCCCTCTTGCAGGTCACCCAGCTGCGCGTGTTTGAGAGGCGCTACATGGTACTCTTTCAGGCGCTTGATGCAGCGACCCAATCCTGCTAATCTCTGTTGCCCACCTGTTGCCCCCCTCCTCCCCCTTGTTGCAACAACTCCTGTTGCTCATGCCTGCTGCTCATTTCTGTTGCCCCCCCACGCACACTTTCCTGTTTCAGCTCACCCAGCTGCGCGTGTTTGAGAAGCGCTACATGGTGCTGTTCAAGGCCCTGGTCGAACAAGGCGGCTGCTTCGGCATTCCCGTCGACCGCGAGCTCGGGGTCACGGCCTCGGTGATCAGGTAAATCCAACTGTTTTTCTCTCTTTTGAGTTCTCAAAAGCCCCTGGGTTGTAATTTAAATCAATCAGCACAAGGGGGTATTGCGGTTTGTGTCTGGCGGCTGCTTTGCAATTCGTGTCGACCGTGAGGTCGGGGTCACGGCCTCGGAGGTCAGGTGAAACAATATGTTTCTCTCTTTTCAGCCATCAAAAGCCCCTGGGTTGCAATGTAAGTCGACCAACGAAGGGGGTACAGCGGGTTGTGTCTGGCAGCTGCTTCGGAATTCGTGTCGACTGTGAGCTCGGGGTCACGGCCTCGGTGGTCAGGTGAATCAACTTTTTTTTTTCGTTGAGGGGTTGCAATGTAATCCAACCAACAAAAGGGTTAGCAGCAGTTTATGTCTGACAGCTGCTTCGGAATTCGTGTCGATCATGAGCTCGGGGGCACAGCCTCGGTGGTCAGGTGAATCAACCTTTTCTCTCTTTTGAGCCCCCAAAAGCCCCTGGGTTGTAATTTAAATGAACCGACGAAGGGGGTCCAGCGCTTTGTGTCTTGCAGCTGCTTCAGAATTCGTGACGACCGTGGGCTCGGGGTCACGGCCTCGGTGGTCAGGTGAATCAAACTCGTTATTCTCTCTTTTGTTCCCTCAAAAGCCCCAGAGTTGTAATTTGAATCAACCAACAAAAGGGGGTAGCAGCGGTTTGTGTCTGGCGACTGCTTCGGAACTCGTGTCGACCGTGAGCTCGGTCGGGGTCACGGCCTCGGTGATCAGGTGAATCAACATTGTTTCCATTGAGGGGTTGCAATGTAAATCAACCAACAAAGGGGGTAGCAGCGGTTTGTGTCTGGCGGCTGCTTCAGAATTCGCGTCGACCGTAAGGTCGGGGTCACGGCCTCGGTGGTCAGGTGAATCAAACTTGTTTTTCTCTCTTTTGAGCCCCCAAAAGCCCCTGGGTTGCAAAGTATATGAGCCAACGAAGGGGGTACAGCGGTTTGTGTCTGGCAGCTGCTTCGGAATTCGTGTCGACCGTGAGCTCCGGTTCACAGCCTCGGTGGTCAGGTGAATCAACCTTTTTCTCTCTTTTGAGCCCTCAAAAGCCCCTGGGTTGTTATTTGAATCAAACAGCGAAGGGGTTCCAGCGGTTTGTGTCTGGCAGCTGCTTCGATATTCCCGTCGACCGTGAGCTCGGGGTCACTTGCGATCACAGCCTCGGTGGTCAGGTGAATCAACCTTTTCTTCTCTTTTGAGCCCTCAAAAGCCCCTGGGTTGTAATTTAAATCAACCAACAAAGGGGCTACAGCGATTTGTGTCTGGCAGCTGCTTCGGAATTCGTGTCGACCGTGAGCTCGGGGTCACAGCCTCGGTGGTCAGGTGAATCAAACTTTTTTCTCTCTTTTTGAGCCCTCAAAAGCCCAGTTACAGTTACATCGGCTTTCCAGCAAAGACTACCTCTAGTCCTAGTACCACCGCCTAGACCCAAGTCCAGTTCTGGCCCTAACAATTACTTGTGAGGGGCGGTAGCCACCAGCCGGCTGCCTGCCAACGTGTAGTCCCAGTCTCAAAAGCCCCTGGGTTGTAAATGAAATCAACCGACAAAGGGGGTACAGCGGTTTGTGTCTGGCAGCAGCTTCGGAATTCGTGTCGACCGTGAGCTTGGGGTCACAGCCTCGGTGGTCAGATGAATCGACCTTTCCGTTGGGGGGTTGCAATGTAAATCAACCAACAAAGGGGGTGGCAGCGGTTTGTGTCTGGCGGGTGCTTCGGAGTTTGTGTCGACCGCGAGCTCGGGGTCACGGCCTCGGTGGTCAGATGAATCAACCTTTTCCATTGAGGGGTTGCAATGTAAATGAGCCAACAAAAGGGGGTAGGGGGGGGCCGGGGTATGAAATCTTCCATGTTGTATAGGGATTGCTGCCAATGGAGCGTCTCTTTGTTTTACAACCTGTCCTTGCAGGTGGAGGTACCCCTAACTGTAATCTATGATCCTACCAAGTTTCATTGTGATACTCAAAGTGTGGGGACTGTACTGTACAAATAAAAAAATGCCGGAAAAATCCTAGGCAAGAATCCGGGGTGTAAAATCTTTTTAGGCATAATTATTCCTCTGGTGTAGTGTAGCTACAACCACAGCGGCTGTTCTCGTGACCCCCCGCTTCTGGAGGCCTTCACATATGTGTGATCCATGATTATACTGGAGGGGGGATGGGGGTAAAGGTCCGTAGCAGCCCCTATGGCTGAGAAACTGATGTGAAAGATTTCATACCCCCAAAGATTTCATACCCCGCCCCCCCCTACAGCGGTTTGTGTCTGGCAGCTGCTTCGAAATTCGTGTCGACCGTGAGCAGGGGTACGGAGGGGTTCCAGCTGTTCTTTGAGATTGAGCACAGCTGAATTCATCCTCTGGATTGTGAGTCTGATGCACCCAACAGACAGAGCTCGTCAAGAGCTTTCAAATGACCTGTACATGAGGGCAAACGCTCAACAGGAGGTCAACTGTCAACGCGGTCAAAGCATAAATTGTGGCTGTCGAAAAACAATTAAAATCCTGACAACGAAAGCACTGCGCTGGCAGTTACAGTTACATCGGCTTTCCAGCAAAGACTACCTCTAGTCCTGGTACCACCGCCTAGACCCAAGTCCAGTTCTGGCCCTAACAATTACTTGTGAGGGGCGGTAGCCACCAGCCGGCTGCCTGCCAACGTGTAGTCCCAGAGCAAAAAGGAGAGCTATTGTGCGACGCCTCCAAAATAGGTCCTAACTGCTTCTAGGGGATAGGGGGTCAAGTGGCCCTTGCCAATCTACTTGACCGCCGTGGTGGAGGGGCCGGCGCCTGAGGGGCAGCCGGACCGTACACCACGGCTCTCCACCCGACCCTATCCTGAGCACGCTCAAACGCCGTGTCCGAAAAAGTCTTCCAATCAGAACGAGTGCCACTAGTTTCGCCTAGCTGCTGAATCAGTAGCTTAAGAAAATAGTGTCGGGAGGAGGCTGGAGGCCGGCCTTGTTGCCGAGCCACATCCATTGTGGCACCCCACAAAAGGTACTACTCCTGGCTTTTTGTCCAGGAGTTTTACGCTATGACCCAGGGCCAACCCTCTACCCCTACCAAGCGTGCCGCCCACAAGCACAGCCCCTCCCAAACCCCTACACACGAACGCTGCTGCACCCCGAAGGTACAAGCTCGTTGGCCAGGAGTTTTACGCCGTGATCGAGGGCGTCCATCGAGTTGCGTTCCGAAACCGCAGGCAGGTCGCTAGGGGTAGGAGGGGTGTGTGGTGGGGGGGGGGGGTAATGAAGGATGCTGGGTGATGAGTGGTGATGATACGGGATGAGGACTTTTACGCCGTGATCGAGGGCATGCAGCGTGTTGCGTTCCGGAACCGCAGGCAGGTCGCTAGGGGTGATGACGATGGATATTACAGTCTGTGTTACACCAGCAATGATGTAGGAGGGATGGTGGGGGTGTAATGATGGGTGATCGAGGGCGTGCAGCACGTTGCGTTCCGAAACTGCAGGCAGGTCCAATCAAGTAACAATGGTTGGTGTGGGTTGATGAATTGTGGTGGTTAAGGGGGGTGGCAAAGGGTAAGGGCTCATGATGGGTGAGCGAGGGCGTCAGGACTGTTGCGCTCCGAAATCGCAGGCAGGTCCTAGGGGTAGGAGGGGTGGGAGGGGATGGGGGGGGGGGATAAAGGACGTTGAGTGATGAGGGGTGATAAATGGGATGAGGTGTTTTACGCCGTGACCGAGGGCGTCCAGCGCGTTGCGCTCTAAAACCGCAGGCAGGTTGCTAGGGGTAGGAGGGGTGTGTGGTGGGGGTGTGATGAAGGACGCTGGGTGCTGAGGGGTGGTGATAGGGGATGCGGAATGTTATGCTGTTATCGAGGGCGTCTAGTGCGTTGCGCTCGGAAACCGCAGGCAAGCCTAATCAAGCGGCGATGGGTGGTGACTAGGTCGAGTGAATTGTGGTGAGAGAGGGGTGATGAAGGAGAAGGGCTCATGATGGGTGATTGAGGATGTCCGGAGCGTTGCGTTTCGCCCATCGCATGCAGGCCCAATCAAGCGGCGACGGGTGGTGGATGAATTGTTTTGAGGGGTGATGAAGGGTAAGGGGTCATGATGGGCGATTGGGGACGTCCGGAGCGTTGCGTTTCGCCCATCGCAGGCAGGCAGTGATTTCCTTTTCGGCGTTTGGAGCCGGATTTGGGAGCCATGGAGCCGGATTTCCAGTCAAATGGCTCCAGATAATCAATCAAAACCCGTGAAAAGGAAATCACTGCAGGCAGGTGGAATACCACCGCTAGCAGGCAGGCAGGCACGCAGGCAAACGGGTCGAATACCAATGCTATGAGGCAGGCAGGCAGGCAGGCAAACGGGCAGCCAGGCAGGCACACAGGCAGGCAGGCACGCAGGCAGGCACGCAGGCAGGCAGGCGGACTGGCACGTAGGCAGGCAGGCAGGAAAAAACCAGGCACACATGTTGGTAGGCAGGCAGGCAGGCAGGCGGGCGGGCGGGTCGAATACCAACGCTAGGAGACAGGCACGCAGGCACGCAGATAGGTAGGCAGGCAGGCAGGCGGGCAACCAAGGCTTCCCCTGCACGCACACACACACACGCACACACACACATACACACACACACACGCGTACCCCGCAGCTGTCGCGTCATGCCAGGGACATTTGGCCTCACGACCGTCACCGCTGCTCCTCTGCCAGACTCGGCCCCGCACGGGGGAAGCGCTGAGGCGGCCGAGGTGCGTGGCGTGTTTTGCCTGTGTTTGCGTGTGTGTGTGTGTATGTGTGTGTGTGTGTGTGTGTGTATGTGTATGTGTGTGTGTTGGTGTGTGGTCCATTGTAAAATCTTTTCGAACGACTATTCGAACGACGCTTATTCGAACGTCGCCTCTGGCATATTAGCCTGTGAGCGTGTGTGTATGTGTGCGTGTGTGCATGTGTGTGTGTGTGTGTGCGTGTGTGTGTGTATGTGTGCGGGGAGCGGGGGATTGAGGAAGGTCGTGATATAAAAGTCACCGCTGCTCCTCTGCCAGACTCGGACCCACAGAGGGGAAGCGCTGAGGCGGCCGAGGTGTGTCGCATGTGTGGGAGGGGATCAGGTTTACAGTCTGTCGACCGCCTCTGAAGGCTAACTTCTTGTTTGTGCGTGTGTATGTGCGGGGGGGGTGAGGGCTGGGAGCGAGGTGTCGATGTCGGTCATCGCTGCTCCTCCGCCAGACTCGGCCCTGCACGGGGGAAGCGCTGAGGCGGCCGAGGTGCGTGGCATGTGGGGGGGGGGGGCAAGATTACAGTCTGTTTGACGCCTCTGAAGACGTAAGACTCGTTGGTGCATGGCATGTGTATGTGTGTGTGTGGAGGATATTACAGTGTGTTGGATGTCTCTGGAAGGCGAATGCTCGTTTGTGTGTGTGTGGTGGGGGCGAGTTTACAGTCTGCTGGACGCCTTTGAAGACAGAAGACTCGTTTGTGCGTGGCATGTGTGTGTGGGGCGAGATTACAGTCTGTTTGACGCCTCTGAAGACGTAAATACTTGTTTGTGCGTGTGTGCGTGTGTTGGGGGGGGGAGCGAGCGATCCTACTCAACAGCTACTCAATCCCACGACGGCGCGACCCCAGACCCGCCAATATGCCCCCGGACCCCCACCCGACACAGCAGGTGCTGGCGGCTGCGCGCCAGGTCGTGACTCTGATGCACTCATGCGCGTCAATAGTACCACAGCGCGCCACCCGGTGCCACCCCAGGCCCACACTACGACAACCCCGACGGCAACACAGCGCCACGGCCGGTGCTGGCCGCTGCGCGGCAAGTCGTATCTCTGATGCACGACGCTGCGCGTCAATAGTAGTACCACCCAGTGACACCCATGCCACCCCAGGCCCACACTATGCTACAACCCCCACGGCACCACGGCAGGTGCTGGCGGCTGCGCGCAAGGTCGTGTCCCTGATGCACTCATGCATGGCGGTGCATCCGTAGTCACAAAGCACGCCCTGGTCAGGGGCCACCCTCAACTCAAAACGTCACTGAGCCCCTCCCTACTCAGCAGCTACACACTCCCACGACGGCAGGTGCTGGCGGCTGCGCGCAAGGTCGTGTCTTGTATGCACGTCGCTGCGCGTCAATAGTACCACCCAGTGCCACCCCAGGCCCACACTGCGCTACACCCCCCACAGCACCACGGCAGGTGCTAGCGGCTGCGCGCAATGTCGTGTCACTGATGCACTCCACGGCGCGTCCACAACGCAGCGTGCGGCGCCACCCCAGACCCACCAATATGCCCCTGGAACCCCTGGACCCCCACCCAACACGGCAGTTGCTGGCGGCTGCGCGCCAGGTCGTGCCTCTGATGCACTCAACGGCGCGTCCACAACGCAGCGTGCGGCGCCACCCCAGACCCGCCAACATGCCCCTGGACCCCCACCCAACACGGCAGGTGCTGGCGGCTGCGCGCCAGGTCGCGACTCTGATGCACGCCAACACGCTTCAATGGAGTACCACAGCGTGCCACCCAGTGCCAACCCAGGCCCGCACTATGCCACAACCTCCACCCAACACGGCAGGTGCTGGCGGCTGCGCGACAGTTTGTGTCTCTGATGCACGCCGCTGCGCGTCAATAGCACCACAGCGTGCCACCCAGTGCCTCCCCAGGCCCACACTATGCTACACCCCCCACGGCACCACTGCAGGTGCTGGCGGCTGCACGGCAGGTCGTGCCTCTGATGCACGCCAACACGCTTCAATAGATTACCACCCAGTGCCACCCTGTGCCACCCTGTGCCATCCCATGCCCACAATACAACAAATCCCACCGCACCATGGCACCACGGCAGGTGCTGGCTGCGGCACGGCAGGTCGTGTCTTGTATGCACGACGGCGCGTCGATGGCGGAGGCGTTCTTGCTGCCTTCCCAGGTGATGGTGCACACACGCACACGCACACGCAACCAACCAACCAAGCGTTACATGACGCCGTCCGCATGCACCGGCAACGCCTGTACTAGTAACAGCAATACACCCCGGCAATTGTGCAATTATGCAATTGCACACGCACACGCACGCGCACAATGGTGATGGTGACTGCACTGTCCAGCTCTGTAGATGACAGCAATATTCAGTGATGTGGATTGTACACTCGGTATGCAGTGGATTGATAGCGACATGTCCACGCCCGCCAGAACTTGATTGGAAGCCCATCGTTATCATCATTGTGGAGTGGATTGAAACGCAACATCATCACAATACACGTGCAGGAGGCCCGAGCACCAAACCTGTCTCACACAGCAGTGACTTATTCCTTTTGAGCAGAATTGCATTTTCCGTTTGCCAAACTGAATGGCCAGCAGCTTGCTGGCTGCCTGTCTTTTTTTGTTTTCGGCGTTTGGAGCCAGCCGGATTTGGGAGCCACGGAGCCGCATGTACAGTCAAATGGCTCCAGACAATCAATGAAGATTCCTGAACACATAATCACTGTTGCTGCCTGTGCGTGCAGGAGGCCGCTGCTGCAAGCACAGCATTTGCGTCGGCGCTGCTTCTGGGTGGCGCGCGCATGGCGACGGCCGCTGCACAGGTGCGGTGGGCCTGGCCTGGGCTTGATGGGTATTACAGTCGGTGTGATCAGCCAGACTGAGTCTCTTGGCCAAGAGACTTGGTCGCTTGGCCAAGCCATGGCTTCCTTGGCTAGGGCAAGTCCAAAAGAAGCAGAGAGACCTTGGGTCTCTCTGCCACCTACCCCAGCTTTTAGTGGTGGTGTTCAGGACTAGTGACGGCGCCCCTGATGGGCGGCGCTCGCATGGCGACGGCAGCTTCACACGTGCGGTGGCCTGGCTGTGATGGACAGTACATAACAGGCTGTGTGATCAATGCCGCTGGTGGTGTATGTATGAGACGGGTGTCGGCGCCCCTGATGGGCGGCGCACGCATGGCGATGGCGGCTGCACAGGTGCGGTGGCCTGGCTGTGATGGATATAACAGGCTGTGATCAATGCCGCTGGTGGTGTATGTATGAGATGGGTGTCGGTGCCCCTGATGGGTCGCGCACGCATGGCGATGGCAGCTGCACAGGTGCGGTGGCCTGGCCTGGCTGTGACTAACAGGACATAACTGTCTGTGTGGTCAATGCCGCTGGCGGTGTATACGACGGGTGTCAGCGCCCCTGATGGGCGGCGCACGCATGGCGACGACAGCTGCACAGGTGCAGTGGCCTGGCCTGACCTGCGCCCTACAGGGCCTACCATAGTACCGCTTTGCCTTGCCGCCACTTTTATAAAGGGGGTCATTGTTTAAAATTTAGGCCCCTTGCTGCGAGATTTGGGGGGATTTTCTCCCGTTTCGACGTCACTTTCGGCGTTTTTCGACTTTTTCGGCAATTCTTTTTAGAAATCGGCCTTGCCGCGACGTTTTCAGAATTATTTAATCGGCAAGGCAAAGCGGTACAACGGTAGCTAGGACTTGCTGTATCCACACACGCCCCAGCTGCCTGAGAAGGGAGCGCTGAGCTGGCCTGGCCTGCCCTGCGCAGCCCTAGGACTTGCCTATTCCACACACGCCCCCCGGCTGGCTGAGAAGGGAGCGCTGAGATCATGTACAGGATGAGGCACACGCGATATTAGAGTGCCTTGCCTATGAAGAGGCACGGGTGCGGGCCAACAGCCTGTTTCAGTTCATCCCCTCTTTCCTTAGGTCTAATGCGCCATCGAAGGCGTCCAACGGACTGTAAAATCGACCATGTATTATGGTAATACTGTAACTGTAATACTATTACCTAGCATAACAGGTGTTGCATGTACGCGCCCCCCCCCGGTGGCCCACTGGGGTCTCGACTCAAGGCCTAGACGAGGCGCTCTTCTTGGAGAGCCCGTGAGGCCGCACCAGCCTACCAATCGTAAAGCATGCACAACCGCAGGCGCAGGACACGGTCTTATACGCCTCTAGAGGTGTCCCTGACTGGAACATCCATCATCACCAGCATACCAAGTGTTACGTGTGCGCGCCCCGGTGGCCCGCTTGGAGTCTTGACTCGAGGCCTAGACGAGGCGCTCTTCTTGGAGAGCCCGCGAAGCCGCACCAGCCTACCAATCGTAGAGCATGCACAACCGCAGGCGCAGGAAACGGCGGCGGCGGCAGCGGGCGAGGGCGGTAGCACGCTGCGAGATGCGCTCATCGCGAGCGCGCACGCGACGCTTGACGCCGGGCGATGCGAGGTGTGTGTGTGTGGCCGAGCAGCTGGGCGCCCTCACACCCCTGGAGGTCCACCTTACGGGGACTGGACGCCAGCTACGTTTTGTGTGTGTGTGTGTGTGTGCACGAGCGTGCGTGTGTGTGCGTGTGTGTGTGTGTGTGTGTGTGTGTGTCAGTGGTCCCTGGGAAGGATTTTAGTAATTGTTTTTTGCCGGCTCCAGCAACTTTGACCGCTCATACCAGGCACAATACACAGCGGGTATTCATGCAATGCATGCCGGTGTGCTGCTCTCGGCAAGAGCTTTCCAACGCATCACTCCACTCCCTCACCCACTAAGTGTGGGATGGTTTTCTGGGAAATGGGAAATCCGGCTCGGAGCGGTATACGGCTCGCAGGGGAATCACTGGTGTGTGTGTGCGCGCGCACGCGAAGCTCAACGCCGGGCGATGCGAAGTGTGTGTGTGTGTGTGTGTGTGTGAGTGTGTGAGTGTGTGTGAGTGTGTGTGTGCGTGTGTGTGTGTGTGTGTGTTGTGTGTGTGTGTGTGTGTGTGTGCGCCCACGCGACGCTCCACGCCGGGCGATGCGAGGTGTGTGTGTGTGTGTGTGTGTGTGTGTGTGTGTGTGTGCGTGTGTGCGTTCGTGAGTGTGTGTGTGGATATGGTGTTATGAACGTTGCAACTTGAATACTGGGGCTGGGAGGCTCCACTCTTTCTCTCTCTCACTCTCACTCTCTTTCTCTCTCTCACTCTCACTCTCTCTCTCCCTCCGTCTCTCTCTCTCCCTCACTCACTCTTGCTCTTACTCTCTCACTCACTCTCCCTGTCTCACACTCTTTCCATCTCACACACACGCATGCATGCACCACCACCCAGGCGCTCTCTGTCGCACTTGCTGGCGCAATGCTGGTCGACCTCAAGACGCACACCCTGCGCATGCACAGAATCAACAGCCGCTCGCTGACACACGCACTCGCATTCCAATCTTGACCCCAGGCACTCTCCCTCACACTTGCTGATGCAATGCCCGTTAATCCCTCGAGACACGTTGTGTGCGCACACACACAAATAGCGGCCTGTCCCCATATTTCTCTATCTCGCGCGCGCGCGCTCTCTCTCTCTCTCAATCTCTCTTACACACACACACACACGCACAAACACACACACGCACACACACACACACACATACACATACATATACACGCATGCACGCACTACCACCCAGGCACTCTCCCTCGCGCTCGCTGGCGCAATGCCGGTCGACCTCGAAACACGCCGCGCATGGCTCGGTACCACGTCCACACTCGAGCGCCTGACTGAGCAGGTGAGCACTGAGGGGTGGTTGTTTGGATGACGGTTGCTCTGATGACAATTGCTCTGATGGCAGTTGCTCTGATAGTTACTCTGACAGTTGCTCTGATGACGGTTGCTCTGATGACAGTTGCTCTGGTGACGGTTGCTCTGATGACAGTTGTTCCGATGGCAGTTGCTCTGATGGCAGTTGCTCTGATGACAGTTGCTCTGGTGACGGTTGCTCTGATGACGATTGCTCTGGTGACAGTTCCTCTGACGACGGTTGCTCTGATGACGGTTGCTCTGATGACGGTTGCTGTGATGACGTTGCTCTGATGACGGTTGCTGTGATGACGGTCGCTCTGAAGCCGGTTGCTCTGATGACAGTTGCTCTGGTGACTGTTGCTCTGGTGCATTCAAACGCAATCAGCAGGTGGCACGGCTGCAGGCGCTCATAACGTGCGCATGGCCCGTCCCTCTCTCTCCCTCTCTCTCCCTCTCTCTCCCTCTCTCCCTCTCTCTTCCTCTCTCCCCCTGTCTCTCCCTCTCTCTGTCTCACTCCCTGTCTGTCTCACACATCTCTCTGTCTCTCCCTCTCTGTCTCCCTCCCTCTCTCTCACTCACTCCCTCTCTCTCTCTGTCTCACTCCCTCTCTCTGTCTCACTCCGTCTCTCTGTCTCACTCTCTCTCTGTCTCACTCCCTCTCTGTCTCACACATCTCTCTCTCTGTCTATCTCACGCACAAACAAACGCGCATGCCTCCTCGCGCGCGCCTGCATGAGCGCAGGTATCACGGCTGCAGGCATTCCCCAACGTGCGCATGGCGACCGCAGCGGTGGTGATGCAGGCGCGGGAGGGCCACCCGCTACGGGACCTGCTGCACATGTGGGGCGAGTCCGGGTCCGACGCTGCCACGCCGTAGCAGCGTACACACACTGACACACGGGAGCAGCGACCACCACGCCAGCCCTCCCCAGGAAGCATCTTAGGGGTGTGTTGAGATGTTGACGACTGTTGACGACAACATAAATGGTGCCCACATCGGCACACCGCCTGACGGTTTGTGGTGTGTGGTGAAATGTGGTGAAATTTACTGCCAGGCCCTGAGGGATGGTCTTGTGGAACACGCGCGCTTGTGTAAACAGTGCTTGCGCTTGCTCATTCGGTTTGTGAGCTGCGGCCGGTCCGTGTAAGCGATTTCATCTCTCTACGCCCCTACCCATGCTGCCGATGGCAGCATGGCTCGATTGCAACCCCTCTGGCCCTGTTCACGCCATCGCTGCAGCCCGCGGGGACGTCCCTCCGTCTCCGCAGGACCTGCTGCACATATGGGGCGAGTCCATTGTCGGCTCTGCAACTTCCGCAGCGATGGGCAGGGCGCCTCAATGTTCGCCTCGGTTCGAGCGGATGGGACGGTTCAGCTCTGCCCAGCTCGGTGACGGTGCGCGTATGCGCAGATACACTGACGCGATCCGTGGACGCGAGCTCTAGCATAGCGCACAACCTACGCGTGGTGCCGAAAAACACGCTGCCTGTCGCCTCTGCTCGCTTCCCTCAGTGGCGATGACCTCGCACACACGCTCACTGCCCTGCGCCCCCCCGATCTTTGCCTGTCCGCCTGCCCTTGCCTGTTGCCGGACACACATATGACATCAGGTCACTCCCTGCACGCGAGCGACGACACAGGGGCGCAAAGGGCTGTGGCTGACCGCGGATAGGAGAATATCGTGGGACCCTCTCTCTGATCGAAATAACAGAAATCGGAAACGCCTGCGCTACCTCACTGCCATCATGATCATGATCGTGACCATGATATCATGATCTCCATCTCCCTCCCACGCAGCCGCTGCGCCCTCCCCATGCGCGCCCCTCCGCCCCGCGCGCGTCGTGTCCCCGCGCTGCCCGCCTCGCCGTCGAGGAAGCTGCTGCATGTGGGACGGCGTGGCGTGTCCATGGCGACCGGCTTGCCAAGGCCCGTGGCCTATGGAACCTCTGCCGGCCCGCCTGTGCTGACCTGCTCCGCGCTGCCCGCCTCGCCGCTGCAGCTGAGCGAGCGAGACGCAGCTGAGCGAGTGAGAAGGCCCGGCTGCACGCTCGCACGTCGATCCCGTATGTGGTGGCCTGCTCCAATATGCCCGATTGCTGCTTCCCGAGGTGAGCATGTTCCGCGCTACGTGCTCTGCTCTGCGCAGCCCGCCTCGTCGCTGCAGAGCATATGCCGCAGAGCGTGTGAGGGCGGCCGACACGCATGCGAGGCCATCCTGGCCATGCGAGGCCTGTTACCACCTCAGTGGCCCGTGGCCGGATGCCCCGCCCCGCCTCACTCCCCGCTGCCACTCCGCTCTTCATGCGTCGTCGGTGATGGCGAGCTTGACGCTCACGCTCCGCGTGATCTCGCACGCCTCGATCGTCATGCCAACCGACTTGCCGCTCGCCTCTGGCGCGCCCTCCTCCGCGTCGACGTCCTCCATGGTCTCCGCCATATCCGCTTCAGCAATAGCCGCCTCAGCAGCCGCCTCCTCTGCCTCCTCTGCCTTGGCCTCTGCGGCCTCCTCTGCCGCCTCCTCTGCCGCCTCCTCTGCCGCCTCTGCGGCCTCCTCTGCCGCCTCCGCCTCAGCGGGCGCGGCCGCCTCCTGGGTGGGGGTGCACGAGTCGTGTGTGTGTGCGTGCGTTTGTTTGTGTGTCGTGGGAGTGAAGCCGACGTTTTCTGGGTATGGGTTTTAAAGGGATGGATCTAAACGTCTAATTGTGTGCGCGTGGTGGGAGTGAAAGTGTGGGCGTGTGGATGTGAGTGGCGAGTGGCACGCACGGGCACACCGTGGCGCTCCGCGCGGTGCTATGCACACGCACAGCACCCCGCTCCCTGCCCCACTTCCCCAGCCACAGCCTCGCACATCCCCTCCCTCCCTTCCCCCCTCTCCCTTCCCCTTCCACCCTCTGCCTCCTCCCTCCCTGTCTCCCCCTCCTCAGCCCCTCACCCGCAGCCCCCTCCCGCCTGCCCCACTCTCTGCCCTGCCCCCTCTCTCACCTCCTCCGCAGCCTCCTCGATCACAGCATCGACCGGCTCGACCTCCTTGGCCGCCTTCGAGCTTGATGCCTGCATGGGGTGAGGCAGAGTGGGGGTGGGCTGAGGTGATGAGAAGCATGTGGCGGGGCGGGGTGCATCGAGACATGCGGCGTCACGGCAGCGGCAGCATCAAAACAGCAGGAGCAGCAGCAGAGCAGGAACTAGAGCAGCAGCAGCAGAGCAGCAGCAGCAGAGCAGCAGTGCCCGCTCCGCCACTCGCCCGCCCTCCCCTGAACCCCCCCCCCTCTTTCGGCGCCTCCTCTGCCTTGTTGCGCTTCTCCAGGAACTATTTTTGCCCTTCTCTGCCCCCGTCCCCTCCCTGCCCCTTCATCAGAGAATGACCACAACACCCTCAACCAGAGCACTTGACCATGACCATGAAAACTTACCTCCTTAGGCGCCTCCTTTGCCTTGATGCGCTTCTCCAGGAACTCTGCGCGCCTGGCGAGCGCGACCTCAATCGTCGCCGGCACGTCCGACGTCGTGTTGGGCACGTCGAGCTTGAACTGCATGAACGTCTTGAGCAGCTCAATCGTGTGCGTGATCTTCTTCTTGGCGGGCTCCGACGCCTCGGCCTTCTCGGCGGGTGCCTGCGGGGCGAGGGTTGCAATGCGAGATGGGGTTTAGCGATTTTTTTTCTGCTTGCCCTGCCGCGCCCCACGCCACCATGCAGCCACCTGTGTGTCCGTTGCTCTGCTGTGCCCCTGCTACCATGCAGCCAGCATGCAGCCACCTCGTGCTTGTCCACCCACCACCGCCACCCACTGTGTCTGTTGCCTTGCTGTGCCCCTGCCACCATGCAGCCACTCTGCTTGCCCCTGCCACCATGCAGCCACCTCTTGCTTGCCCTGCCTGAACCACCTGCCTGCCTGCAGCCACCTCTTGCTCTCCCTGCTGCGCCCTTGCCCCATGCAGCCACCATGCAGCCACACTCTGCTGCCCTGCTATGCGAGCACCGCCACCCACCGTGTAGCCCTTGTCCGCGTGCCTCTTCTTCTGCTCGCCGTGCAGCCATAACCGCGCTGGCCATGCCACCACGTCTTGCTGCCCTGCTGCACCCCTGCCACCATGCAGCCACCATGCAGTCGCCTCATGCTTGCCCACTCTGCCACCACCACCCACTGTGTCCGCTGCTCTGCTGTGCCCCTGCCACTATGCAGCCACCATGCAACCACGCTTGCCCCTGCCACCATGCAGCCACCATGCAGCCACCTCTTGCTTGCCCACCCTGCCACCGCCACTCCACTGTGTGTCCGTTGCCTGCTGCGCCCTTGTCCCATACAGCCACACTCTGCTGCCCTGCCCTGCTATGCGATCACCGCCACCCCACCGTGAACCCCTTGCCCGCGTGCCTCGTCTTCTGCTTGCCTTGCAGCCATACCTATGCTGCCTTTCCCACCCTCCACACTGCCCTCTACCATGCATCCTTCGCCCGCATGCTTAAAGTCCCACCACCACTACCCACCGTGTACCCCTTGCCCGCGTGCTTCTTCTTCTGCTTGCCCTGCAGCGCCGTGAAGAACGTCAGGTCCTCGTCAGCGTCCTTCTTCTTGAACGCCTGCGTGGGTGCGTGGGTGTGTGTGTGTGGGGGGGGGGGACGTGTGTGTCACGGTATGTGAGCATGTGCGTGTGTGTGTGTGTGTGCATGTGTGTGCATGCGTGTGCGTGCGTGTGTGGGTGAAGAACGCCAGGTCCTCGTCAGCGACCTTCTTCTTGAACGTCTGCGTGGGTCGTGTGTGTGTATGTGTGATGAGTGTGTGTGTGTGAGCATGTTTGCACGTGCGTGCATGTGCGTGTGTATTGTGTATACGTAAGTGTGTGTGAGTGAATGGGCGCGTGTGTTGTGCGTATGTGAGTGAAGACAGCAGTCCAAATCAAGCTCTCATCCGCCTCATCTTCTGCCATGCCATCTTACCCCTGCAGCACCTCGGCCCTTGGCCTTGGCAGCTCCTGTCCTCCTCCTCTCTCTCCCTTCCTCCCCCCCCCCTCACCTTCAACCCCTGCGGCACCTCGACCGGGCCCTTTGACTCCGCGGCAGCGACCACCTCGGCCTTCGTGAACGTGCGGAGGTACACGACGAGCTGGTCGATCGTGTAGATCTGTGTGCAGGGAACAAGGTGGGAGTGGGTGGGTGTGGAAGGGGAGTGTGGAAGGAGTGTGGCGGGTGTGACGAGGAGCCGGTCGATCGGGTAGGCAACAACAACACAAACAGCCACCAGTGTGTGGTGCTCGGGCGCCCCGGGCACAATACACCGCGCAAAGTCGAACGCCCTGCCAGGAGCAGCACCTCCCCTGCCTCCTTGCCTTGGGCGCAGTGGTCCCTGGGAAGGATTTTAGTAATTAGTTTTTTGCCGGCTCCAGCAACTCCGGCTCGGAGCGGTATACGGCTCGCAGGGGAATCACTGCTTGGGCGCCACGGCCAGCGCTGAGAAGGCTCTTTGGCTTGAAATAAATGACAGGAGCAGCAACACCCCGCCAGTAACACAAACAGCAGGAGCAACAACAGGAGCAACACCACCACCGCACCTCTTGCCCCGCACAGCTCCGGCGTCCAAGAGGGCTGTAGCTGGGGCTTTGATTCAACAGTAGCGGCAGCAACAGTCGCAACGACAACGGGATCAGCAACGCCTCATCACCTGCGCCTCGGCGGCCCCACCAGTGCTGAGAGGACTCTGGGGGTTGAACAACAACAAAAAACAGCAAAAACCAGGCAACAACAGCGGGAGCAACAGCAGCACCCCAACAACAACAACAGGAGCGACAACGCCACCTCGTCAACAGCGCCCCCTCACCCTTCACCGCGTATGGCTTCGGCGCTGAACCAGCGCCCAGGGGGATTGTGCTCAACAGCAGCAGCAGCAGCAACAACAGCAGGAGCAGCAACAGAAACGCCTACTCAACAACAGGGGCGACAACAGCAGCACATCAACAACGACAACAACAGCAGGCCCCCCTCACCTCCGCCTCGTACGGCTCGGGCGCCACGACCAGCGCTGAGAGGACCCCAGGACTTGAACGACAACAGAACAACAACAGAACAGCAGCAGCAGCAAAGAACAGCACCTCAAAAACGACAACAACAGCGCCTCCCTCCCCTCCCCCGGCCTCGCACGGCTCGGACGCCACCTCGCGCCTGACGCGCGCTGGCGGCACGACGTCGTCAGCGCCAGCCTCGCGCGCCGCGTCCAACAGGGGTGACAACAACCACAGCAGGGGCAAGAACAACAACAACAACAGCGCCCCCCCCCTCACCTCGGCCTCGTACGGCTCGGGCGCCACGACCTCGCGCCTCACGCGCGCCGGCGGCACGGCGCCGTCAGCGCAAGCCTCGCGCGCCGCACCCGGGGCAGCGTCGCCACCGCCCTCCTCGTCCTCGCGGTCCGCCTCGCGGTCCTCGCGCGCAACCTTGCGTGCCTCGTACCTGCAGAGAGAGAGGGGGAGGGGGGGGGGAGGGAGGAGGGTGCGTGGTGGTCAGTTTGTGGTGACAAGGAGGGGCTTCGCCAGTGGTGCAATACGTGCGACCCTTGCAGGGCCTCCCGCGCAACCTTGCGCGCCTCGTACCTGCAGAGAGAGGGGGGGAGGGGGGGGGGCGTGATGGTGGTCAGTAGTGGTGGTAAGTGATGGTAGGAGTAAATTATGTCAGTGGTGCAATACGTGCGTGCCTTGCAGGGCATCCCGCGCAACCTTGCGCGCCTTGTACCTGCAGAGAGGGGGAGGGGGGGGAGGAGGGTGCGTGATGGTGGTCAGTGATGGTGAGAAAAAGGGCGTTCGTCAGTGGTGCAATACGTGCGTGCCTTGCCGCCACTTTTACAAAGGGGAGCATTGTTTAGAATTTGGGTGCCTTGCAGCGGGTTTGTTTTTGCAAGACAAAGCTTTGATAAGTAAGTGCGTGCGGTAAGTGCGTGCCTTGCAGGTCCTTGCGCGCAACCTTGCGGGCCTCGTACCTGCAGAGAGAGCGGGGGGGAGGGGGGGGGTGCGTGAGTGCGGTCAGTGATGGTGAGAGGGAGGGGTTTCGTCAGTTGTACAAGTGGTGCGTGCCTTGCAAGGGGGGATTGATGGGAGTGGGCGCGAGGAATCGCCAGTGTGCAAGGAGACGTCTGCATTCAAGTGATGCATTGATGACAGATGAGTGACCGACGTGCATGCACGTTCACACCAGGGGTTTCCTTGGGGTCAGTCATCCTTTCGTTTTTCCCGAAGAGGCTTTCCCAGTTTCGTCGGGATTTCGGGATGCAGCCCGAAGAATCGCGTCAAAAAGTGTGAAAATCGACGATTTCACACTTTCCCCGGAAAATTCGTCTCTGGGCGTCGTTTTACCTGAATGTACCTTACCCAAAACCATCGGGATCGCGCCCTCCTCGCACGTTTTGTTTCGTTTCCTGATCGGGAAGGAAACCCCTGGTTCACACGCATGTACATGCGGGTACACACGCGAGCTGTCGGTGCGCACGCTGGCAGCAAAACACGCACTCACTCTGCGCGGCGCTGGTGGCGCATGTAGATGTTGTAGTTGTCGTTGAGCTTCTTGAACTCGCGCCACTTGGCGCCGAACTCGTCGCGGACCTCGTTCATCTTGGCGCGCATCGCCACGATGATCTCCCAGTTCTCCTGCTTCTCGACCTAATGTGATGGGTGGTGTGTGGGGGGGGGGGGGGGGGTGCGAGTGTATATGTGTGTGCGAGTGCTTGTGTGTGTGTGTGTGTTTTGTGTGTTTGTGTGTGTGTGTGCGTGTTTGAGTGTGTGTGCGTGTGTTTGTGTTCATGTGTGTGTGCGTGGTTGAGTGTGTGTGTGTGTGCGTGTTTGCGTGTGTGTGTTTGTGTGTGTGTGGGTCGAGTGTTTGTGCGTGTCGAGTGTCGTGGCAGGCGTCCAGAGTACAGGCTCTGCCTGCTCTGACGGTGGGCACTCGCGGCTCTGAGGGTGCGCCCGCACACACACACATACGCATGCAGGGGCCGCTTTACGAGCGCATGGGGCCGCATGGTGTTGCATGGCGCGACCGCATGGCGCTGGATCTGTGGCGACCTGTTTTGCATGCGCCCCAGGCGCGCGCACCTCGAGTGCGCCGAAGTCCACCTCGGTGGACTCACGCGCGCCGCGCAGCGCGTCGAGCGCCGCGTCCTCTCCCTCGCGCTTCGCCTTGATCCCATTGAGCACCGCGTCGCACGCGTCGAGGCGCTGCTTTGTGGAGGCGCGCGTGGCGTCGGTCAGCTTGAGCTTCTCCTCCTTCGCGGACGCCGTGGCGGCGAGCGGGCGCGCGGCGAGCAGCTGGTCGAGCTGCTGCTGCACGCGCTTCTCGTCGTTGCCCGCCAGTCCGTCGTGCGACAGCCTGAACTCCAACGCGGCGATCTCCGCCTCGACGGTGTCGAGCTTGATACCGCGGGGCAGCTTGCTGCGCATCTCGCGCAGGTCGTTGCGCAGCACCTCGCGCTCCGTGTTGCAGCGCTGGAACTCCTCGCGGATGTGCGCCTTCTGCCTCTGCGCTCGAAGGTGGGCAGTGATTTTCTGTTCAGGATTTTTCATAAATTCTTCCAAAGCCGGGTTTTGCCTTGACCGCGATGACCGTTTGTCCTCATACTTAGGTAATTTGAAAGCTGTTGACGTGCTCTGTCTGGCAGGCTTGTCAGACTTACAATCCATTGGATGGGTCGAGCTTTGTGCAAGGTCAAAGTACAGCCGGGGGAGGGGAGGGGGGGGGGTACTGGCTGCAGTGATGTTACGTCCGCACGCAGTCACCTGGGACATACCTGCTGCCCATGAATGAACCTGCGGAGAGGGTTGACTGGGGTCAACTGTGCACACAGTCATGCAAGGCGCGCCCAAGCCGCATGCGCGGCGCGGGGGGCCAGTAAGTAGGGGATCTCTTGGGAAGGCCGTCACCAGTAGGTCCACATACAGACCAGGCACCATGGGATGTCGAGGCGTGCCAGCTGCGCATGGATGCATGCATGCATGGGGTGCACGCATGCATGGGGTGCATGCGCGTCACGCACGCTCCATAGATGTTCCAGCGCTGCACCTGTGCGGGCATGCCGCAGTGTAAGCTGATGTGTCGCAGTGTTAGCTGATGGCGGCTATCACTGCGCGTGGTGACCATGTGCACATGGACTGGCCTGCGTGGGGGACGCGGTGAAGCACATCACATGGTCTTTACTAGTTATGCGGTGGGGCGGACGCGATCGCGAACAAACGCCCACGCGCCACGCGACACGCCCTGGCTGGAACTCCTCGCAGATGTGCGCCTTCTGCCTCTGCGCTTGTCGACAGATTGGCACGGGGCAGTGAAGGTGTGCAAGCGCATGCGGCGTCAGTAATGAGCGCGAGATGCTCCAAGGGCGCGCGTCCGGGGGGCGACGCAAGCAACGCGATCTTGCATGGATGCTTGCGTGCATGCCCCTTCTACCCTCCAGCACACGCACCAGCACCGCTTCCCACTCCCCGCGCAGCGCGTCCTTGGCGCGCTTGTGCGGCTCCGCGGCAGGATCAGCCTGGCGGTTGCGACGCTGAGTGAGGATCGCCTTGATCTCCGCGATGCGCTCCGAGCGCTTTGTGATCTGTGGGCACATGGCACGGCCGAAGCGAGCTACGTTAGGGGAGGCAGGGGCGCGACGCCACCGCGTCAAGGCAAGGTCACTATCTTCAAAGGGGCCGTCAGCCAGCCCCTCAGCCTCCTCCCACCTCTGCGTTCATCTTCTCCACCATCACGTTGCGCTCCGTGTCGTCCGGCTTGACCGGCTTCTTGGCCTTGCCGTTCTTGCCCTTCTCGAGCAGCGCGTCGTCGTACTGCAGTGGTGCATGGCAAGCTCAGCACCCAGCATGCATGCTGCATCCCGCCCCATGCACACACTATAGATAGACACGCACGTCGGGGATGGGCGCCGAGGGGTCAATAGGCTCGCGCGGCTCGCGCGGAGCGTTGGGATCATATGGGGCGCGGGGCACGTAGGGCTTGCGCTCGCCCCCGTTGGCAGCCTCGGCTGCGACATGCGCCTCGGAGATTTCCACGGGGTCTGCCATGGTCGCGATGTGGAGGATTGGATCGGCTGCACGACTTTAGCGTGGCGCGCACGTCAGTGTGGAAGGTCGGGTACACACACGCACGCCGCATGCACGCATGCACGCATGCACACACACACACAGATACATGCATACTCACACACACATACACACAGGGCAAGAGTTCAAGAAGGTAGGGGAGGGGGGGGGGCGGCTAGCGGATGGGGGGAGTCCTAGGGACGGGGGGGGCCGAGGAGGCGACGAGCGACGGCACGTGCGTGCTCAGGCAGTTGGCATGCATGAGTCGGCGCACCCTCTCCATCACAGAGGTGTCTGCAGGCAAGAAGATGAAAGCCACCTGCAGCGCGTGACTGAAGTCGAGCTGCGCCACAGCTTGGGGTCCCCTGGCGGGGGGGGGGGAGGGGGGTCAGTGCCCCTGCATCAAGACGGTCTCAACACAGCACGTGCAGTGGGGCAACACACCTGCAGCACGCACACGCACATGCACACATGCCTCGGCACTCAACAGGCACACGCATCCCTGACGCACACGCACACTGACCCCATGACGCACACGGACACACGCCCAGGCAGCAGGGAGCAGGCATGCAGCGCTGGATCGGGACAGCTGGGTAGCCCTTGCTGCTGGTGCACAGCTGCAGCTGTTATGGCGGGCTTTACATCCAGCTGGGTGCGCTCTCCAAGTTTGGACAGCCATACTTACACTGAGCACAATGTATAAGCTTCGGCAGCGCCAATAAAAGGGCATCCTGCGTCTTAGGCACCGAGCGAATACAAGAGTTACGCCTCAAGGGAGGCCCGTCAGCGCCCCATAGCGTGGCCACTGGATGCGCAACCGTGCAGTGCGTACAAACATCACCTCAAATTTGTGCATAAGTCTGCGCGGAACAACTGCTGCAAGTCCCCCGACTTGGCTGCACCGAGGCAGCATGTGCGCAGGGTGTGGACACTCGCAGCGCGCCATGGATGCCTCTCTACATCTTCCACTCCGACTCCAAACTCGTACTCGACGCCTCTACTCGTGCAGCGCGCCGACGCCCTGGATGGCCGTGCGGCACATGGGGCACTGCAATGGGGCAAGCAGGCAGGGGGAATGCAGCAGGAGCGTCAGCACACGTGCACATGCAGACGAGTGCGTCCTGCCTGCCCTCCTCCCCGCACGCGCGCCGTTTCTACCCAGTGCGCCAAAAAACGTGCACGCGCACGCACCTCATCGCTCGCCGCGCGCACGCTGGCGCAGCAGCCCGCGCACAGCACATGGTGTGCACACGGCAGCAGCGTGACGCTGCGTGCCGCGTCCATGCACACCACACACAGGGACTCACCATCGCGCTCCCTCCGCTGTCGCCGCCTCGCAATGGACGCTGCTGCTTCGGCCACTGCCTGCGCCTCCGCCGCTGATGCCACCAAAGGAGCGCCCGCAGCCGGCCGCCGCTGCCCCTACTGCTGCTGCACCTGCACCTGCCCCCCTCGGCTTCCTTGGCTGCCCTGAAGCGGTGGTGCATCGGAGCGGCAGGCCACCCCAGAGGAGCTGGGGCCTGCGACACCGCTGGGCACAGTGTACGGCTGCAGCGTTGGCTGCAGCGCAACCATTTGAGACGATGCCTGCGCGTCATCCATATGTGCCTGCACCCCAGCCATCTGAGCCTGCACCCCAGCCATCTGAGCATGCAGCGCGGTCATCCTCTCTGCTGCCGCTGCCGCCTGCTGCTGTGTTGTGATCTGTAGCGCAGCGATCTCAGTTGCTGTCGAGGCTGCATGCTGCTGTGCTGAGGCCTGCACCTCATTCATCTGCGCCTGCACGAACGACACAGCCTCCGCTGCTACGTATTGCTCTGCCATCTGCGCCTGCAGCGCTGCTACTGCCTCTGCTGCCTCCGCTGCGTGTCGTTTCGCCATCTGTGCCTGCAATGCAACCACTGCCTGTGCTGTCGAGGCTGCGTGCTGCTCCGCCTTCTGTGCCTGCAGCACCGCCACCTCCTCTGCTGCCGAGGCTGAGGCCTGAGGCCTGAGGCTGCACCGGCATCGGGGGCACGCCTGCCACAGAGGTGCTGGCCACGCCCATGCCCGATTCTCGCGCCGCCGCTGCCGCAGCTGCCTCCTCTTCCACCCCTCCCGCCACAACTGCCACAGCCTCCACTGCCTTGCAGCCTCCTGCATCACCCTCCGCTCCCGCCTCGCCCACGCCGCCTGCTGGGGCGGGCTCCTCAACCTTTGCGTGCCTCTGCGCAGTCTTCTTCTTGTCCTTGCTCTTCTTGCCTTTCCGAGACTTGAACTCGGCCTCCTCTGCCAGAAGCTCTGCCGCCGCAGCGTCCGCCCTCTACTGCGCCTGCGCATGCAAACATCTTGATTGTATTTACCAGCGGGTGTGAATGCAGCTCGTGACGAGTGCTGCTACAGCGAGCCTAGTCTCACAATGGATGCGCTGTGCGGGGCATGGACGCGCCTGCATTTTGTGTTGTGACTTCAGGTGACCCCCCCTGCATGTGCCATGCCCATGCCCTGCATGTGCCATGCCCATGCGCCATGCAGTGCGGGCGCCATGCAGTCGTACCTGCTCAGCGCCAGTGGCTGCCCCATCAGATCCCGCGAATTCTATGGTGGCTGCCTGGGCCTGCTCGCGTGCGCGAGGGGTGGGCAGAGCGGGCGCAGGGAGGCCGCCAGATCTAGATCGGTAGTCCGCGCTCTTCTCGGCGCTTTCTCGGCGCGCTCTTCTTTGCGTCCTTCACCGCTTGAAACGGTCTCTCCAGCAGCGCCATCGTCGCTACATTCACGTCGCCATTGTGGAGCAGAAGCATGCGTTCAATTGCATCCAGAGGAGCCTGTGTGACCGCAGCGATGCTATCGACGACGCGAGCCATTCGCGCCACATCCATCTGGATGTATTTCCCAGCGAGGGAGACATAAATAGTGCGAATCGTTCCTTGAGAATGTCGTTGAGAGTGTGTTGAGAGTGTGTTGAGAATGTCGGTTCACACAGTGCCACTGCAACTCATGATCAAGCTCATTAAGCTCAAGATCATCAAGCTTCAGGGGTGCCGGGAGGCCGGGAGGCTGGGAGGCCGGGAGGCAGGAAGGCAGGGAGGCAGGGAGGCAGGCAGGGAGGCAGGGAGGCAGGGATAGGAGGGGAGTAGGGAGAGTGGGAGGGAGATGAAGGTGGGCCCGGGGGCTGAGTGAGCAGCTGTCAAGCCGCACCGGCGCAGCAGGCAGGGGGGTGCCCGCCTGGCTTTCACCCTACCCATGCAGATCCCATCCCATGCTCATGTGCACGTGCGCCCAAGCAGCTGCCAACGCCAAAGCCCAAGGTGCGCCGATGGCTCCAAAGCGCACGCCCCCTCACCCTGCCCCCCCCCCCCGGGCCCCCCCTCGCGCAAGCGTGCACACTCACACACACACACACACACACACACACATACACACACAGGGTATAATGCGCCATCAAAGGCGTCCGACGGACTGTAAAATCGACCACACACACACACACACACATAGGGTTCCAAATTGTACTGTTACAGTTACATCGGCTTTCCAGCAAAGACTACCTCTAGTCCTAGTACCACCGCCTAGACCCAAGTCCAGTTCTGGCCCTAACAATTACTTGTGAGGGGCGGTAGCCACCAGCCGGCTGCCTGCCAACGTGTAGTCCCAGAGCAAAAAGGAGAGCTATTGTGCGACGCCTCCAAAATAGGTCCTAACTGCTTCTAGGGGATAGGGGGTCAAGTGGCGCTTGCCAATCTACTTGACCGCCGTGGTGGAGGGGCCGGCGCCTGAGGGGCAGCCGGACCGTACACCACGGCTCTCCACCCGACCCTATCCTGAGCACGCTCAAACGCCGTGTCCGAAAAAGTCTTCCAATCAGAACGAGTGCCACTAGTTTCGCCTAGCTGCTGAATCAGTAGCTTAAGAAAATAGTGTCGGGAGGAGGCTGGAGGCCGGCCTTGCTGCCGAGCCACATCCATTGTGCAGTCAAAAGTCGTACGAGGAAGACGAGAAGCCGGCATGCGCATCACATGGCCTAGCCACTGCATTGATCGCTTTGCCACAAGGCTCTCAATTGGCTCAGTGTCGCACGCCTGCCGAATATAAGTTAATCTGTGCCGGTCGACCAGGCGCACACCCAGAATGCGACGAAGGCAGTTAGAGTGGGCAACCTCCAATCGAGTCAGTTGTGTTTTAGTAGGGGCCCATGTTTCGCAGCCGTACAGAAAGTGGGGCAGCACGAAAGTGTTGTAAACCCGCATCTTAGACTGCACTTGCATCTTCTTGCTGGCCCAAATCTTATCAAAAGACGCAAACACGCCCAGCGCGCGACCGACACGCACACCGATCTCCTTTTCCACACCACCACTCTGGGTTATCCAACTCCCTAGATACTTAAATGCAGAGACGGTCTTCACTTCACCACCAGTCAGCGCAAACGTGGGCAGATCCGCGTCAAAATCTGCTGGCAAAATCATCACTTCTGTCTTGGCGGCGTTGATTTGCATGCCAAAGCTAGAGGACACTTTGTCAAGGATTTTCAGCATAAGCGCCAACTGAGCTGGGTCATGCGAGAACAAACATAAATCGTCGGCATACATCAGCATTACTATGCGCTCAACCGACGACGACAACACAGAGCCGCCGGCTCGGGTCACGACTGACACGCCAGCCCCCTCTGGCATCATGTCTAGCGCCTTTTTCACTATGTGGTCAATAAAAACATTGAACAACACAGGAGCAATGACGCACCCCTGTCGCACACCAGACGACACGGGGAATTCGTGCCCGAATTCGTGCCCAAATTGTACTAATATATTTTTTCTGACGATAATATATATTAATACTATAAATTAGTTATCATATGTATTATTATAAATAGACAATATATTTTGACTGGCTGGGTGTAAGGACCTGAAATTTTGTGGGTGTTTTCATCACACCTTCCTAATCAACTCTGGCCTTTGGGACGTTTCAAAACTCGGTATAACTTGCATTACAGAGAAGCAGAAAACAGGCAGGTGTGGCGCGCGGTGTGGCGCACGGTGCCCCCCCCCTCCCCCCCTCCCCACATCTGGGCCTTGCTGGTAGGCAGCATGTGGAGTGGCTAGGTCACAAGCTGCGCAGGGCCAGTTGTCTATGTGAGCTGGACTCAATGTGAGATGGGAAATTTGACTCCCCTCGAAGGGTGTGCTGGACGCAATGCCTGAGGGTGACCTTGGGCCGGAGTTTTGCCAAGTGCCACCTCAAAAGGGGTGAAACCAACCTTCTTGGAGCGAGATGAAACTTGGAGCATTGGAAAGCCCTTGATGAGCACAAAACAACCTGTCGAGTAGCATATGGCTGATTTTGTGCAAGTGGTGTGCAACTACGATCTCCTTCCCGTGTGGTGGTGGTAGTTTAGTGTGGACATAGGAATGCACCCCTTATGCTTCTCCTGTGCATGGGGGGTACTGGATTAGCCAAGCCAAGGCCTGCATATGTCCACCAGAGCATGCCCATACAACAGCAGACTGCGGGGCGGCCGTTTGGGGCCTTCCAGCAATTTATACTAGGCTCAAAATCAAAATAGTATAATACTATATAATATTCATAAATATATATATATATTCATATATTAATATATATTGGAGCCCTACACACACACACACACACTGTACGCCGTTCGTGCCACCTCAGCCCCCTCGCAACACTCGAATGCAGACTGTAAGCTTCAACCAAGCGCATCAACGTCGAGGGGCTGCTTACAGTAAATGCCTGGTGGACCATCCATGGGTGCTGCGGCGTCAACTTTCTTCAAGTTAACTTTTGCAGTGGCTATTGTGCCGCGTGGGAGAGATAACATCCAGTGTTGCAGGCACAGTCATTTGGCACGCCAGCCGTGCATGGCCTTAGTTGGTGAGGATTCTCTCGGTTATACCTGGGGTCTGCCGCTGGCTGCTTCAGGGCTGAGTTTGGTGCCTGGCTTGCGGTGCTGCTTGTTTGGCGCCCACCATTGAGTGTGGGTGGCGCTACTGAGGGGTACGTTTGTAGCTTGACCTTTTGGTGGGCCTTGTGCCTGCTCGTTGTGCCTGCTCGTTCTCGTCGCCGAGCCCTGGACCCAGCAATGCGGCGCTGCTGGTGACGAGGATCTCCGTGCCGCTGACGAGCGGGGTAAAATACGACTGGCCCGGCTCCTGCTAGACTGCCCCACAGTGGAACACTTCAGGAGCGGCTTGCCCGGCGCTGCCATGGCTTGGCGAGTAGCCGCGGCGCTGCCGCGGCCCGTGCTGGGAGACGGCCCTTATCCTCCCCCCATGCAGGACGCCATGCGGCACCGATCTCGACGAGTTGATCGACGAGCGGAGGAGCTGGCGCCCGTCAATGCATGCTGGACATTGGTCAAGATGGCTGCCCGTGGAGGCGGGCTACCATCACGGCTTCAGCGGTGGCGACCGCCGAGGCAACACAGAGTAAATCCGCTTCACCAATCGCAGCGTTCGTCACCGCGCTCATCCTCGGGGTCGCTCGTCTGCCGGTGACTGGCGTTGGAAGGTCTTCAGGCAGCCTCCATGACAACTCTGTCGTCCATGCACCCCTGGAGGGTGGGACCTGGCCATGCATGAGGCATGGGGCGCCGGCTGGGC
Source organism: Chlamydomonas sp. UWO 241 (assembly GCA_016618255.1). Taxonomy (NCBI): domain Eukaryota; kingdom Viridiplantae; phylum Chlorophyta; class Chlorophyceae; order Chlamydomonadales; family Chlamydomonadaceae; genus Chlamydomonas; species Chlamydomonas priscui. The sequence goes on from VFSX01000001.1 coordinate 686,512, forward strand.
CCCATGCAAACGAGAGCTGGACAGCCATGCACTGCCAGGCGGGGACCGTTCCAGTCAGCGCCAGTCGGCTCTGCCGGCTTGACTGGCCACAAGGCCACTACTGTGACCCTGAGGAAGGTCCTCTCCTATATGCTCCTTGCCAGACATGTCTCTTAGAGACCGCTGTTTGGGGTAGTCTAGCCGGCGGGAACGGTAGTCTATCGGCCGGGAGCCGGCGGTACTCTAGTACTTAAGTGTGCTGGAGTATCGGCGGGTGTCTCTAGTAGAAGAGTAGCCTGCTTAGCTGGAAACCCCGTGTTACTGTTACTGTGCCTGCTGCTGTCTGACAGTCCCGCTAGAACTTTGGAACTGATTGTGACCGCCGGCAGTGGATGTGTAACACTACTCTCTCTCACCTTGGTCGATCTTGTGACTGGCCTAGCTCGGCCTGCCACATCTTAAATTTGAAAGCTTAGCCACTGGGCCTTCATCTGGCGGAGAGCTGGGTGTGGGTTCCCGCTCCAAAAGGGTCGGACCTCGAGATGTCAAACCACGCGCTGGTTTGACATAAGCACCCTATGTGCTAACTCTTTATTTGACATGCGCGTGGCTGTTACAGATCTCCCCCCCCTGGTTGTGGTTGTGGCAGGTGTGGACTCTCTTTAAGTTCTGTTTTTTTACAGTTTTTAAATGTATGCGCCCGGAGGACCCCGGGGCGTGAATTAAGGCCTAGACTACACGTCTAGGGGAGCTCTACTAGTAGAGCTCGCAAGGCCACGCAGCGCGCCAGCCTACCAGGTTTAAATTCCGGGAGTCAGCAGGCAGAGTACCTAATGTCTCTGCCACTCCCCTGCCTCTCTGACAGGCCGCACGCATGGCGCATCACATAAGAGACTGACTGCCACCCACCACCGCGGCACCCCGCCATTCATTGTGGCCGGCACGCGTGCGGCAGCTTCTCACGCCGCGGCTGCTTACACGACTTAAACGATATGTGTACAAATTGTGGACGCGTGTACCAGTCGCCTGCGAGGCATGGCCTGTGGGGCACAGACGTGGGGATGAGCGACGGCCGGGGAGGCAGGCTCTGTCGGGCCTCCCAGAGCCTGCCAGAGAGGCAGGCTCTGTGCCCCATCCCAAACACCCAAACGGATTCGAATCGGCTGTTTGGGTTAAATAGGCTCGGCAATCGCTCTCCTTTTTGCTCTGGGACTACACAGGCAGCCGGCTGGTGGCTACCGCCCCTCACAAGTAATTGTTAGGGCCATAGCTGGACTTGGGTCTAGGCGGTGGTACTAGGACTGGGAGGTAGTCTTCGCTGGAAAGCCGATGTTACTGTCACTGTATGCTCGGCAGTGCGGACGTGACGCGTGGCCGAGCGCGTACTCCCACCAAAAACACTTGGCTGTTCGGCTGCTGTATATTTTTTTACAGTTTTTACATGTACGCGGCCTAGACTACACGTCTAGTGGAGCTCTACCAGTAGAGCCCACAAGGCCACGCAGCGCGCCAGCCTACCAGGAAGTCAGAAGTAGAAGGTTGTCCTCCCCCCCCCCCCGCCACTACTCGGCTGCTGTAGCAGTAGCATCGTGGGCCTCAACAGTAGCACCCCTGGCTCAGACCAGCACCTTGTGCTTGACTTCACACTGCAGTGATTTTATTTTGGGCTCGTGGGAGCCATTGGGAGCCATTTGGCTTCTGGCGATCCCATCAGATAGAGCTTAACCAACCAAGTTGCTGGATAGTCCGACGATCCCATCGGATAGAGCTTTTCACGAGCTCGAAAATGACCTATATTTTACTGTCAATGGTCAACGCTAAGGCAGCAGTCAAGGCGGTCAACGGCACGTTGGTCCGCGCGCCGGCTCCCAGAAAACAATTAAAAAGACTGAAAACAAAATCACTGTAACAGCCTTTCAATCCACTGGCACGCGGCCACCAACGGAGAGGAGGAGCAGCAGGGAGGGTTTTGGGGGGAGTGCGGCAAAACAGCCGAACTGTCACCACATCCGCAGGCTCTGGGCAGTTTGGCAGTCCACAGCCGAGATTCGACTGATTCCGCGAGCCACAAACAGAAAATGTTCAGCTTGGTGGGACCTCAAAAGCTGCCAAAACAGTCAAAACAGCCGATTTCGACTGGGGCTCTACTCTGGTGGTCCCCACCACACGCAGTGGTGTGTGCACACATGTGTGGTTGTATGTTACCACCCACCCAACCTGCCTGGCTGATGTGTGCATTCCTCCAAAACATCCATTCCTTCAACAGCTAGACTAGACTCTGCAGACGCAGAGACAGCTTCTACACTGAATCCGTGTCCTAAACCCTAAACCCTAAACCCTCATGCAGGCTGTCCACCGTGTTGTCCCAGGCTGTCCCCCCCAGGGTATCCCCCCGGAAATTCAACAACAAAAACACAGCCATCGATCGCGACGGCGATCGCCGCTCCACCCGCCTTGACACGCTGTGACGGCGCTGCAGCTCCGGACCTGGTCGATGGGCCTTCATGCATGCCGATTCCACGGCCCCCCTCTCTCTGTTGGATCAAACCCCTGTGGCCACGCGCTGTAGTTCGCTGCTCTTTCTTGGAACGTGGTGATGCTGCTGCAGGGTGGCATGCTGCGTCATGCCCCCAACCCAGCCCAACTGCAATCTAGATAATGATGATGAGAGTTTTACAATCCACTTCTGGCGGTCACACGTACGGTTCCAAAGCTCCAGTGGGACTTAGAGAAACAAGGCTCAAGGCCCACAAAAGGTCAAGCTACAAGTAGCTGGAGGTGGGGGAGCTGGGCGGCTGCGCCTCGTCCATGCGTACCTGCCGGCCTCGCAGCCGAACCGGCCAGCGGTGCAGGCGGCGTTCATCGAGGAGCGCATCCGACCGCTTGCTGCTGGCCAGACGCATCTCGTGCTTGCAGGCGATTTCAACTTTGTCGAGAGCCCGCGTGACCGCGCCCGCTCTGAGGGGCCCCTCGAGTGGCGCGACCGCACCCCGGCGGCGGCGATGGCAGCGCTGGTGGAGGACTCCCCGCTCCGTGACGCGTACCGCCTCATCCACCCCATGCAGAGGGGGTACACCTTCAGTGCGTATAATGCACAGGCGCGGCTCGACCGCCTCTACGTGTCGATGGCCCTCGTGCCACGCGTCCTCGGGTGCGACGCGGGCGAGTCGGGCGGGTCGGATCACCGCGTTGTGGCAATGCACCTCCCCCCCCTGGTGCCAGAGTCGCGCGGGCCGGGGCGGCCGCGTGTGCGTGCCCATTTCTGGGCTGATCGTGACTTGGCCGATGGGTTCAGGGCATGGTTTGGTCGGGAGGCAGCGGGGGCGCCCACCCATGGCCACACGGAGCTCATGCGGTGGTGGCAGGCTTTCAAGCCGCGTCTGGCTCGCGAGGCCCGCCGTCTCGACTGCGACCTGGGTCGGCGGCGAGATGCTGTGTCGGTGGAGGTGACCCGGCTGCGTGCAGACCTGCAGCGAGCGCGCGCGGCCGTTGAGGCGGGGCGCGATGGGCTTGCGGAGCTCGCCGGGCTCTATGCGCTGCAGCGGCGCCTGGACGCGGCGGTGCGGCGGTACGCTCCAGCCCCGCCCGCCTGTGTGCGGCCGGGAGAGCGCGTTTCCGGGGGCATGGCGGCAGCCTTCCGCAAGCCAGCGGCGGCACGGCGCGTCGCCGCCCTCAGAGATGCGCGTGGCATCCTCGTCACTGATGGCAGGGGAATGGCTGACATCATGGCTGACGCCGTGGCGGCGGTCTCACGGCCGCCACCGCCATCCCCCGCTGATCAGGAGGCTGTGCTGGGGGCGGTGCGTGCGCACTCGCCGCGCGTGCCGCAGGCGGTGGCGGATGCAGCCGGCGCGCTTGTTGTCACACCCGCCGAGGTACGGGCGGCGGCCACCCACTCCAAGCCTGGCACCGCCCCGGGCCCGGATGGCATCCCAGTGGATGTGTGGCGGAAGCTGGGCGAGCCAGCCTTTGAGCTTCTGGCGGCGGTCTTCACCGCGGTGGGAGCTACGGGTGGGACGCCGCCTGGTTTTCTCGACGGCGTCGTTGCCTCAATCTACAAGGCCAAGAACGCTGCGGATGCGGCAAACTACCGCCCACTCACCATGCTGGGCTCCGACTACCGCATCCTCGCCAAGGTGCTGGCGACGCGGTGGACGCCCCTGCTCTCTGCGGTGGTGGGGCCGGAACAGACCGCTTTCCTCGCTGGCCGCCGCATCTCGGACAATATCTGCCTCACGCAGATGCTGCCTGGCCTGCTGGCTGCCAACGCGGCGGATGGCGTGGGGCCGACGGGTGCAGCGCTGGCGCTCCTGGACTTCCGCAAGGCATACGACACCATCGACCGTGGCTTCCTCATTGCGGTCATGGAGGCGGTGGGCGTCGGCGACGGCGTGCTGGCGTGGACCCGCACCATCCTCACGCACACGTACGCGTCGGCCGAGGTCAACGGGTTCATCTCTGCGCCGCGCAAGTATGCGGCGGGCGTGCGCCAGGGCTGCCCCGCCGCGCCAGCCCTCTTCCTGTTCCTGGGGCATGCGCTCGCATGCTTCCTGCGCACATGCCCGGCAGTGGGGGTCGAGGTCGTGCCTGGCTGCCGAGTGACCTGCCCCCAGTACGCTGACGACTGCATGCCCCTCCTCCGGTCGTGTGCGCCGGCTGACGTCGCTGCACTGGTGGAGACGATGGCGGTGTTTGACCGAGCGACGGGCCTTGTCCTCAACTTCGGCAAGTGCGGCATGCCCCTGGGGTCGGCGGGGGAGGGCCTGCTGGCGGGTGCCGAGGTTGCTGGGCTGCGCGTGCTGGACGCGGGCGTGTCGCTGGGGGTGCCCGTCTCTGCCGGCTTGCCGCCCCCGGAGGGCGTCACCGGGGTGTGCCGTGAGAGGCTTGCGGCCGCGTATACCAAGCTCGCGCGCTTCCCCATGTCGGCGTTTGGCAGGGGGCACGCGGCGGCGACGTACGGGGTCTCCCGCATCCTGTTCCGGGCGGTGCACTGTGGCATGACTCCGGAGGCCGAGAGGGTGCTCTCCCGGTGGACGGCTACTCTGGTGGACAGGAGCGTGGGGCCGGACCCGCCGGCAGAGCTGCCGCGGTGGGCCTCTTCGGTGCCTGGTGCGCCTGCTGCGATGCTCCTGGGGCGACCGGCGCATGGTGGTTTTGGGGCGCCGGCGTGGCGGGAGATCGTGCACGGGCAGTGGGCCGTCCACCTCGCGTGCCTGTTTGCGGCGTGGGCGGCAGGCGCCCCCCATCTCCTGCTGCCGGCCCCACGGGCCGGCGGTGGCGGCGGGGCTGGCGGCAGTGGCGGCGGTGGCGGCGGCGGGACACAGCCGGAACAGCAGCCCGCGCCCCCGGCCCAGCCGGCATGGCAGCCGCTCATGGTGGAGGCGGTGCACCGCCTATGCCCGGAGGCCCACCCGAGCCTCTTTGTGCTTATGGCTGGCCTCGCGCCCAGGGCCGGCGCCCTCCCGGACGGCCTTATTGGTGAGTGCGTGGACCCGGCTGTGAGCGCGGCGCTGCTGGCTGGGCCGATGCGGCGCATGCTCAATGGGGTGCAGGCCCTGGGGCCAGTGGCACGCATCCTGGGACAGTGCAAACAGCTGAGCTGTGGGGGGCGGAGGCGCCGCTCTGGGCAAAACCCCTCCTCCAGCTGGAGCTGCCGACTGCGCAGCGGACGGTACAGTGGCGGGAGCCCACTGGGGATGCGGCAGGGCATGCGCTCTTCAGCCCGACCGATGCGGCACGCTGGCTGGTGGACGGCCTGGCCCGCGTGCGCGACGCCCTCCCCGGCATGCGGACGGTCACGGACCTGTGCGTGCTGTGGGCGTGGCTTGCTGCTGTCAACATGGTGCGCAGCACACGCACGGTTGACCACGCCTGCCTGAGGGTGTACGCTGCTGCGGATCCGGCGCGTGCGCGGCTCGTGCTGGGGCAGATACGCGCGGCGCTGGCGTGCGGCGCTTATGACGGGGGCAATGTCTGGAGGGCAGTCCTGTGCCGCGCCCTTTTCCCAGAGGTGCCGCCGCCAGTGCCGGGGGGTGTGCCAGACCTGCTGTGCGTGCGGCGCACGCTCGACCCCCTGTTCACGGCAGTGGCGGTCGTGCTTGCGGCGCTGCCCCCAGCCTGGGTCGAGGCGGCGGCTGGTGGAGCTGCCCTCACTGTGCTCTGGCCGCTCCGTCACTTCCAGCCCCTCCCCCAGGCGGGCGAGCGCGCTGCTGTGGTGGAGATCCTGCAGCTGGTTGGGTGGAAGCTGCCGAGTGTCATCACGCCGGCTGGCTGGCAGCGTGGGCGGCCTGGCTCCGATCCACAGCTGCCCAACCTGCTCCCCTACCTGGGGGGGGCGGCGCCGCGGGCGAGCCCCGATTGGTTGGGTTTGCGCACGGCCCGGGTGTGGTGGGGAAACTGACGTGCAAGCTGGCGGTGGCGCTTCAACTGCGGGCGGTTGTGGACGAGCGGCGAGTGCGGCGGGCAGCCACGGTGGAGGAGGCTCTGGCGCTGGACCACGGGCCGCACGGGGGCCCCCGCGCGACCGACGCGCAGGTCTCCGCGGGGCTGCGCGGCCTGGAGGCGGCGGTGCCGACACTGTGGCGGATGCCGCTCCTCAACGCTCGCAAGGAGCCGATCTGGCGGCTGTGGGTGAGTGGTTTTCACAAGCAGGCTGCACTAGGCGTGCCCGAGTGCCCCTGCGGGTGGCGGTGCCGTGATGAGGACGGGCCGCCGGCGACGGCATGGCGTGCGCACAGCTTCTGGGGGTGCCCGTGGCGGAGGCGGTGGTGGTGGCGGCTGCTGCTGCCCTCCCTGCTCCTACGCCGGTCATGCTGCCAGGTGTGGCTGCTGCAGCCTCCCGCTGGGGTGCGTGCTGGTGTGTGGGCGGTGGTGGCAGCGCTCGTGGTGGACGCCATGGAGCGAGGCCGCCGCCATTTGTGGCGCATTACGTGCCCGCGTGATGGTGTGCAGCCCCCTGCTCGCTCGATGGCGGTTGAGCGGGCGGGGGAGCTGGCGACGATGGATCTGTGGGACGCGCTGGCGTCCTTTGCTGAGGGCGGCGGGATGCCGCGCGGGGGGGCGGGTGTGGTGGGCCCGACCCACCCCTTTGTTGGAGTAGTGGACGGCGGGCTCACTCTGAACAAGACGTCCTAGATCCCTGAGAGGATGGTTTCTTTTGAGGGAAGGTGGCGCCACATGCGTGCGCTGGCGGGTTGTGATGTGGTAGCTGAGCAGAGTGCTGCGGCGGGTGTGCACAACGGCCCCGCTTCCGGGGGGTTGAGGGGGGGCTTTTTTGTCCCTTCATGGTTTTATACCTTGGGCCCGCCATCCGTTTCCTGGAGGGGTTGAGTGTGGAGCCTGCACTGTGGTGCTGCTTGCTTGGTGCCCGCCACCGCGTGTGGGTGGCGCTTCCGTGGGGCATCCCCCCTTTTTTCTGTTGGCAGGTCTTCAGGACTGCTTCCTCTAAGTCCTGCTGGAGCTTTGGAACCGAACGCGTGCCCGCCAGAGAGTGGATTGTAAAAACTCATCATCATACCGTGGGCTGCTTTAGTAGCTTTACCTTTTTGGTGGGCCTCGTGCCTGCTCTCTTAAGTCCCGCTGGAGCTTTGGAACCGAACGTGTGACCGCCAGAAGTGGATTGTAAAACTCTCATCATCAAGTAGCCCACGGTAACGCCATCCACACTTGGTGGCGGGCGCCAAGCAAGCAGCACCACTGTGCAGGCTGCACACCCAGCCCCTCAAATGGCCAGAGGGCGGACCCAAGGTATAAAACCATGAAGGGACCAAACAGCTAGATAGGAGACCCCTTCTCCCCTCCCTCCTGATAATGATGTTACAATCCACTGGTGAGCAAAGTGGCGGGCAGGCTTCCAGATCCAAATCTCCAAGACAGTCATGGACCTGTCCGTACCCAAAAGTGTATCAGCGGGGTGGGTTTGGAATTCAAAGTTGCAGGTGCAAGTCGGCAGGTTGGTCGCAGGTTGGAAACGCACATCTCCTCCCCTGCCCCTGCACACAGGTTTTACAGGTTATACACGTACGCGCCCGGAGGACCCCGGGGCCTGAGTTAAGGCCTAGGCTACACGTCTAGGGGAGCTCTACTAGGAGAGCCCGCAAGGCCACGCAGCACGCCAGCCTACCAGGGAGTCAAAAGAAGGAAGTCGCTTTCCTCACCCCCCCCCCCCCCACACACACACATGCAGGTCTCAACCCATGCACGGTGGGCGGCTCGCCATGCATGGCGAGCGGCTGCAGCTGCCTCCATATTCTCCGCCTTCGCCAACCATCATCATCAAGTGCCCTCAAGGTCCGCGTCGCGCATCCGCGCCTGCCGGGTGACGTGTTGGCAGGTGTGAGTTGAAGCATGTGTGTGTGCGCGTGTGTATGTGTGTGTGTGTGTGTGTGTGTGTGTGTGTGTGTGAACGCGTGCGTGTGTGTGTGTGTGTGTACCATGGAAAGGGGATTGGGCGTGCGTGCGGTGGTGACTCTGCCCCTCTCCGACTCTTCGCACAGTGGTGAGTGCCTTGCAGCAACAGTGCTGGCGTCGCTACCTAGGTACTGTTGCTGGTAGGTACTGATGATGATGGTGGATTGTACAGTCGTGTGTGACACACCTACAGGCAACGTGTTCGACCTTGCTCGGGGGGTAATGCCCGAGCACTACAGACGGGTGGCTGGCTACTTGTGGTGGGGAGTTAGTGGGTCGGGGCTGGACCTAGACAGGGCACCCGGCCTCCAGATCTAACTCCACCCCGTGGGGGCACGGCCGGGGTCCACAGGCCCGCGGGATCGCGCCCCCTAGACCTCCACCGTGTGGTACTGGAAGATGCTGGTGATGATGATGGATGTTACAGGCAGGGATACCTGTAAAGGCGTCCACGACCGTGCTCGGCGCACGCCCGAGCACTATCATGAGATGGCTACTCGTGTTTCTCGTAGGTACTGGTACCACCAGTAGGTAGTAGGTACCGGTAAGTAGTAGGTACTGGTAGGTACTGGTCGCTGCCAGGAGCACCGCGATCTTCTGTGATTAGAGAAAATCGCGGTGCTCCCGACAGCAATTATAAGATGCGTTCATGGGAGGCACCGCTGGGAGGCAACCTTATAGGAGGCACTCCTAGAGAAACACTCCCAGGGGGTAAATTGCGTCCATAGGAGAGCCACAGGGAGCGGGGCTTGAGGGGTCATCTTGAGATGCACACTCACTCGGAAGCCGTGATTGGTCTGTAGGTATCAGCCTACTCCAGGATAGCTGGAACTGTACCTGGAGCACAGTTGTCGTTCTCCTCATTCACCTCAGCAGTGCTGTGACTGTCCCCAACTTATGAATCATAAGTGATGATGATGGATTCTACAGTCGCGTGCGATGCACTTATAGGCAGCGTATTCGACATTACTTGGCGTAAAGCGCCCGAGCGTTTCAGACGGGTGGCTGGCTACTTGTGGTGGGGGGCTAATGGGTCGGGGCTGGACCTAGACAGGGAGTAGAGAGGGCACTCGGAGGGCATTCCGCAGTTTCCGCTGGAACTGTTCCTGGCACTGTTCCTGGAGCATAGTTGGCATCGGCGATGAGGGCGATGCTGCCGCTGCCCACAAGGGACCTAGCGAGTTCCGCTCCTGCCGAGTATATGTGCGTGCGTGAGGAAAGGAGTTCAAGAGGGAGGGTGGCAGAGAGTGGGGGAGAGAACGGGAGAGTTGACATCAGCAGTTATGTGACCCTCCCCAGCTTATAGCGGTTTCCTGATACGCCCGACCCTGGCCCAACCCCAGCAGACAGGCCTGCTGTTGAGCTGTAGCAGTCAATGTCGTGATCATGGCCCGCGGTTGAGCTGTAGTGGTCGATGTAGTGGTCGTGGCCTGCTGTTGTGCTGTAGTGGTCGTTGTAGTGATCATGGCATGTCCCTGTCCCTGTTCCTTGTCTCTGCCAGCGCCCCTGTATCACAACAGCTGCAAATGGTTATGCATAGTTGACAGGCCTACCGTTGTACGGGTACCACGTTTTGGACCCTATTTCGAATGCAGAGCACAAGAGCTGTGGCTGGCCGATTGGGACGTAGGGCGGCTCGTCGGACAGGTTACAGTTTGGGATGTCTGCTGGTGGTCTTGCAGTGTTCAAATTCAAATCCTGGCGATTACAGTGGGCTCCAAAAGTTTGTTTTTTCAGGCAAATCTGGATTCTGAAAAACATTTGTTTGCCATAGGCTGGAACCTTACCCAAACCGTTGTGTACGTACAGGTAATACGGGGCCGTTAACTTAAAAATCTTCACTCACAGCCCAAAAGAAGCAGAGAGACCTTGGGCCTCTGCCACCTCCCCCAGCTTTTTTTGAGTCAGTAGCCAGCACTGACTCCAGACTGAGAAGAAGCTATGACAGTGGGCAGCAGCTGTAGCCGTAGTCAAGATGTATCTCGAACCATGCCGCGCGGCTCCGTAGGCCTTGTCTAGCTCCAGATATCAGAGCGGTTTTGCTCTGGGGTGGGCGGTGCGACCCCCCTTGCAGCAAAACGCTAACTGCTGCCTGCTCTTCAATTCTTCGGCGCCAGAAGCGTCCTTTCTACTGGAGCTACCTGTAGCTGTGGCCGAGAGCAGAGGCACCGCCCATGTGGTGCCGCTCTTAAGAGGGCCCACTACAAGGCAGAGGGTCGCGCACCAAACGTCGCTGCACATTACCGAGGTGGGCGGGGGCAACTATGGCACATCACCCTGGTGTGGAAACTTTGCATCTCCCCTGATCCCTAGCTGGCGCTTGTGTAGTGGCGAGGGGGGGAGGAGGGCAACTTCCTACTTCTGACTTTTTGGTAGGCTGGCGCGCTGCGTGGCCTAGTAGAGCTCCCCTAGACGTGTAGTATAGGCCTCAACTCACGCCCCGGGGTCCTCCGGGCGCGTACATGTAATAAATACAAAACACGGTGTGGAAACACTGTGATTGTGTTTGTCGTTGCTGCGCTGTCCCCCTCTGCCTGCTCGCCCCCCTGCCTCCTCCCCCCGGGCCTGCGCCTGCGGTTGCGTAAATGCCCGCTCAGCTGCCGCAGCCACTCTAGGAATCTGCACTCATGACTCGAGTGGTGCTGACGTAAGAGTGCGCAGCAGTGTGGTGGAGGATGGCGGCAGGGCAGTGTAGGGCTGCCTGGAAGGTGCGACAGCCTCATCATTTTTGCTCTTCTCAGGCTGTTGCAAACCCCATTTGCATGAATATTCACATGTGGCTGCAAACCCACCCAGTAGCGGTGTGTACACGCGGTCATGTGGTGTGTGGAGTGACGGCGTAAAAATCGTGGTCTCAAAGGTCTCAGTGGTGCGAATGCCACACTTGCAAATGTGGACAAGAATAGCCCCCCCTCCGCCAACGACATACGACATCTCAACAGCACAACCCAAGTCCCCAAAGTTTACCCCCACCTTCTTACCTCTTCTTGAGTCCCCTCCCAGTGGGTCAAGACACAGTGGGTCACGACGGCGCCCCCAGGAACGCAGGAATGGGCCGCGCGAGCGCGTGCCGCTAGTACCGTCAGCGTGCTGAAGGCTAAGCGCACTGGTGGAGGACGCGGGTGCCCCGCGAGCTCTGGCGGCTCTCCCTACGTGAGTTGTGCGAGCCATTGTTCCATGTGCCATGCACGATACCTTCTGTGGTGCTGCCACGCGCACGCCCATGCCACGCGCTCCCATGCACTCCCTCACCCCCTCACCCCCTCCTGCACCTGCCTCACCACGCAGGACCTGCTCCACCTCGCTGGCGGTGGATTCTGAGGAGCAGCAGTAGATCCTCCCCTAGCGTCTGGTCCAAGTTTTAGATAAACAGAACTCAACCCAAGAAGCATGGCTACGACGTTCATCCCGCGCGTCCAGACCATTACTAGCTTGTCCGATATGGACGAGGAGGCCGACGGCCAGGCGTGGGGGCCTACCTCCACAGTTGGGAGCTGCGCTGGCCAGCCTCTCCCACTCTACGCGTACGCCCCCTGCTTGCCGCCCGGCATGAAGTACCGGCTCCTGCCGTCCAGGGGAGACATCACGATGATTGGCGTCGTGCCAGAGGCGGCTGACAGGTGAGGCCTGCTCAATTTCGGGGATTGATAGCCACCGTACAGCTGGCGTAATCGCCTCAGCAGCATGATGCACGATTTTTTCCTTCCTTTGATGCGCACTACTGTATGATGCAGCAGCGAACGCGCGCAGGGGCTGTTGGGGGGGGGGGGTAGCATCAACCTGTAACCGTGCAACAACACGGCTGGCAGCGGTAGTCCCCACTGCCCCATCACCACTTCCAGCCACTGTGATCAGCAAAACCATGGGGGGGCCTTTCCACAAGCCCCTTCTGAATATGGGGTGCGTGTGCAGGAGGGAGGGGGGGTGCTGCGTTCGCTGCCCGTTCGCACCCTCACCACCCCTTCACCACCACCTCTTCTCACCTCGACTGCTCCCTCCTCCCCCCGCAGCCCCTTCCCGCTCTCTCGCTCCGTCTCCGGCTCCTCCCTCGACTGCCTCTCCGACGGGGACGGCCAGCTCTCCGAGTTCATGGTGCCGACGCTCGGCAGGAACGGGGCCTACCGCTCCACCACCTACCGCACGACCGACTCGTCGTCCCCCGGCCAGGATGATGCCATGGACACCGACGGCGCATTCGACAGCATGCTCGACGCCAGCGCGGACGGCAGCGACAGCGCCGGCGGCGGCAGCTCCCCTCGCTGCGTGCTCGGGCGCGATGGCAAGGGCGCGTACTGCAACGAGGCAGCGGTCGCTGCCGTGTTTGGCGGTGCCACCGGCGCCAGCGGCGGCGGCAGCGGCGGCTCTGGTCTGCTGGATGTCGCGCTGACTGCGCTGTGGGATGACGCGATGGAGAGGGTGGGTGGCGCTGCTACGCGTGTGTTGAGGGGAGGGGGAGGTAGGGTGCCTATTCCAGCTGTCTGGTCGCGTGGGACGCTGCCAACTCATCCAACTAATCCCCTCGCCAACTTATCCTTTCACCATCCCTCAACTTATTTCCCAACTTATCCCGCCGCCATCTTATCTTGCACGCGCCACCCCCGCCGCACTCCACCCCATGCAGGGCCTCTTCCGCTACAACGTGTGCGCTGATGTCACGACGCGCGTCGTGCCCGGCCGCCGCGGCTACGTCGCCCAGCTCAACGAGGGCCGCGCCAACAACAAGCGCCCGACTGAGTTCTCGGTCGACGCCGTCGTGCAGCCGTTTGACGGTCGCAAGTTCAACTTCCGCAAGGCGTATGCGCGTGAGGTGCTCTTCCAGTTTGAGCCGGCCGCCGTCCGATCAGCTGCCCCGCAGCTGCTCGACCGTTCCGAGTGCGGCGAGAGCCCCAACCTCGTCGTCATCAACGTGTCCCCGATTGAGTATGGCCACGTGCTTCTCGTGCCACGCGTCAACGGTGAGTGGCTTCGCCTTGCATGGCCTCACATTGCACAGCCTCGCATTGCACGGCCTCGCCTCGCATTGCGTGATCAGGGGGGTGGGGCCCTCGTCTCGGGGTGACGCCGTGCGCGCCGCACGCACGCATGCCCGCGCCCCTGACTCTCCTCTCACCCCACACTCCCCTCCCCCCATTCCGCCCCCGCAGACTGCCTCCCCCAGCTCGCCGACCCCTCCACGATTGAACTCGCGCTTCACTTCGCCAAGGAGGCCGACTCGGACGCGTTCCGCGTTGGCTACAACTCGCTTGGCGCGTACGCCACCATCAACCACCTGCACTTCCAGGGCTACTACCTCGACCACGCGTTCCCGATTGAGTGCGCCGACACCGAGCCGCTGCCGCAGTGCCCCTCGCAGCAGGCGCTGCTGCGCGGCGGATGCGCCGGTGCCGCCGCCCCGCCGTGCGCGTCGGACGTCGTGCGCCTCTCGCGCACCTCGGGCTCTTTCCCCGTGCGCGCGTTCGTTGCCGAGCTGGCCCCGGGCGTGCGCCCGTCGCGCGGCCTCCCAGCGCTCGCGCGCCTCGTGGGCGACGCGTGCGTTGCGCTCGCTGCGGCGGGCGTCCCGCACAACGTGTTCATCACGGCGCGCGGGCGCCGCGTGTTCCTGATCCCCAACGTGTTCAGCGCGCGCATGGCGGCCGGGACGGTGCCCGAGTATGTCGCGGCGACGGGCGTGAACCCCGCCGTGTTCGAGATCTCGGGCCACATGCTGTTCAAGGCGGGCGGCGACTACGCCGCGGCGGACGAGGCCAGCTGCGACCGCCTGCTCGCATGCGCGACCGTGAGCGAGGAGCACTTCTGCCAGCTGGCGCGCGAGCTGTTCGGCGGTGGCGTATGCGGCAACAGGGCCTAAACCACTACTCTGCAGGAGAGAGAGGGTGGCTTTGTTGCTGCCCAAGGAGGCTGCCGCCGTACCCCAACGAGGCGAGCGCGCAGCACGCCGCCACACCCCAACGCGGTGAGTGCGCAGCACACAGGACACGGCACAGCTGCACACGGCACGGCGGCTCACGTGGCACACGGCGCGGCAGCCTCCCGCAGATTTGATCGCAGAGGACTGCTGCTGCTGGCGGCCACGCGCCCTCCTGCTGACTTCGTCGCTGCGGCGCGCACAGCAGCAGTGCGTCACGAGACAGCAGGCGGGCCCAACACGGCGCGGCAGATTTGATCGCCGAGGCTGCTGCGCAACGCAGCATGCGCCGGCCACAGCGCCGCGTCAACCTGCTGCTGCTCGAGTCACCACCACGACTGGGCGAACGCGCGAGGCGTGCCATGGGGAGCATACACAGGAAAAACACATACTTGAAGCACACACGAGGCTGCGGAGAGCCGACGGAGAGAGGATTGCAGGCCGCCAAGCACTTGCGGCTGCGAGGCTGTGCATTTCGTCCTTTCATACAAGAGCACATTTGAGAGAGAGCACAGGAGGGAGGTTGGTGAGCCTAGTTGTCGCGCTCTTGTGAGAGTGGGTCTGGGTCTGGAGCAGTATTTCAACGCCTGGAGCAGCATTTCAACGAATGGGGGAGGGGGGCTTCATTTGTTCACAGAGGGGAGGAGGGATGTGATCAGTGGACTTGAAAGCACCAAATAAGAGTTACGCACCTATGAGCAATGTGGGGCTGGCAAAACGATAGCCGGGAATGCACTTTAAGTAGCGCCGATCCGCCTGGTTGGCGCTGATAAAACCGATTCTCGAGTTTTGTTTCCCTTGAGCGAGTTGGCGTCTTAGTGATCTGAGCGGTCGGCCCGCGCGCCGCGAATGTTAACAAAGATCCATGATCCTGGCAACAGAGACCCGACGCAACTCACTACTGACAGGCCATTGACAGTCTCCGCGCTGTGTGCGTCTCATGCCTGCTGGACTCGTGTCGCATGCCCAATGGACTCGATGCGTGGGCACTCAGAAGAGAGGCAGCTCAGCAGTTGGGCGACCAGACCTTATCTGTGCGACTTCCAACAGGGCCTGTCAGCATTGCACTGCCTAGCTACAGGGAGAGGATACGGGTTACAGATGCCAAAGGGGACGGCGGAACAAGGATCAGCCATAGGTGTCACGGGGAATGGCTAAAGAACGGGAATGAGGCGGGTGGTACGGGTGCTGGCGCGCATGGAGCGCGGCGCGGCGCATGGAGATCGCATGGCGGCGCCCATGCATGGACGAGATTGCTGGCGGGCATACAGGAGATTGCTGGCGGGCATGGAGGAGATTGCTGGCGGGCATACAGGAGATTGCTGGCGGGCGTGGAGGAGATTGCTGGCGGGCATGGAGGAGATTGCTGGAGCCAATGGCGGCGGCGGGACTAGTAGTAGAACACAGGCGCACACCAACAATGCGTTGCTGTCACTACCTGGGTGGTATAGGGTGGATCTGGGGGCCCAGTGTCCTGTCTAGGTCCAGTGCGTGCGCGCGTGTGGGGGTTTACCCTCACCCCTACCAGGTAGCCAGCCAGTTTCCCACTGAAACTGAGTTTAAGGTGTCGGGCGCTAGCGCCGACACCGGTCTTATACATCATTACTGGTGTCACACAGACTGTAAGATCCATCATCATCATCAGTGCACTCGCAATCATTGAATGTGTCTGGGCGTTGGACACGGAGTCGGCGTCCAGGCGGGGGCACGCATGCAGACGGTGGGCCACTACAAGGTATAGTCTGGGAGGGCGACATCTGGCAACTCCTGCAGGAGTAACCCCCCCCCACACATTCCCCTCGACCTCCCTGATCTAGTGTGCACATGGGAGCTACCCGCAGCAGCTGCCATGCGGCGACAATCGCGCTGCGAGGAGGGACATAATGACGGCCACGACTGTTAAGGGAGACTGGCGACTCGCGGGCGCATGTGGGCGTGTACCACATCGACTGTAAACAAACGCCGACTTTTACACTCTAGTGAACACGCGGGGAAACAACACCAAAAAAGTCCCTGTCTCTCAACAACGTTCATATTTATTGAATGAGTCATTGCGTTGTGGCGGAACTGGGCGACAAAACGTCAGGGAGGTCACTGGCGGGGTTTGGCAGGATCCAAATTCGCGAAACAACTCTAAGGATGGTCCACTGTGTCGGTTTATTATGCACTCAAACTTGGCAGTCGAGTTGCAGTCGAGTAGCGGCACCACTTGGGGGCCGAAGAGTGGCAGCTCAGCATGTCCGACCAGACCTATGCGACTTCAATATCAATGCGCGTCATCGTGGACCCGCGGCGTCCCTGCACGCCCGCAATGACAAAGCGCACGTTGACCGAGCCCCCGCGCCTGCCCGTCGTCTCGCTGAGCTCCTTGCACTTTGCCTGCAGTGCCTTGTTCATGTCGTTGTACTTTTTATGCGCGTACATCATTAACCCCATGCCGATGATCGGGATCAAGAACAGGCCGCGGGACGCCCCCATGCCAGGGCCCGCCTGCTTGCACGTGTCGTTGAGCGCAGCCACGATCTGCGAAAACTCGGCCCTCGAGATCTTGCCCTCGAGCGCCATCGTCCAGGAGTCGGGGAACGCAAAGGACGAGCCTGCGAGGAAGCAGCAGGGGGAGCGCGCAGCATCAGCGTCAGTCAGCAGCCGGAGCACACCCGCCCAGCTTCCCCCTGACACGCAGCTTGACACGCCTTGCCACGCACGCACCTTGCACGCTCATGTAGAGCGAGATGGTCACCATCCCATTGGGGCCGTACCGGGGGCCGGTGGGGCCTGCCTGCACTGTGCTGCAGCCCCAGTCTGACTGCATGCCGCCGTGCATGCCACCACCCTGCATGGCGTCTGCGCCAAAGGTCTGGCCTGTTGCCATGTTGATGTCTGCGCCCGTGGCGGGCTGGCCAGTCATGGGGTTGTACTCGCCGATGGTGGTGGCCATGGTGAGAGAGGCCTGTTGCCTGGTTGTATTGCTGTGTTGTTGTTAGAGATGAGTTGTTGCAGTGGTCGGGGGTGGCGTCTTGGGGGTGCTTGCTTCGTAGAGGTAGTAGTGGTAGTGATGAGTGCTCGCCTCTTGTAGTGTGTGATACGCGGCCCTGCACCACTGCGACTCCGCTGCGACAACACCTGTGACCTGTGACCGCGCCCAAAACCTCAGTGTCCGAAGCGTTCATGCAAGCAGCAGCTGCATTCCAACAAGAGGTGTCACGAAACAAGAGGACCCCCGATTTAGTAAGTGAGACATTCTAGGCCAGGAACAACAGCTGCAGCGGCCCACATCAATGATGATGTTTGGTTACAATCCACTTCTGGCGGTCACACGTACGGTTCCAAAGCTCCAGTGGGACTTAGAGAAACAAGGCTCAAGGCCCACAAAAGGTCAAGCTACAAGTAGCCCACGGTAACGCCATCCACACTTGGTGGCGGGCGCCAAGCAAGCAGCACCACTGTGCAGGCTGCACACCCAGCCCCTCAAATGGCCAGAGGGCGGGCCCAAGGTATAAAACCATGAAGGGACCAGAAAGCCCTCCCCCAAACCACTGGAAGCGGGGCTGGTAGCACACCCGCCGCAGCACTCTACTCAGCGACCACACCGCACCCGCCACTGCACGCGTGTGGCGCCACCTCCCCTTCAAACACCCCCAGAGGGAATGCCAACTAGCAAACAGGTGCAGCCACCCGCTCGCCGTCAACCACGAGGCGCGCGCGGTGGAACTGCGCCCGCTTGCCCGCAGCCTTGGCGGCGAGGAAAGCGGGCCACAGCGCCCGGTGCCGCGCCTCCTCGCGGTCACTGAGCACGTCAAAGACCGCAACCTGCGTCTGGCGCAGCTTCCAGCGCCAGCGCACGACAGTGTCTGCCACGGCACCAGACGCCACGGTGAAGAGCACACGCAGCACGCCGCCCCCGCGCGGCTCCACACCGATGCCCCCGACGGCAGGCTTGGCGTTGATGAACGACGCGGACACGACGCCGCCACCAGCCGGCCCATCCCAGTTGCCAGTGTTGTCGTGCATAAAGCGCAAGGCGAGCCTGGGCGCCTCAAGCATCAAGCAGCAGCACCCATTCACGCGAGCACCAGCTGCTATTGCAAATAAGCAAACACTTGATTTTAAAACTCAGAAGGAGACCACCCCCATATCAGTCTGCTCACGTGCAACGGCGCCAGACGACCAGGCGGCTCCGTGTGGCAGTGGCCGCAGGCTCTCCTAAGAACCTGGCCACCACTGGCACGTGCCACGGCCACAGGATTCCGTGGACACCCTCCACAGGTGTGCCGTGCATGTACCACACCCGCCGCCTCATGGCTTTAAAATGGCCAGGCAGATGGGCGGGTGCAGGGCTTGGGCGCAGGGCGGGCGGCAGGCCCTCATGAGAGTAGTTTAACAAATCCACAGCGGGCGGTCAAAATCAGTTCCAGAGTTCCAGTGGGACTGTAAGACACAAGGCCCACCAAAAAGGTAAATCTACAAAAGTAAGAAGGCCCTCACTACGTGCAAGCCATTGACAGGCTCCTGCGTGCTGTGTGCGTCTCCTACCTCAAGGCCCTTACACGTCTCACGCCTAATGGAATCCACGTGTGAGCACTCCTTTTGGCACACTCCCATCAGTCATCACTCCCTCCTCTCAGCCGGGGAGACCAGCTGCATGGCACGCTGCAGGGGCGCTGTGAGGTGACCCGAGCCGCAGTTGCGTACCAGGGCACACCACTTGGGCGGCTTGACGGCCTGCCCACCCGTGTGTTGCTGCGCGTGCGCATGCTTCGGTCGCGCAGCTGGATGAAGGTGATAGATTTACAAGGGGCAGGCCGCCTATAGCCTGTCGTGCCTACTGCCGTCGTGTTATGGGGGACGATGAGCGCAGTCCTCGCATTGCTCTGGGTCAAACGGCTCTTATAGGGTTGGCAGAAGGCTCTTAGGGCTCTTGCTGTGTCACAATGCTCTCAGGGTTAGCAGAAGTGTACAGGATCGACCGTAAAGCTCGATCTTTATTGTGTTAATCCGGTGTCACAGCGGAAAAAGGTTGACCATCACCGTGCAAAAACAACCAACAGGGAGTTTACTGTAGTGGACCTCGGGAGGATCCAAGCTAGCAAAATAACTGTCATGATGGGTCACCGCGTGTTCAAGTATTTGCCGCTGCGGTAGGGGACCTGGGGGGAGGGGGGGTGCGCCCGCGCTCTCTGCCGATCGGCACTCGTGAGTGGGGGTCTCATACCACCAGTAGCCAGCCATCTCAGTAAGCACCAAGGTGCTCGGGCAAACCGCGCCAAGGCTTTGAGGTGAGGTGCCCCTGACTGCAACATTCATCACCATCCTGGCGCACTCAGGCTTGGCAGGCCCCCAGTCGAGGAGCGGCACCAGTCGGGGGCCGAAGAGCGGCAGCTCGGCACGTTTGGCGAACAGACCATCTATGCGACCTCAATATCAATGCGTGTCATGGACGTGGGCCCGCGGCGGCCCTGCACGCCCGCAACGACAAAGCGCACGTTGACCGAGCCCGCGCGCCTGCCCGGCATCTCGCTCAGCTCCTTGCACTTGGCCTGCAGCGCCTCGTTCATGTTGTTGTACATGCCGCGCGCGCGTATCTTGAACGGGATGCCAAACAGCGGGATGGCGCGCAGCGTGCGGGCGCCCCCGCCCTGGCCTGGGCCCTCCTCCAGGCACGTCTCATTGAGTGCGGCCACGATCTGCGAGAACTCGTCCCTCGAGATCTTGCCCTCGAGCCCGATCGACCACGATTCAACGAACACGCCTGTGGGGGAGGGGGCAGCAGGGGTGGTGATGGGAATCCACTGCTGGTGGTCAAACTTATGGGTCCAGAGCTGGACCAGGGCCACAAGAAAGCGAGGTATCTGGCAGAGGGGAAGCCCCACGGTAACGCCACCCACACACGGTGGCGGGCGCCACGCAAGCAGCCTGCCAGCAGTGCAGGCTCCACACACAACCTCTTCCTCTCCCCCGTGGTTGGGGCGGGGGCAGGGGGGGGTGTCATGAAAAGACCCAGGCCTGGAACCCCCACCAAGTGGCGGGTCAGCACACTCGACGACTACAACGCACACACTCGCCACCGCAGGCGCGCGCCACCTCCACTCACAAAGCCCGTCCCGTAGAGAAAGCCGCCCACCAGGCGCATCAGGAGCAAATCGGCACTTGATACTGATGCTGCAACAGCATCAGCATGCATGCAAGCCCCCGTCCCCTCCCCCCCTGTCCCTCTGGACACGCACCTTGCACGTTCATGTAGAGCGGGATGGACACCATGCCACTGGGGCCGTACTGGGGGCCGGTGGGGCTGGTGTTATTCGCCGCGCCAGCATTCTCAGCCATTGTGAAGCGGAGAGGGAGAGGGAAAGAGAGAGAGTCTGTTGCTAGAGACGAGAGATGTTGGCGTTATGGTAGTGGTAGTGATGAATGCTTCGGGGCTCTTGTAGTGTGTCGCAGCTGCGACTCCGCTGCCACAACCTGTGACTGTCTAAGGATCAAACAGTGTACAGCAACACTACTGCAACACCAGCAACACTACAAGGCACTACTAGGGAACAGTGTTGACACAAGGGCCCTCCCGCAGTCATGTGCCCCCTGCGCTTGTGCTGTACAGATCGGGCAGCGCAGGCCAGCACTGCTGCACGCTATTACAAGCTGTTACACAGTAACACTGGGGTTTCCAGCTAAGCAGGCTACTCATCTACTAGAGACACCCGCCGAGACTCCAGCACACTTAAGCACTAGAGTACCGCCAGCTCCCGGCCGATAGACTTCCGCTCCAAGCTGTTACAGCCCAACTCAAAAAAAACTGAACTCCTGTCCTCACCCACGAGCCACACCAACACGTGGCACCAACCACCACTAACTAACTCGGCCACCATTCGTCGACTCCTCCCTTCGGCCACTAACTCGGCCACCATTCGTCGACTCCTCCCTCCTCCCCCAAGTGTACATCCACAGGCGCATAGTCGTGCTGCACCTCGGCCGCTCTCTCTGGATGCGCCTCCTGCGCGCGTGCAAGCACACACACAGCAGAGGGTGTCAACAAACATCGCCGCCCCCAGCAAGCACACGCACATGCGCTGTGTCCAGATCACAAACGCCGAGGTCTCTTTAAAAACACGCACACCCACACACGACACAGGTCTTATACATGATTACTGGTGTCACAGACTGTAATATTCATCATCATCATCATTATCATCATCATGATCACACCCACCCATGGTGTCGCACACCTCGCACGCACCTCACACACACCTCACCGCACACGCCATGTCGACCCCTCCACACACGCACACACATAGATAATCAAAACGTTCCATCCCCTAGGCGTGTAGTCTAGGCCTTGACTCACGCCCCGGGGTCCTCTGGGCGCAGTAACAGTAACACGGGGTTTCCAGCTAAGCAGGCTACTCTTCTACTAGAGACACCCGCCGATACTCCAGCTCACTGAAGTACTAGAGTACCGCCGGCTACCGGCCGATAGACTACCGCTCCCGCCGGCTAGACTACCCCAAACAGCGGTCTCTGAGAGACATGTCTGGCAAGGAGCATATAGGAGAGGACCTTCCTCAGGGTCACAGTAGTGGCCTTGTGGCCAGTCAAGCCGGCAGAGCCGACTGGCGCTGACTGGAACGGTCCCCGCCTGGCAGTACACGGCTGTCCAGCTCTCGTTTGCATGGGGCTCAGCCGGCGCCCCATGCCTCATGCATGGCCAGGTCCCACCCTCCAGGGGTGCATGGACGACAGAGTTGTCATGGAGGCTGCCTGAAGACCTTCCAACGCCAGTCACCGGCAGACGAGCGACCCCGAGGATGAGCGCGGTGACGAACGCTGCGATTGGTGAAGCGGATTTACTCTGTGTTGCCTCGGCGGTCGCCACCGCTGAAGCCGTGATGGTAGCCCGCCTCCACGGGCAGCCATCTTGACCAATGTCCAGCATGCATTGACGGGCGCCAGCTCCTCCGCTCGTCGATCAACTCGTCGAGATCGGTGCCGCATGGCGTCCTGCATGGGGGGAGGATAAGGGCCGTCTCCCAGCACGGGCCGCGGCAGCGCCGCGGCTACTCGCCAAGCCATGGCAGCGCCGGGCAAGCCGCTCCTGAAGTGTTCCACTGTGGGGCAGTCTAGCAGGAGCCGGGCCAGTCGTATTTTACCCCGCTCGTCAGCGGCACGGAGATCCTCGTCACCAGCAGCGCCGCATTGCTGGGTCCAGGGCTCGGCGACGAGAACGCGCCTCCGTTAATCGAGCCCCTCTGGGCGCACACGTGTAAAACCTGTTAAACCAACACGTTCCATGCCGAACCCCCCTCTTTACACACACACGCGCATGGGTCTACAGATAACAAACACATTCCATAACGACCCCTCGTCACGCACACACACACACACACACACACACACACACACACACACACACACACACACACACACACACACGCACACACCTGCAGCTGCGCCATCTGCCACTCCGGAAGTGCACGCAGCCTCGCCAGTTGCGCAGCCCTGTCACCGCCGCCGCCCCACAGGCTGTTCAGGGTGCGCTGCGGCGGGGCATTCGAGCGTACGGGCGTAGTTTGTGAGGGAGTGAGGCTTGGGGACCTCTTAGCCAGATGGGGCTCTCTCGGTCAGATGCACGCGCGTCCTATCTCATCATTAACCAGTTGGGGTTCGGGCGGTCGCCCGCCCAAAAGCGTCACCGCGATCAGACATCACGCCGCCACCGATTCGAGCCCGCATCCAGCATCAGATGGGGCTCTCTTGGCCAGATGCACGCGCATCCTAATCCCTCAGCCCTACGCCCTAAACCCAGTCAGGGTTCAGGCGAACACGCGTGACCTCGACCAGAGCACACGCTACCGCTGAGTCAAGCCCGCATCCAACGCCTAGTTCATTTGAAGGCGTTGGGGCCAAGGGCTGCGTGCCTCACCCATAAGCACACCCCTCAGTGGCTCTGCCTGATGATGATGATGATGATGCTCCTGAGGATGATGATGGCTTTTACAGTCGTGTGTGATGCACCTAACAGGCAGCATATTTGACCTTGCTCGGCGTATATCGCCTGCGCATTACAGACGGGTGGCTGGCTACTAGCGGTGAGGGGCTAGGTACACCGCCTTGAGGAATCCCATAAGGCGTTGCTTGTCTGGGTCTCGACAGAAGGAAGCCGCATTGCAACCTTCATAGGGGCGCGTGCCTGCGCGTATCCCAG
>VFSX01000001.1:715000-760000 GCA_016618255.1 Chlamydomonas sp. UWO 241
GAGGCTCAGCAGGGGACTGCTGGATGCGTGTGCAGGCGGCGGTGCGCTGCACACGCGCAGCGTAGCGGGAACCCGTCGTTCCTTCCTCCTCCTTCAGCGCCGGCAGGGGCTACGCGGGCAAGCAGGGAAACCACGTATCATCCACTGCTCCTGCACCAGCTGGTGGGCATGACAGTGGGCATCAGTCTTGCCACGGTGGAAGACTTATCGAATGCCCACTGCTGGGACCCCCTCCCCGTGCTTGCGCAACCATGTTCTTCAACTGGCTGCACGCGCGCTTGGGAGGGACGGAGGCGGTCGGTGATGTTTGTGGGACCCCAGCGGAAGTCGCGGTTGCTGTGACCAGCACGTTCGGCTCTGCATGGGAATGTGCAGAGTGCTTCATCTGAAACAGTGCTTCACGTCTAGCATGAGAGCTGGGGCTGGAGGGGCCGGCACCGGCAGGCCTGCACGCATGGCGCTGCCAGCATGGCGTTGTCTCAGCCCGAGCAGCCGAAGCGCCGCGCCATGCGGCACCCACAACACTCATTCTGGGCCAGGGACATCAGGGGCAGCGGCATGCGGCACACCACGGCACACACATGCACCACGTCACCCCCTGCCCATGCACACACATGCACCGCACCCCTGCAACATCAGGTCTCTGGCTCTAGGAGCAGCCTTCTCGACATGGAGCTGTTTGGGCCATCGCCGCACGACTGCCGGCGGCTGACCGCGCGCCTCAAGGTCGGTCTAGCTAGGCGACGCATGTAGGAGTCCAGAGAGCCAAGCGCCTCCCCCACAGCCCCCTGCCGTTGGGCTGCTGCCTCGGCCGCAGCAGCCCAAACTCGGCCCATAGGCGGTGGGAGCTGACGCGTGCGTGTGCCCCTGATGCCGTATGCTTCCCACGGCCTCAAGGCTCGACCTCGGCCGTGCCCCACGTTGCCTCAAAACCGTCCTCTGCAGGCGGCCAAGTCATGGCGCGACCTCGCGGCGCTGCTCCCGTCTGCGGCAGCAGAGTGGGCGGGCGTCGACACAATCTGCCTGAGCGCGGGGTTTGTCGCGCTCGCGAGGGTTGCTCCGCGCGAGCGAGTGTCTGGCGGAGGGAGGAGCGGGGACGGAGGCGCGGCGGGCGCGGACGTGGCAGCGGTGCTGAGGACACTCGTGGCGCTCGCACGGCCGCGGCTGGCGGAGTTTGACGCGCAGGTGTGTGTGTGTGCGTGTGTGTGTGTGTGTGTGTGTGTGCGCGCATTTGTGTATATACGCGGCGCATGGGGATATAAACCGCAAATCGCGCGCGTTTATATCCCCATGCACGCCCACGACATAAACGTCGCGCTCGCGCATATATTAGGTGGCAGGCTAGGGGACCAGTGCAGCATGACCTGACTTCAGTTCCCCCAGCCTACACACACACCTAGCACGCGCACATTTATTAGGTGGCAGGCTAGGGGACCAGTGCAGCATGACCTGACTTCAGTTCCCCCAGCCTACACACACTAGCACACACATTTATTAGGGGGCAGGCTAGGGGACCAGTGCAGCATGACCTGATTTCAGTTCCCCCAGCCTGCAAACCAATCGCGGTGGGTAGGCCTCAAATCTTGGGTCTTGGGTCTTGAGTCTTGCATCTCGGGCCTCGGGTCGCGAGTCTCGCGTCTTGAGTCTCGCGTCTTGAGTCTCGGGTCTCGGGTCTTGAGGTCGCCGCCTTGAGGCGATGCAGCGCCGCGCCGTGGAGGATGATCGAGACGCCTGCGCATGGCGCATGGCAGAGACTCATCAGAGCAGTTGCCGCGCTGGGACAGAGCGAGCACAGGACAACAAGCAGGCATACAGGCAGGGACAGGCACGCAGTGGGCAGGCTCAGGCAGGCTCAAGCAGCAGGGGCGAGGCGAGGCGATGCTGCGCCGCATGGGGGATTACAGCACCGTCTGCACATGCAGCATGCAGCAGAGGATCATCAGGGCGGCCAATGCCTTGGGTCAAGAGCGTAGCCCAACTAGCAGGCATGGAGGCAGGCTCAGGCACGCAGTGGGCAGGCGCAGGCAGGCTCAGGCAGGGGCGAGCGAGCGCACCTGGTGCTGCCTGGTGATTTCGTGCCGGTGATTTCGTCGGCGTCGACGCCGCGGCTCCTGCCAGCGAGCTGACTAGGGTAGATAAGGCTGATTAGAAGGCATGCCGCCGAGGGGCGAGGGCTGGCGTGGACAGGCGGCGAGGCGGGAGGTAGCCTGTAGCAACGCCTGTAGCACCACCGCCGAGCGAGCAAGCGGGCAGGCATGCGTGCTGCGCAACCTAGCTGCGTCAAGAACAGCGCGAGCACCACGATGACGACATAATAGCGAAGAGTGGCGGAATGGACGGGAGTGGTCAACAATTTCGTTTTGCATGGTGCAGGTGTGAAGCAGGTGCGAGGGTCCGACCCCAAATGCAATATATCTCCACAGTTAGTGGTTTATAACAGTGTGCATGGTCGTAAAGAACCCTAATGCATGAGCGTGGGGCGTCCTGGGGGACGAGGTTGTTAGTACTCTGCGCTGCGTATATACTACATGCATGCGCGCCGCCTCGCACTCATTGGGTGTGCGCTGCCTCGGCCTCGGCGCGCACATCCCCATACGTGCTCGGCGGCGCGCATGCATGTATAGTGTGCGTGCGCGAACGCACGCGTGTGTGCGCGCGCGTGTGTGTGTGTGTGTGTGTGCGGCCGCGGCCGCGGCTGGCTGAGTTTGACGCTCACGTATGCGTGTGTGCACATGTGTGCGTGTGTGTATGTGGCACATGTGAGCAGCACTGCTGTGTCAGCAACCACCCACAACCAACCCGCAACGTCCCCCACAACCTCCCCCCACAACCGCCACAGGGCCTCGTGTCGACAGCCGTGTCGATCGCAAAGCTGCAGGAGTACTGTGGGCCAGAGTACGACGCCCCGTCCGTGGCGCCGGCGCCCTCCATTGCCAGTACATCAGGCAGCAGCGCCAGCAGCAGCGGCAGCGCCAGTGCAGCACAGGCCTCTCCGCAGCAGCAGCAGCAGCAGCCTCCTCCCCTCGGCAGCAGCAGCCATCCGGGCGTGAGCGCGCGCTGCGCGAGCGCGGTCGCTGCTGGCAGCGCGGGCTTTGGCGGGCAGGGGCCGCTGTCGCTGCTGCCGCCGCTGCTAGCGTGCTCCACGTATGTGATGGGGTCGTTCAGCCCACAGGTGTGTGTGTGAGTGTGTGTGTGAGAGAGAGAGTGTGTGTGTGTGTGTGTGTGTGTCGATTTGTGGGGTGGTGGAGGGGTGCCGCCGCTGCTGACGTGCTCGACGTATGTGATGGGGTCGTTCAGCCCACAGGTGTGTGTGTGTGTGTGTCGATATATAGGGGGGGATTGAAGGCTGCTGTCGCTGCTGGTATGCTCGGCGTATGTGATGGGGTCATTCAGCCCACCTGCGGGAATTCGAAGGGGTGGGAGCGTGTCGTGTGCTGACAGGAAGGCGACACATCGAACGCTGTGTGTGCACCGGCATGCGCCTACCCTACCACAGCCCCATCGTCTGAATTTCCCGCGATTCACGCCCGCAGTTTCCCCCTAAATTTCCCCGTTTGGCCCCAGCAGCGGGGGCTGCGGGGGCGCAAATGACACCACTGGAGCCCTCACAAACTGCCCTGCTGCCCTGCTGTATCCGCAGGCGCTCGCGAATCTTGTGTGTGCGCTCGCGACGGTTGGCCTCCATCCGAGCGGAGCGTGGCTGACACACACACACACACACACACACACAGGCGCTCACCAATCTAGTGTGGGCGCTCACGACGGTTGGCCTCCATCCGAGCGGAGCGTGGCTGACACACACACACACACACACACATATACACACGCACACGCACACACACACGAACCAACACACACACACACACGCACGCACAGGCGCTCGCCAATCTAGTGTGGGCGCTCGCGACGGTTGGCCTGCATCCGAGCGGAGCGTGGCTGACAGACTACTACCGAAGAACGGACGAGAGTGTGGACGCGCTCAAGTCGCAGGTGGGGCAAACCATTGATGTCGTCAACGCCTCAGCAGTCCCCGCATTCCCCGCTGCGGGTGCCGGTGCTCCTGCAAGTTGCCGTTCCAACCCAACATGGACTACACAAATACAATAACACCATTTCAGTGATTTCCTTTCCAGGACTTTTAATTAATTCTTCCACAGCCGGATTTTGCTTTGACCACGTTGACCATTGACCTCCCGTTGACCGTTTGTCCTCATACATAGGGTACTTGAAAGCTGTTGACGTGCTCTGTCTGGGGGGCTTGTTATACTAAGAATCCATTGCATGGGTTGAGCTGTATGCAAGGTCAAAGTACAGCCGGAATGCAGCCAAATGGCCGTGTAGAGCCGAAAAGGAAATCATTGCACCATTTCACCCTTCCGACGTCCGCCGCGGGCAGCCCCAGCACCCCGGTGCACAAGGAATGAATGGTAATCGACCGAGAACCCTCCTCGTTAGTCGGCGCTGCGCAAGGGGCCAAGAGGCGACATCAGCGCCAGCTGTCGGCTACACCCGACACCAGAACGACACCACCACATGGCGCCCCCCACCCACCCCCCACGCACACTCGACACACTGGCGAACCAGCCCAGGGGCTCGCATATTACCAGTGGCGGAGCATCTCATGCGACGGGTTTCTACCAGCATGGGAACTTGCGATCACCCCTGCAACCCCCCTCCCGCTTGCAGGATGTCGCCAGCCTTATGTGGTCCCTCTGCAAGCTCCACCCACCACCCACCACAACGCCAACCACGGCACAAACCACGCACTCACCGCCGTCAATCACACACAAACCACCGCCACACGTTGTGGGACGCCGCCAACAGTATGCGGTCCCTGTGCAAGCCGGACCCGATGCCAGACATCAAGCACCCTACCAACCTTGAACCCTACAACCCTTCACCCTTGACCCTCACCCCTAAACCCAACAACAACCCTCCTCCCCCTGCAGGATGTCGCCAACAGTATGTGGTCCCTGTGCAAGCTTGGCCGCCTGCCAGACATCAAGCACCATACTAACTCCGAACCCTACAAACCTTGAACCCTACAACCCTGAAGCCTACCCCCTTGACCCTGACCCCTAAACCCAACAACAGCCCCCCCCCCCCTGCAGGATGTCGCCAAAACTATGTGGTCCCTGTGCAAGTTCCCCTCCCACCACACCAACCGCCCGACCCCATCCCCACTGAGGATCATGATGCCGACCAATGCATCTCCCTGTTCAAGCTCCTCCACCCACCACACCTACCGCCCGACCCAACCGCACTGATGATGATGCTGCTGAAAAAAAAATGACCCCTTCCTCCCGGTTGCAGGATGTCGCCAACATTATGTGGTCCCTGTGCAAGCTCGACCTCATGCCAGACATCTGGCTGAGGGACAGCCTGGTGCAGCGGTCGCTCGAGGCGGTGCGGGAGCAGGTGCGTGGAAGCTGTGCGGTAGCTGCATGATAGCTGCATGCTACTAGAAGGAAAGGGGAGGGGGTGCAGTTGTATCAATGTTTGCTGCCAGAAGACATCTGGCTGAGGGACAGCCTGCTGCAGCGGTCGCTGGAGGCGGTGCGGGAGCAGGTGCGCGGTAGCTGCGTGGTAGCTGCATGGTAGCTGCACGTTAGCTGCATAGCAGCTGCATGATACAAGAAGGAAAGGGGAGCGCTTGTCTCAAGCCATGCTGCCTGCCAGGCGGCACCTGGCTGCTTGGTAGCTGCACGGTAGCTGCATAGCAGCTGCATGATACTAGAAGGATAGGGAAGGGTTGTCTCAATGCATGCGCCAGCCAGACGGCACCAGACGGCATGGTAGCTGCACGGTAGCTGCATATCAGCTGCATGATGCTAGCCGGAAAGGGGAGGGGGTGTCGCACTGCATGCGCCAGCCAGACGGCATCTGGCTGCTTGGTATCTGTATGGTAGCTGCGTAGTGGCTGCATGATACTAGAAGGAAAGGGGAGGGGTGCGACTGTCTCGATGCATGCGCCAGCCAGACGACACGGTAGCGGCATGGTAGCTGCACAGAACCTGCACGATACTACAAGGAAAGGGGAGGGTTTGTCTCAAGCCATGCTGCCTGTCAGGCGGCACCTGGATGTGAGGGACAGCCATCACATACGCCCTCCCTTTCACCCCACCTCCCCTCTTCGCACACGACAGCTCGAGTGGGCAGGACCCCGCAACGCTCGTTTAGTGACCCCCCCCCTCTCGCACCATCCTCTCCGTCTCCCCCTCTCTCTCACACACACACACACCCTTGCACAGGATGGCTCGAGTGGGCAGGACCCTGCGACGCTCGTCCAGTGCCCCCCCCCCCCCTCTCGTACCATCCTCTCTCTCCCTCTCTCTCTCTCCCCCTTCTCTCCCTCTCTCTCACACACACACACACATTCCATTCCATTTCAGATCGCTACGTAGAGAACAGCGATATCATCCCACACACACACACACACACACACACACACGTGCTCAGGACGGCTCAAGTAGGCAGGACCCCGCGACGCTCGTTCAGTGACCACCCCCCTCTCGCACCATCCTCTCTCCCCCCTCTCTCTCACACACACGCACACACACACACACACACACACACACACACACACACGTGCACAGGACGGCTCGAGTGGGCAGGACCCCGCAACGCTCGTCCAGTGCCTCGCGCGATGGTACTACCTGTACAACTACCGACCGAGGTGGGTTTTGGGTTTTGAGGTTGAGGGTTTTGGTTCTAGGATTGTGTGTGTCTGTGTCTGTGTGTGTTTTGTGTGGACCTGTACATCTGGCCATCCCCACCCAACCTGGGCCCACCCCAAGGGGAAAAGTGGCCAAAATGGGCAACACCAAACTTTGGGAATTTCTTGTGGCTTCCCTGGTTGACCAAATCCACTTTTGACGAGTGCTTTTTAGTTGCCGCCAATCTCATTTAGACGCATACGTCGTGGGTGGCCGTGGCTTGGAGAGACGGTGAAATGCGGAACAAAACCGTTTGGCGTCAAACGCAACCGTGACGTGTAACATTTGACGTCAAACAATTTCGTTCCGCATTTCACCGTCTCTCCAAGCCACGGTCACCCACGACGCATGCGTCTAAATGAGATTGGCGGCAACTAAAAATCACTCGTCAAAAGTGGATTTGGTCCAGAGGCGATGCCGCAAAACATGCCAAAAGTTTGGTGTCGCCCAGCACAGTTTACCCTGCAACGCGGCACGGCACGGGACCCAGCGCCTCGTCAAGTGCATGCCACGGGTGGTACCGATCGGTAGGAGGCGTTGCGGGGGGCTGGCTCCCCGCAGCGGCGCGGCAGGGGGTTGGGTGTGACTTTTGCATGGCGCTCCACGAGGCCCGTGACGGCTCCACGACGCATCCCAGCACATGCTCTCGACACGCATGTCTATATTACGTGTCGAGAAAGCATTCTGCATGCTATGGGGCCATTTTGTCGACTTTGGAATTTTGGGTGTGGCCACATTTTGGTCACAGGTTGGGTGGGGATGGCCATCTACCGACCAAGGTGGGTTTTAGGGATTAGGGATGAGGTTTTAGTGTTAAGGATTTTGTGTCTGTGTGTGTGTGTGTGTGTGTGTTGCGTGGCAGGGGGCAAGATGGCCCTACCTGTGCAACTACTGACCGAGGTGAGGGAGTCTGGGCGTGTATGGGGTGCGTCTGCTGTAGCCGACCCACTGTTGGCCCACGTGCGTCGTAGTAACGGGAGGAAGTGGCAGCAGGTGCTCTTGTCGATCACACTTGTGTGTTGCGTGATCAGTGTCTTGTTGGTGGCTACAAAGGCGCCGTTGCGCCGGCGCACGCACATGTGGGGCGTGTGTGCGCTTGTTTCGGCACCAGTGATTTCCTTTTCGGCCCTCCGCAGCCATTTGGCTGTATTCCGGCTGTACTTTGACCTTGCACACAGATCAATTCATTCAGTGATTGGTCTTGCAAGCCTGCTAGACAGAGCTTGTCAAGAGCTTTCAAAATACATGTGTATGAGGACAAACGGTCAACAGGAAGTCAACGGCCAACACGGTCAAAGCAAAATCCGGCTGTAGAAGAATTAATTTAAAAATCCTGAAGACGAAATCACTGTTCGGCACTCTGTTTGACGCCCCCCCCCCCCCCCCGTTGGCGTTCTAGGAGGATGTTGGCGTCCACTACCTTTGTACCGCTTTGCCTTGCCGATGGGATAATGCCGAGAACATGCCGGCAAGGTCGATTTCTAAAACATATTGCCGAAAAAGTAAAAAAGAACGCCAAAAGTGACGTCAAGATGGGGAAAAGTCCAAAACAAATCCCGCGGCAAGGCACCCAAATTCCAAACAAGTACCCCACGAATTACCCCCTTTATAAAAGTGGCTGCAAGGCCTCCCCCAGTGAACCTACAGCCAAAAACTGGTCACACCAAAATCGCGAAACGGCCTCGTTCGCTGCTCCCTGCGTGCGGGATTGTCTTTCATAAACATGATCTATGCATGCATGACGATAGCGTGTGGTGGGAGGCGTCGTGGGCCGCCGCATGACGGTATCTGTCACGACCCCATGCAACCCTCCCATGGCCAAACGACTCTGCGCGCCCCTCCCGCCCCTCGCGACGCATCCTACTGATGCGTACCACCAATAACATGAACCTGGCGGGAGGCTGGTCCCCGTGGGGCATGGCGAGGCGAGGCGCCTGTTTTGGTGCATGCCGAGATTAAGGTCATTGGGCGTCACGCACAGGCAATCTCCGCGTAACTTGGCGCAGTAATTCGCTTGCCGATATGTTCATATCGACGCCTTCGTCGAGGGAGACTCTGCGGTGGAGAGACGGCGCAATGCGGGGCGAAATGGCTTGGAACGAATTAGACGGTGTCGAAGAAACACCATGTTCTTAGCCGTTTTGCCCCGCATTTTGCCGTCTCTCCACCGCACAGTCTCCGACTACGAAGGCGTCGATATGAACATATCGGCAAGCGAATTACGTCGGGAGCGCTGCGTTTGACCCCCTCACGGCCGAGAAAAAAATACGAAAACTTTAGGGTTTGCAGTTAGGCCGCTTTTTGGCCGCCTTGGGGGGAGGTTCACTGGGAGAGGCCGCAAGCCAAAGCGGTACTACGGTACTCCTCCCATAGGAGTCCCCCTTCCTGTGTACGTGCGTGCGTGCAAAGGAGGGAAGTCGACATGCGAGGAAGCCCCCCCCCCCCCCCCCCCCGGCTGTCCTCCTCTCCTTCCCTGGCAAGTGGCTTGCCGTAGCACACATTGTTCATACATTGCTCACACATTCCAGCCAAGCAGGTGGGCGCACACACACGCACGCCCGCACGCACTTGCTTCCCCCCCCCTCCCCCCCCCCTTCAGTGATGAGTGGCCTGCAGAGTACCTTAGTATCGTTCAAACCGAGCTTGGCGACCCATTTGCACACATACGTACATGCACACACACACGCGCGCGCACACGCACAGATGCGCACACACACACTCGCTCCCCCCCCCCCCCCCACCACCACACACACACGCAGCGACGAGTGGCTCGCAGAGTACCTTTGCACCGTTCAGCCGAGCCTGGCGACCTACATGCACACACACACGCACACACATGCACACACATACACACGCAGCGACGAGTGGCTCGCAGAGTACCTTGGCATCGTTCAGCCGAGCCTGCCAACCTGCACACACACGTACACGTACACACGCACGCACACACACACACACACACAGCAACGAGTGGCTCGCAGAGTACCTTCGCACCGTTCAGCCAAGCCTGGCGACCTACATGCACACACACACGTACACACACACACATGCACACACATACACACGCAGCGACGAGTGGCTCGCAGAGTACCTTCGCATCGTTCAGCCGAGCCTGGCGACCTACATGCCCTTCGACCTGGTGTCGATCGTGCACTCGTGCGTAGTCATGAACTATCTGCCGCAGGTGTGTGCATGCGTGTGGTGTGGGTGGGTGGTTGGGTGGGTGTCCCGATGGGTGTGTGTGAATGGGTGTGGGTGTCGATGGGTGTGGGTCAATGGGTGTGTATGTGGGTGTGTCGATCGTGCACTCGTGCGTGGTCATGAACCATCTGCCACAGGTGTGTGAATCGGGGTGTGGGCTGGGGATCGGCTGGGGTGTACATGGGGGTGTGGAAGTGGGAAGCAACATGCAAATAATGCTTAAAATGCTCAAAATCTGAAATGTGACCTACATGCGTGCCTACATGCCCTTCGACCTGGTGTCTATCGTGCACTCGTGCGTGGTCATAAACTATCTGCCACAGGTGTGCATGGGTGTGGTGTGTGTGTGGGCGTGTCGATAGGTGTCGATGGGTGTGTGTGAAGGGGTGTCGGTGTTGATGGGTGTGTGTGGATGGGTGTGGATGGGCTTGCGTCGGGGACTAGCTAGCTACGCGCCCTGTTCCCATCCTCTCTGCCTTGTATTTCTCTCTCCCAATCTCTCTCTCTTTCCCACTCTCGTTCCCTCTCCCTCACACTCTCTCTCCCTCGCTCCCTCGCTCCCTCGCTCCCTCGCCCCCTCGCCCCCTCGCCCTCGCCCTGCCTGTCTCTTCCCCGCCCTCCCTCGCTGTCCCTGTCTCTGCCTGTCTCACTCTGCAGCACTCTGTAGCACTCAAGTCTCACTCTGTCTCACATCGTATCACTCAAGTCTCACTCTGTCTCACTCTGCCTCGCTCTGTCTCACTCTGTCTTGACACAACACTTTGTCTCATCACACACAGCTTGTGTGGATGGCTGAAAACTACACGACGATCATGCACGCGCTCAAGCACACACACACACAACACACACACACACAC
The DNA here is from genome assembly GCA_016618255.1 of Chlamydomonas sp. UWO 241. Taxonomy (NCBI): domain Eukaryota; kingdom Viridiplantae; phylum Chlorophyta; class Chlorophyceae; order Chlamydomonadales; family Chlamydomonadaceae; genus Chlamydomonas; species Chlamydomonas priscui. The sequence goes on from VFSX01000001.1 coordinate 725,772, forward strand.
ACGCATGCATGCTCATACTCACACACACACACGGACACACACGCAGCGCGCGTGGATGGCCGACTACCACACGACGATCATGCACGCGCTCAAGCACGACCCCACGCTCACACACACACACGCTCAGACACACGCACACACGCACACGCAGCGCGCGTGGGCGGCCGACTACTACACGACGATCATGCACGCGCTCAAGCACGACCCCACGCACACACACACACACACACACTCTGATACGCAGCGCTCGTGGATGGCCGACTACTACTCGACGATCATGCACACGCTCACACACACACGCACACACACACGCATCGCTCGTGGATGGCCGACTACTACACGACGATCATGCATGCGCTCTCACAAACACACACACAAACACACGCACACACGCACACGCAGCGCGCGTGGATGGCCGACTACTACACGATCATGCACGCGCTCAAGCACACACACACTACACACACAACACACACACGCAGCGTGCGTGGATGGCCGACTACTACACGACCATCATGCACGCGCCCAAACACACACGCACGCACACGCAGCGCTCGTGGATGGCCGACTACTACACGACGATCATGCACGCGCTCACACACTCACGCACGGATACGCACACGCAGCGCTCGTGGATGGCCGACTACTACACGACGATCATGCACGCGCGCAAGCACGACCCCACGCTCTCGTACAACGACTTATCCACGCACACAAACAAACCGCCTTGCCACTGCTTCTCCTCTCTTTCTCGTGTCTGCCTCTGTCTCTGACAACACACACTCTCACACACACACACACGCACACACACGCAGCGCTCGTGGATGGCCGACTACTACACGACGATCATGCACGCGCTCAAGCACGACCCCACGCTCTCGTACAACGACTTCCAGCGCCTCATGTGGGCGCTCTCGCGAATCGACTACACGCCGCCGCTCACCTGGCAGCGCGAGTTTGTCGCTGTCTCGGTACCAAAGCTGCGGCACCTCAAGGTCGGTTTTAAGACCTCGGTTGCCGAACATGTGTCGCCTGCTGTTTGCTGGCTTGTGCTGTGCTGTGGCAGCGAGACAAACTCTCGGTCTCGGTGCCAAAGCTGAGGTACCTCAAGGTCAATTTAAGACCTCGGTTATTGAACACGTGTCGCCTGCTGCTTGCTGGTCTGTGCTGCGGCAGCGGGAGCTTGTCGCGGTCTCGGTGCCAAAGCGAGGCGCCTGAAGGTCGTTTTTTTAACCTCGAAATTCTTGAACACGTGTCGCCTGCTGGTGTGCTCGCTTGTGCTGTGCTCTCGCGGATCGACTACACGCCGCCACTCACCTGGCAGCACGAGTTTGTCGCGGTCTCGGTGCCAAAGCTGAGGCACCTGAAGGTATGCATCTTTGCTGTGCTACATCAGAGTTCTGCGCCTGGTTTCTGCTTGCGTGTCCCTGTGCTGTGCTGCGCTGCGCTGCGGTATGCTGTGCTGTGCTGCGCACGGTGGCAAAGGGAGTTGGTCGCGGTTTGGGTGCCAAAGCTGAGGCACCTCAAGGTCGGGTTTAAAACCTCGATTCTTGGACACGTGCCGCCTGCTGGTTTGTGCTGCGCTGTGCAGTGGCAGAGATAGTTTGTCGCGGTCTCGGTGCCAAAGCTGCGCCACCCGAAAAGGTGCGTCGATGGTCTTGAGATGGTTTGTGTACAAAGTCAGTGCAATGCTGCGACCCCCTCCTCTGACTCTCTGTTCCGTGTCTGCCCCCCCCCCCCCTTGCCTCCGCCCAGATACGCGCCAGCAGTGAGCTTGTTTGGGGCATATCACTTTCTCTGATACGCATCCCCCACCCCACACACACGCGCGCGTACACACACACACACACACGCAGATCCGCGCTCTCAGCGAGCTCGTGTGGGCGCTCGCAGTGTGGGGCGCACGCCCTTCTCCAGAGTGGCTCGCAGCGTTCTTCAACGCATCAGGTGTGTGTGTGAGGGTGTTCTGGTAGTGCTGTGCTGATGCTCTGATGGCGCTTTGATGGCGCTCCAATGGTGCTCTGATTGGGTGCTCTGATGTGGTGCTCTGGTGGTGCGTGCTCTGTTACTCTGATGGTACTCTGATTGGGTGCTCTGATCGTACTGTGGTGGTGTTCTAATGGTGCTGTGAATGTGTGCTCTGGTGGTGCTCTGATGGTGCTCTGATGGTGCACTGTTGGTACTTTGATTGGGTGCTGTGATGGCGCTCTGATGCTGCTCTGATGGTGCTGCAATGCTGCGCTGGCGGTCATCTGGTAGGGTGCCCTGATGCTGCTCTGATGCTGCTCAGATTGGATGCTCTGATGCTGCTCGGATTCGGTTGCACTGATGGTGCTCCAATGGCGCTATGATCGGCGCTCCGCTGGCGCCCTGATGGTGCTCTGATAGGGTGCTCTGATTAGATTGCACAGATGGCGCTCCAATGGCGCTATGATAGAGTGCTCTGATGGCGCCCTGATGGCGCCCTGATGGCGCCCTGATGGTATTTGATACGATGCTCTGATGGTGCTCTGATTGGTCGCTCTGATGTGCACTGATGGTGATATGGTAGGGTGCTCTGATGGCGCCATGATGGCGCCCTGACGGCGTTCTGACTGGGTGCTCTGATGGTGCACTGCATGTTACTCTGATTGGGTGCTCTGATGGTGTGCTCTGATGTGCACTGATGGTGCTGCGCTGTGCGGCGCTGTCGCTTGCCTGTGTCGCGCACGCGACGGAGCGTGTGTGTACACCTTGCTCTAACGTCTGCCCCTCTCCCTCCCCCGCTCGCTTGCGTTGCGCACATGACATGCGCGTGCTGATGCTAAAACCACAAACCCCTCACCCCTCCCCGCGTCTTTTTGAACGCACCAGGGCCACGACTGCGCGACGCGCGGCCGGTTAACATCTCGTGCCAGCTGTCGCTTGCCTGTGTTGCGCACCTCGCCAACGTCTGCCCCCCCCCCCTCTCCCCCACCCACCTCACTCACCCACACACCCCGCTTGTTACTGAACACACCAGGGCCACGGCTGCGCGACGCGCGGCCGGAGCACATCTCGTGCCAGCTGTCGGCACTCGCAAAGCTGGAGGTGCGCGCGCCTGGCCCGTGGCTCGACCAGGCGCTCGGCAGCTTCTGCGCGCAGCTGGCAGATGCCAAGGTGCGTGTTCGGTGTTCTGTATTTTAGAGGCTTGGGTTTGGGGGTTGAAACCCTAGGAACAATTTGGGTTTGAACACGTTGAGGTCCAGGCGCTTGGCAGCTTCTGCGCGCAGCTGGCGGACGCTCAGGTGCGTGCGTGCTCAGGGTTTGGGGGTTTAAAACCGGGATATATGTAAGGGTTCTTAACCTTCGGTCGAAACCATAACCCACCGCACAGGTGCATGACCTCGTCACGCTGCTCGACACCCTCTTGTCAGTGTGTGGATACGACTCGAGCCATCAACGGCATCTTCCTAGTACCTAGTACTGGCCCTTCCACTGGACAATCTGAACCAAGCGCTACAAACCAATCTAACCCAACGCACCGAAACCAAAACCCACCGCGCGCAGGCGCACGACCTCGTCACGCTGCTCGACACGATCACGTCGGTGTGTGGGCACGACGCCGACTGGCTTCAGAGCAAGACGGCAACGATCAAGGCGCTCGCAGACACGGCTGCATCCAAGTGAGTGCATGATAACAGTAGTGAGTTGGAGATGGGGAGGTGGGAGGTCTCCTAGAGAGAGAGAGAGGAGAGTAGTAGGTCTCCTAGAGAGAGAGAGAGGACAGTAGTAGGTCTCCTAGAGAGACAGAGAGTGGGTCGTCTCTTTTAAAGAGAGGAGGAGAGAGGAGGAGGTCTCGTTAAGAGAGAGAGGCAGGCAGGCACTGCGAGGAGCTGCATGCGCCCGGGTCTCCGATATCCACATGCACAAACATGCGCGCGCGCATACACACGCACACACGTATCCACCACCCCGCAGGTTCCACGTCCACGGCGCCGTCATGCACACCAAGCTGGTGCTCGCTCCCCTTTCCCCCCTCCTACCCATTCACACATGCGCGCCCCTCACACTCCACACCCTCACCCCATGCCCACCCACACACCCTCGCCCCCCCCCCCCCACAGGTTCCACGTGTACGACGCCGTCATGCACACCAAGCTCGTGCTCGCGCTCGCGGCCGCCAACGTGTGCCCCGCGGCCGAGTGGCTCGCCAAGCAGCAGGCTGCACTGCTACAGGCACTAAGGGCGGAGACACTCTTGTCGACAGGGTCAGCGCACGGGGAGAGCGGCGGGGGGGGGGGCGGCGCGAGGGGCGGCAGCGTCGCGCAGCGCGTGCAGCGCGGGCTACTGCGCGAGGCGTACAGCACGTGGGACGTGGAGGTCGACGCCGAGCTGCGGCCGTTCCTGTGATATGGTCTCGACTGTGGGGGCCGCGATGGGGTGGCGGGTCGCAGTTGCTTCGACGGCGGTGGACGGACTGCTGTGGACAAACTGCTGCGGCACGGTGGGGCGTCGAGATTGAGTTGCGCCCGTTCCTGTGATGACCTGATGGCGGGTTCCGACGGGCCGCAGGTGCTGCGGCACTGTTGACACGGGTACTGCCGCGGGGATTCGGTCGTGGATTGAGATTGAGTGGTGCCTGTTCCTGTCATGAACAGTTGGCGCCCTCACAGTTGCTGGGACAGCCCGCCTAAGGCCTGCACCCGCCCAACTGCCTGGCGCCATTGCAGAGGCATGGGGCGGCAGGTGTGGCACAGGCGGGGCGTGGATAGTGGGCACCGAGCTGCGGCCGTGTGTGTGATGGATGGGACGGGTCCTTGTGCGAGGCCTGCGGCTGCTGCCAGCCGTATGGCAGACGCCTTCTTGCTTGTATGTGAGCAGACTGAGAGGGGTGGTGGATGGATGAACAGACTCCCTAGGAGTTGTAAATCAAGTGTGTTTGTGTACTTGTCACATGGCAGCTGGTACGAGCGTGGAAGGGTGCTGCTTGAGGCGGTTGTGGGCTGTTGTTCCTGGCCTTGGATGTCACACTTCGTTGCCAAAGCGGGGCCTGCCTTGTGTCGTCGTGACACCTCTTGTTGGAGTGAGTGCAGCTGCTGCCTTCATGGACGCTTCGGACACTGCGAGGTTTGGGGCGCGGTCACAGGTCACAGGTGTTGTCGCAGCGGAGTCGCAGTGGTGCAGGGTCGCGTATCACACACTACAAGAGGCGAGCACTCATCACTACCATTACTACCTATACGAAGCAAGCACCCCCAAGACGCCACCCCCGACCACTGCAACAACTCATCTCTAACAACAACACAGCAACACAACCAGGCAACAGGCCTCTCTGACCATGGCCACCACCATCGGCGAGTACAACCCCATGTCTGGCCAGCCCGCCACTGGCGGAGACATCAACATGGCAGCTGGCCAGACCTTTGGCGCGGACGCCATGTAGGGTGGTGGCATGCAGTCAGACTGGGGCTGCAGCACAGTGCAGGCAGGCCCCACCGGCACCCAACACGGCCCCAATGGGATGGTGACCATCTCGCTCTACATGAGCGTGCAAGGTACGTGCGTGGCAAGGCGTGTCAAGCTGCGTGTCAGCTGCGTGCGTGTCACATACGAGACCCAGGGGGAAGCTGGGCGGGTGTGCTCCGGCTGCTGACTGACGCTGATGCTGCGCGCTCCCCCTGCTGCTTCCTCGCAGGCTCGTCCTTTGCGTTCCCCGACTCCTGGACGATGGCGCTCGAGGGCAAGATCTCGAGGGCCGAGTTTTCGCAGATCGTGGCTGCGCTCAACGACACGTGCAAGCAGGCGGGCCCTGGCATGGGGGCGTCCCGCGGCCTGTTCTTGATCCCGATCATCGGCATGGGGTTTATGATGTACGCGCATAAAAAGTACAACGACATGAACAAGGCACTGCAGGCAAAGTGCAAGGAGCTCAGCGAGACAACGGGCAGGCGCGGGGGCTCGGTCAACGTGCGCTTTGTCGTCGCGGGCGTGCTGGGCCGCCGTTGCGGGTCCACGATGACGCGCATTAATGTTGAAGTCGCATAGATAGGTCGCATCGCCGGACAGTGCTGAGCTGTCACTCAGCGGCCCCAAACTGTGCCGTGACTGGTGCCGCTACTTGACTGTTATTACTCGGCTGCGTTGAGTGCATAATAAACCGACACGATGAACCATCCTGGCAGCGTTTTGCTGATTTGGATCCTGCCGAGCCCCACTGCAATAACCTCCCTGGCGTTTTGCCACGAAGTTCCGCCATAATGCAATGAATATGAATCTACACAATTCTACCACCCATTTATGTTGAAACACAGGGAGTTTTTTTTGCTGTTGTTTCCCTGCGTGTTCCCTAGAGTGTAAAAGTCGGTGTTTGTTTACGGTCATGTGATACCGACCCGCACGCGCCCGCGAGTCGTCAGTCTCCTTTCACAGTCGCAGCCGTCATTACATCTCTCCTCGCAGCACGAGTGTCATCGCATGGCCTGCGCAGCTGTCATGGCTAGCTCTATAGATCCCATGTGCACACGAGTTCAAGCAGGTCAAGGTGGAGGGGGTGGGGGACTCCTGTACCCCTCCCCGAATAGGGGCTCCTGTGGCCCCCTCCCCCACCATCTGCGCACCCCCGCCTGGGCGAAGACTCGGTGTCCAACAGAAACATTGAGAGTGCACCTTGGAGGTGGTGACAGGCCCAGCTGGAGCACAGCGAGCACAGTAACAGTAACAGTAACACGGGGTTTCCAGCTAAGCAGGCTACTCTTCTACTAGAGACACCCGCCGATACTCCCGCACACTTAAGTACTAGAGTACCGCCGGCTACCGGCCGATAGACTACCGCTCCCGCCGGCTAGACTACCCCAAACAGCGGTCTCTGAGAGACATGTCTGGCAAGGAGCATATAGGAGAGGACCTTCCTCAGGGTCACAGTAGTGGCCTTGTGGCCAGTCAAGCCGGCAGAGCCGACTGGCGCTGACTGGAACGGTCCCCGCCTGGCAGTGCATGGCTGTCCAGCTCTCGTTTGCATGGGGCTCAGCCGGCGCCCCATGCCTCATGCATGGCCAGGTCCCACCCTCCAGGGGTGCATGGACGACAGAGTTGTCATGGAGGCTGCCTGAAGACCTTCCAACGCCAGTCACCGGCAGACGAGCGACCCCGAGGATGAGCGCGGTGACGAACGCTGCGATTGGTGAAGCGGATTTACTCTGTGTTGCCTCGGCGGTCGCCACCGCTGAAGCCGTGATGGTAGCCCGCCTCCACGGGCAGCCATCTTGACCAATGTCCAGCATGCATTGACGGGCGCCAGCTCCTCCGCTCGTCGATCAACTCGTCGATATCGGTGCCGCATGGTGCCCTGCATGGCGGGAGGATAAGGGCCATCTCCCAGCACGGGCCGCGGCAGCGCTGCGGCTACTCGCCAAGCCATGGCAGCGCCGGGCAAGCCGCTCCTGAAGTGTTCCACTGTGGGGCAGTCTAGCAGGAGCCGGGCCAGTCGTATTTTACCCCGCTCGTCAGCGGCACGGAGATCCTCGTCACCAGCAGCGCCGCATTGCTGGGTCCAGGGCTCGGCGACGAGAACGCGCCTCCGTTAATCGAGCCCCAACAGCGAGCACAGAGCGTGTGAAAAATCTGGCACCACCGCGACTGGTTCCTTGTCACAGCTGCATGTGCTACAAGTGGCCACACCTGCAGATGTGTGTGTGTGTGTGTGTGTACTCAACACACCAAGCAGCTTTACTGACATACAGGCACTATCATCAGTCGTCTATTGAGTATAGCATGCCGTTCAGATCACATCACCTAGTTTAGGGTTTGGCGCGTACGACCAGGATTTTACAGTCGTTTTGCGTGTGCCCGCGGGGCAGCACGCTTATGTGCCCAAAACTTGTTGTTGGAAAAACACGCCATAACATGCTACATGTACTACTCCACTACTGCCCAGTCGTGTCCCTGATCGTGCACCATGTGCGCGCCAGAGTCGCGTTTCTACACGTCCAGGTTGCGTAGTGCACCTGCTGCGATCTTCTGCACGTCTGCTGATGAATCAGGTCCCAGCAGGTGTGTCAGAGCTGGAATTGCGCCAGCAGCTGTGATCATGGCCTGGTTCCATGCATTGTTGTGTGCCAGAGTGCTCAGTACACATGCTGCCGTCCGCTGCATAACTGGCGAGGATTCGGGATTCCCCAGCAACGTCCCATATGGACTCCCCAGCAGCGTCACCAGAGCCGGGATGGCACCAGCTGCGTTGAAGTGATCATGGTTCGTAGCCAGCTGGTGCAGCAGATCAAGCGCTGCCAGTTGCACGTGTGCAGAGGAGCCAGGTCCCAGCAGCCGCATCAGTGCTGGAACGGCGGTGACCATGGCAGACCTGTTGTCAACGCAGTCAACAGCCAGCGTGCAAAGTGCAGCTGCTGCCGTCTGCGGCACACTTGCCGTTGATGCAGGCCCCAGCAGCTGCACCAGAGACGGAATGGCACCAGCGTCGGCAATGGCGGCCTGGTTCTCGTCATGGTTGACAGCCAGGTGGTGCAGTGCACGTGCTGCTGCCTCCTGCACGCCTGCCGAGGAGTCAGAGCCCAGCAGCTGCACCAGAGTGGGAATGGCACCCAGGGCGACAATATCAGACTTGCTGCCCAAGTCGTCAGCAGCCAGGTGGCTCAGCGCACCCGCTGCTGCCAACTGCAGGCCTGCTGAAGATGCAGGCCCCATCAACAGCACCAGGGCGGGGATGTCAGCAGCGGCAGTGATGGCATCCTGGTTCTGAGCATGGTTGACAGCCAGAGTGCGCAGCAAAGCAGCCGCTGCCTGTTGCACGCGCGCTGATGTGCCAGGCCCCAGCAGCAGCACCAGAGTGGGAATGGCACCAGCGGCGGCAATGTCAGACTTGCTCAAGTGGTCAGCAGCCAGGTGGCTCAGCGCATCCGCTGCTGCCTGCTGCATGCTTGGTGAGGAAGCAGGCCCCAGCAGAAGCACCAGATCTAGCACCGCACCAGCGGCAGTGATTGCAGCCTTCTTCTGAGCATGGTTGGTAGCCAGGATGCGCACCTGCTGCTGCCTGTTGCATATGCGCTGATGTGCCAGGCCTCAGCAGCTGTGCCAGAGCCGGAATGGCGCCTGCGGTTGCAATGGCGGCCTGGTTCTGAGCATGGTCGGCAGCCAAATTGCGCAGTGCATATGCTGCTGCCTGCTGCACGCCTGCAGGGGAGAGCTGCCCCAGCAGCTGCACCAGTCGCGGAATGGCACCAGCGGCGGCGATGGCAGCCTGGTTCTCAGCATGGTTTGCAGCCAGCAGGTGCAGTGCACCTGCTGCTGCCTGGTGTACGCCCCCTGTTGATCCAGGCCCCAGCAGCTGTGTCAGAGCTGGGATGGCGCCAGCGGCGGTGATGGCGCTCCGAGCTTCCGTGGAAGCTCCAGGGATGAGCAGACCACATGCTGCGACTGCTAGCATGCTGGGTGGGATGCTGGGCTGCAGGTTGTTTACCAGGCCCTTGAGCTTCACCGATGCCAGGGATGCCAGCTGCGTGCACGGCAGCTGCAGGTCCGTCACCAGGCGGTCCACAAACTCCTCATCCTCCTCGTCCTCATCCTCCCCATCCTCCTCATCATCAAGAAGAAAATAGCAGCCTCGCAGGTCGAGCTTGCGGAGCCTGGTGCACGCCTTGAGCAGCTCCATCGCCTGCCTGCACATCTGCGAATTGCCAGCCAGCCACAGCTCCTCGAGCGTCTCGCTGCACGCTGCGAGCGGCGACAGGTCGGTCACGCCGGTGCATCCAGGCATCCGCAGGGACTTGAGCTGCTCACCGCTGCGAACGAGGTCGATGGAGCGGAGTCTGTCACAGCCGCTGAGGTCGACGACTCGCAGCGTTGCTGCCACTCCGCTGCTGAGCGTCGCGGCTGCCATGTCCCAAAGCAGCCCCATGTGTCCTCCAGCCTGCAAACACGCGCGCACAGGATAGGTGGCATAAGCCTCACGGCAGGTGGTCTTGGTCAGTCCAAGACCTGCAACCCACACCCCTCCCATCGTGCGGCGCGGTGGTCAATCTAAGGTCAATCTGCACACAATCTGCACATGCCATGCGACCTCCGCAGGGGATCGCACATGCGTGATCAGATCTGCATGGGGTCAGCTTCATGAGCCCAAGATCTGCGCTGCCCAAGCATGCGGCGCATCAGCAGAGTTGGGCCCCCCATGCGGTCAACCTTGGTCAACCGGCACTCCATCATGCAGCACGCCTCCCCTGCTCACCTGGCGCACGGTGAGGCTCGTGAGGCCAGCCAGCGATGCCGTGGCGAGCGGAGCCAGGTCAGAGGCGCTGCTGACGTTGAGCAGTGCGAGATCTCTGATGCCAGGCCAGCGCACCAGGGCACGGCTCAGCTCGCCTGCTGGTGCACCAGCGTCGGGGGTCACCACTGCCACGATCGAGATGTCGACCTGTTGTCGCATAGCCTTGCACACGCCGCGCAGGGCGCGCTTGCTGCTCTGATCCAGACACGGAAACAGCTCGCCAAATAGGTTGAGGGACAACAGCACGGCGTGCGCCGCATCCTCCTCGTCATGTTGCATGATGTCGCAATGGTGTCTGACTCGGTGAGGGAGCAGTAACCCATACCCTAAACCCTGAACCCTGAATGTGGGGGATGAATTTCGGCTTATTCCAGCGATGCTGATCTCCCCATCTCCCCATCTACTGTAGTGGATGTACGCTCCCACCAACCACGTCGAATCGGATTGGCATTTGGAATTCTGTGCAAGTCAAAGGCGTCCAGTGCTGCCCCGCAGCGCGCGTACTGACCAATACCACGGAGCACCACGCGCTAGGCTCGAGAACTTACAGCCTCGACTAGGCCTCCGCCTCAACACGCCCCCTACTGCGCCCTCAACCTCAGTCCCCGCGGTGTCCGCGGCGCCCCCAGGCACGCGCTCCTCTCCAGCGCGCCCACAGCGTCGGCCATGCCAACCTGAAGGCTGCGCAGCTCGTCTCGTGACAGCACATTGCAAAGTGTTCTAGCACTGCCCGAGTGCCCAGGGTGGGTCAGCGGGACGACTTGGCGGCTGCTCAGCTCCTCACTCGACAGCGCACTGAGCAGTGCACTCCCGGAGCGGACGGGGTTGGGTGGAGGAGTGGTGGTGCCCACCTCCAGCAGGCTGCTCAGCTCCTCTACAGACAGCGCGTCGTGCACGCCAATGCAAAAGTAGGGCGCTCGCGCTCCAATGAAGGGCTCTGCCGGCCCTGGCCCGGGCGATGCTGGCAGCTCGACGGCGTGTGCCGCCGGTGCCGCGGTGGATGGATCGTCTGGCACAACGAAGACTGCGACGAATGCAGCAGCTGCTGCCGGCGCCTGCACCAAACGCAGTGTAGATGCCGCGAACGCACCCACTCCAACGGGCGGTGCTGCCGGCGCCCCCACAGTTGAGGGCTCGTCCTGCGCCCCCACCGCGAGCGCACCCAGTGCTAGCAGCTCGGCGCACGCTACCGTGAACGCATCGGCCGTGATGAAGGGCGCCTCTGGCGCGCCACCCACCGCGGGTGCACGCTGCGCACCCCGTGCTCGCAGCTCCGCGCATGCTGCCGAGAATGCAGCGCCCGGCGCCTCCGCTGCACGCTGTGCAGGCCGCTCGCCGTGCGCTCCCATGGGCGCATCCGCCGCAACACGGCGTGCTCCCGGAGGCGCAAGCGGGCTGGCAGGCAGCTCCAGCACGGGGCCACCGCCAGCGCAAGCTGGCTCACCAGCAGCTGAGCCACTGCCACCAACGGCTGAGCCACCAGGCCGCTCCACGCGCGCTGCCGTGGGCACATCTGACGCAAAGCTGCGTGCTCCCGGGGGCGCAAGCGGGCTGGCTGGCAACTCCAGCACAAAGCCACCGCAGCCAGCCCCGCCGCCACCAACGGTTGAGCCACCAGCGGCTGAGCCTGCGCCGCCCCCGCCGCCAGGCATCTTGCGAGAGCCGTGTGGCTCGAGTGGCTCGCCGCGACCGACGCATCCGCCGCCGCCGCCGCCGCCACCGCCGCCGCCACCGCCGCTTCCGCCGCCGCCGCTGCCGCCGCCGCCAGCGCCCCGCTCCTCTGCCCCGCCGCCGCTGCCACCGGCGCTGCCACTACCGCCGCTGCCGCCGCTGCCGCCGCTGCCGCCGCTGCCGCCGCTGCCGCCGCCGCCACCACCCAGCACCGTGTCCCACTGCACTGCCCCTGGCGTGAGCGCGCCAGCAATCCCGAGCGTGCGCGCTGCGGGGTAGGCGGACGCAGCCGTGCGGGCGAGCGATTCGAGGCTGTACCTGGGCAGTGTGCGTGCGTGTGTGTGTGTGTGTGTGTGTGTGCGTGAGAATGCGTGTGTGTGCGTGTGTGTGTGTGTGTGTGCGTGTGTGTGTGTGTGTTGTGCATGTGTCAGTGTGTGTGTGCACACACGCGCACGTGCGCAGCTCGGGGCTGTACATGTACAGTGGGTGGAGAGCATCGTGGGGGAGAGAGGGGGGAGAGGGGGGGTTTCCTCATCCGGACGACCAGGTGGTTACACATGGAGAGCAAACACTTGGGAATCCGAGTGACCGACAGTTTCCCACCAGTAGCCAGCCTCCCGTCTGTGGCGCTCGGGCGCTATACGCCGAGCAAGGTCGAACACGCTGCCTGTTAGGTGTATCACACACAACTGTAAAATCCATCATCATCACCTGGATGTGACGGCGCCTGACAGCCCCGGCGGCAGGATGGACGGGTGGGCGTGGGCGGCGCCGTAGCCACCGATGGCGGTGTGCCCTGCAGCATGGCTGCGGCCGCCGCTGCCGATGCCGCTGCCGCCGGTGGTCGCTGCGACGCGCCCCTCCACTCCACTCCGCGCCGGCACCTCGATTCCACTCAGCGCCACAGCTGCCACTGCGCGCCTGGCAGGTGGCAGCTCAGCTGATGCTGGCGCTGACGTGGACGCTGCTGCTGCTGCTGCCACTGCAGCAGCTGCCACTGCAGGCGCCCTCCCTGCGCGCCTGGCAGCTGGCAGCGCAGCTGACGCTGACGCGGACGTGGACGTGGATGCTGATGCTGCCACTGCAGGCGCCCCCACTGCGCGCCTGGCAGCTTGCAGCTCAGCTGACGCTGACGTGGACGCTGCTGCTGATGCTGCCACAGCCGCAGCCTTGTCTTCTCGCAGCGCCGGCAGCGCGCCCGACGCCGCCATCAGAGCGTCGAGCAGGCGCGACACAACGGTGAGGTCGAGCTGCTCAAACGAGAGGCCCCTGCCCGGCTGTGGACTGCTTGCTGCTGCAGCCGCGAGGCCGTCGAGCATGCTGCCACTGGGCGCGCGCTCGATGACGTCAGTACTAGTGGCCATGGTGGGCGCGCACGCGGGATGGTGGGCGCGTGTGGCAGGCGCAGCGGCGGCCGCCAGCTGTGCTGCTGTGTACGCACGGATGGCTGCTGCGCGCACTGGCAGTGGCGATGGGCTGGCACTGATGATATGTTTCTGGTGCTGCTGCATCTTCTGGTGGCGCTGCACCACCTCGCCGGGCGCGCAGGCTGCTGCACCGCCGGCGCCCATCCTCCAACGCTGTCTACAGGCAGATGGCAGTGCCCTGTGGCGAGGGGCGCAGGGCGTTGCAGCAGTGGGTAGGGTGGTGTGGTAGGGCCACGCATGCATGGTGGCCATGAACGTGACATGACTGCATGGTGGCCATGAACGTGACGTGACTGCAACGCACCCATGTGTCATGACCACCATCAGTGGTCACTGGTGGTGGAGGACAACCTGCCTTGGTCCGGCGAGGCGGAGGGAGAGGGGAAGGGTGGGCTGAGGGGGAAGGGGGGCCCACCAACCTCGATTTGACAGCGCGTGCGCGACCTCCAATGGTGCGCGGCCTGGATGTTTATGCGATCAGCACGTAACTACAGGTACGCCGGGACAGTACAGACAGTAACCAAGGTGCCCAGGCTCGTGTCAACAACGTGACCGCACACAGGCGTTTGTAAACAAAACAGGCGTGTTGTTTCGCGCATGTAAAAGGTGATGCTGTGGGTTGGGGAGGCGTGTTGGTTTGGGGAGGCGTGTTGCAGGGACAAGGTGTTGCAGCACATTTTGGTGCTAGCAACAACCAGCAACACCAATTCTATGGGATCTTGAACATGCAATTTCAACAGTTTGAGGTCAGATACATCGCTTCTGAGGCTTCAATGAGCCCATCGCGCAGCACAGGTTGAAGCGCGCCAGCTCGTCGCGCTGCTACAACTCTAAACACTGCCGGCCTTTGGGGGACACCAGCTGCGCCAGCTAGGCCAACGCTCCCTCGCGTGCTCTCTACGTCTGATCTGAATCCTATCCTACTGCCCTACCAATGCCCATCCACCACTGCCCACACCACCGCGCCAGTCAATAGTCAACAAGTGCCCGCCCTCCGTCGCGGTCACCCAAACAGGATCTTGACGAAGATGACGAGGATGTTGATGAGGATGAGGATGCCTGCGAAGCGGGCGGGCACGTGCAGGGGGGCGTGTGGTGGGTGGGTGGGGGGGCATGTGCACGGCAGCCCAGCGACTCGATACACAGTGTCTGTCTCTCCCCACTCACTTCGAAAGTACTGCAGCGCGTGTATGCCTCCTATGATTGACTTTGCTAGTGGGCTGGCCATGGACATCTGGTTGAAGCTCAGGCCATCTGCAAATGGAAGGGGGGGGGCATGTGGAAAGGGCTGTGTGTGCGCGGGACTGGGACGCGCGGAGCGCCAACCTCAATGCAGCTGGCCGAGCAACGCAGCCGTAGACGCATGCATGGTTACATGCACGGATGCGCGGCTTTCAAGCATGCACGGCTGCAAGCTGCAAGCTGCCTCGGGGCTGGTCCCATGCAGGACGGGTGCGCATGGGGCTCACACGCATGGCAACTCACGCTTCTCCAGGAAGCGTTCATTGTTGAGGATCGCCACGCCGTTGGCCATCAGCAGCCCGGCCTGCGCAGGGTGTGTGCGTGTGTCAGAGGCAGGGCCATGCACAAACGCGCGGTCTTCATGACCCCAGTGTCCAGAGTTTGAGCATGCCTCCGCTCCACCCCCAGGCACCTGCAGCAGCGACCAGAGCGTCATGGCTGCAGGCCTCTTCGGCCCACAATGGCTTGTTGGTTTGCGTGGGCTTTTTCGTACTCCTCACACCATGCATGCATGCCCCATGCATAATCGCCCTTGCCGTGCACTCACAGTCATGCTTCGTTCGGCCAGCGAGGCGTTGGTACGTCTGACGAGCGGTGGCGCCATCGGGGGGCGCGTCGCTGGGTGCATCAGCCATGCGATGCGGGACGCAGAGCCCAGCACCAGCAGCAGCTCCTCCTCGTCACAGCCGTGCTGCAGCAGTGGTGCATGTCCCATGCACGTGGTCGTGCGTGGCAAGACGTACACATCGAATGTGATGGACGAGACTCGGGCGACGCGAGTGCGAGAGCATTTCTCGCACCACAAGGCGCTCAAGGCCTGGCGCGCAGACGTACATGGCCGGCTGGCTATATGGCGGCATGAGCTCAGGACGGCGGATCGGTTGGCGGCGGCAGTGGACTCGGAGGCGAGGGCGGTGACGAGCGCGGAAACGAAGGCGGTGTCGCAGGCAGCGGCGGCCGGACAACAAGTGGCAGAGCTGGAGAAGGAGGTGCGACGAGCGCAGCTGGACCACGACACGGTGAGCAAGCCACGGGTAGGGAAGGCGTGAACGCTGCACACGACGTGCATGCATGCGGCATGTGGCGCCATGCATGCATGATCGCGACCCCATGCAGTGTGTGCCGCAAGCAGTGGTGTCCTTTTTCACGCATGCTTGCACATGCACATGAGTGACCCCCACCCTTAATCCCTGCAGTTGCCATCTTGATTGCATGCATGACCTCGCCCACACATCACGCCTCCTGCCTGCCGCCGCACCACCGTATGCACACGCTGCCTGCGCACGCACCCCACCACACACCGCAGGCGATTCTCCGCCTGGCGCGAGCCAATCGGGCGGAGGCGCGCGAGGCGCGGCTGGCACGCGTGAAGCAGGCACGGCGCGCGCAGCTGCTGGAGGCGAGCAGGCGGTGGGTCGGCAGCCCCGAGGAGCTGAGCGAGCGCATCGCGGCGGCGCTCGACAACCCACAGCCGTTTGGTTTCATCACAAACCTGCCGCGCACGACGCTGTAGTGGCCGCCACCTTATTTCTTTGTTGGATCCCCGTTTTTGTAGGCTCGTAAACTGGCACAGGTTCCAACCCCGTTCGTGTAGGCTAGAAACTGGCCCTTCACTCCTGCTCCATCTCCATCTCGTCCATCGTCGCGTCCACCTGCGCCATGAGCTCTGCAGTGGGAGCGCACAGGCAGCCGCGTGTCAGGCTTGGATGGGCATGGTAAGCCTACGCCCAGGTCGGGGAGGAGGGAGGCGCAGTGAACACACTCGGTGCACAAAACTCACCGTGGAAGGATGCGTCGGCCAGGCAAGCCCTGATAACCGCCTGCAGCGTGCCCCGCGACTGGGTGCCGTACACAGCAGCGGGCGCCACGTGTGGCTGTCCTTGCCCCCCACCGGCGCACGCGCCGCGGACTGGCGAAGCAGAGCCGCCCTGCCTGAAGCACACCGCCTGTAACAGGGAGTCAAGCCCAGCGCCCGCCTCTGGCGTGTTGAAGCGGAACACAAAGCAGGGCGGCGGCTCGGTGAGGCTCTGATCAGGGGCCGCCTGCGCGATGCACACGCACCCGCAAGCGGGCGGGTAACACTCGGATCTGTGACGTGCGTGCATGCATGCATGTCAATTGCGGTGCATGTGCTGCTCTGGCTCTGCCCCCTCCACATGCAACACGCCACGCATGCGCACCTGGGGCTGCATCACCAGCAGCCAGGTGGTCCCGGTCGTCTCTGGGGAGAACAGGCGGTGCGAGCAGCCGGCGTCGCATGGGAGGTCTGTGTCGATCAGCGTGACGTCTTTCAGGCACAGCCGCAGGCGGGCGGTGTCCCCACGCGCGCTGACGCTGAGCATGGCGTGGCCCTTTGTTGTAAGCCACGTGGGCGGAACTGGCTTGCGCGGGTGAGCGCGTGCCGAGGCCCCGTGGAAACCAGGCGTCAAGCTGCGTCTGCTAGGCAGGAGAATCGCTAGCGAGCCCGCAGACGACTGGAATGATGTCAAGTCGGCCATGTGGGCGCGTTGTGAGTGGTTGGATGGAAGGAGGAGCGTGGATGGGAGGCCAGACTGCGCCACCTGTCCACACATTTCGCACTAAAAAGAGAGCGGGCGGCAGAATCGCTCCTCTGCACCGCCTCCAACCCAACTCGCACCCATGTTCCAGTCGTCGCGTGAGTGCGCGGTCGTGCGTGCCTGGGCTCGCGCTGTGGCCGCCCTGACGACGCACACATGCCTCTCACCTCTCCCCATGCCATACCATGCCATGCTGCAGGCCCCGCTGACGCCGCAGGCTGTGGCCTCGTCGCGGAAATCCAGGCCCTGCACGCCATCGTGCTAACCAGTGGCGTCAAATTGGAGGTGAGGGTGGCCCTGCGCAAGGAGCTCCAACTTACCCATGGGCTGGGGCGAGGAGGCGCAAGGGCGCGACGCATGGCGACACATTGCGACACACGCACACGCATGGTGCAGCCCCCAGCCCATGCTGCAGCCCCCAGCCCTGCAATCATGCCATCATGCATGCACACAGCCCTGCACATCATGCATGCCCACAGGCCGCCAACACCAAGGCCGAGACCATGGAGCGCGAGAACCAGTCGCTGCTGTCGCAGTGCAAGGTCTCATGGGAGGAGTGCCGCCTGCTCCAGGAGGGGCTCGCTCACTCAAGCACGTCTGCTGCTGCAGAGATGGAGGCAGTCAATGGGAATATGGTTTTGCAGCAGAAGATTGAATCAGTGAACAACAAGCACAAGGTGCGTGCAGGGGTGGGTGCTTTGTGCATGTGTGTGCATGCCTGCAGGGTGCGTTTAGGGTGCTGCTACTGTGTACACGTGTGTGCAGTGGGGCAGGTGCAGGCAGGATGCAGGCAGGGCGCGCGCAGGGGTGCTGCTGCCGTGCGTGCAAGCAGCAGCGCTGCTGCGCTATGCCTGCGCCATTCCGACGCAGCACGCCTTGCCCTGCTCCCTCTGGCACACAGGCTACTGCCTCGCAGCTGCTCGAGGTCCAGGCGCGGCTGGCGGCGTCCGAGGCTGAGGTCGCGCGGCTGGTGCGGGCAGAGGAGCGGTCACGCACAATCGCGGCCAAGCAGGCAGATTGGGCGCACGAGCAGCACGCGAGGGCGCTGGCGCTGGCCGAGACCGACAAGCGCGAGCTGCGCGCGGCATGTGAGCGCCTGCCTGCCTGCATCCTCCTCCCCTGATGGCGTTGACCCATCTCTACAGTCGCGCGTGGCGCACCCAACAGGCATCGTCTTCGATCTTGCTCGGCGTGTAGCGCACTAGCACGACACACGCCTGCCTGCATCCTCCTATGCCCACCGCGGGCACGATGCGCCCCATGCCTGCCCTCCGTGCCCCCTTCCCCTCCCCGCTGGCGTGTGCGCCCGACCGTGCTTGCACACACATGCTGCACTGTGCTGTAGGCGATGCGCGCGTGCAGGGCCTCCAGGCACAGCTGACGACCGCGCTGGGAGAGAAGCGTGCGGTGGAGGAGCAGCTGCAGAAGGAGGTGGCCGCGTGGCAGGTGGGTGCGCGTGGATGCAAGTTTTTTTTTATAGGTTTTACATGTACGTGCCCGGAGGAACCCGGGGCACGGGTGCAGGCCTAGACTAAAAGTCTAAGAGGGCTCTACTGGAAGAACCCGCAAGGCGTGTGGATGCGAGTGTGTCTGTGGGGTGGGCGTCTGTTGGTGCGTGTGCATGTGGGGTGGGGAAAACACACGTGCAGCAGAAGCATGCGTGCGAGGCGACTGGCGACGCACCCAATTCCTCCCTTGCCCTCTCTCCGTCTCCCCTCCAAACCCTCTCTTTCTCTCTGTTTCTCTCTGTGTTTGTTTCTCTGTGTCCTTGTCTCTCTCTCTTTGTGTGTCTCTCTCTGTGTCTCTCTCTCCCTCGCTGGATCTCTCTCTGTCTCTGTCTCTCTCTCTCTGTCTCTGCCTCTCCTTCTGTCTCTCTCTCTCTCTCTCTCTGTCTTTCACTCTGTATGTCTCTCTTTCTCTCTCTCTGTACCTGTCTCTCTCTCTCTCTCTCTCTCTCTCTCTCTCTCTCTCTCTCGCTCTCTCTCTCTCTCTCGCTCTCGCCCTCACTCTTGCTCTCTCTCTCTCTCTCTCTCTCTCTCTCTCTCTCTCTCTCTCTCTCGCTCGCTCTCTCTCTCGCTCGCTCTCTCGCTCGCTCGCTCGCTCGCTCGCTCTCGCTCTTGCTCTCTCTCTCTTGCTCTTGCTCTCTTGCTCTCTCTCTCTCTCTCTTGCTCTCTCTCTCTCTCTCTCTCTCTCTCTCTCTCTCTCTCTCTCTCTCTCTCTCTCTCTCTCTCTCTCTCTCTCTCTCTCTCTCTCTCTCTCTCTCTCTCTCTCTCTCTCTCTCTCTCTCATGCATGCACGACCCCATGTGCACAAACGTGCGCTGCTTGCACATCTGCAGGCCTCCCTGGCTGCGATGCAGGACGGCCGCAGCGAGCAGACGCTGAAGACGCGGTGAGTGGATGGTGGCCGTTTGAGACCGGACCGCCCGAGAGAACTGGGAAAGCACGGGGCCCGCTCATATCTTACAGGCAGCAGGCCCACCAAATATCCCCCTACCTACCTACACTCCTCGACGAAATCCCCCCCTGCTTCCCACAGGCTGCAGCGTCTGGGCGCGGAGCTGAAGGCCGCCAAGGCAGAGGTGATGGTGACGGGGGATCTGCTGCTTTGTGAACACTGCTGCTTGCTCTGATGATGTTGGAGGGATCCGGGTTGGGCCAAGATGGTGGCTGCGTAGGGTGAGCCTGCCGGGGGCACATGCGGTGGTTGCAGGAAGTGGGAGCTCTGCGTGGGAGGACACAACACGAAGCGCCTTGAGCTCACTGCCCTTGCTGCTTGGGCTCATATAGTAGAGCTTGAGGTCACCACCTGACTCCACCGACCCCACCCATCCCCACTCCTCCCCAGGTGGCCCAGGTGCGTGGAGAGCTGGCTGGTGTGCGCGCGGCGCAGCAGCAGCAGCCGGCAGGAGGGGGCGGTGGGCGCAGCCTGAGCCTTGGGGGGCAGCTGAACTTTGCAAGCCTGCTGCAGAAGCGCTGAGCAGCTGTGCGGGGTCGCGGCCTGGGTTGGTAGAGGCGAGAAAGCGCGGCAGAGGTGCCGCGCGTGGGTGCCGCGATGGACTTGGACTGGCTCACGCGCTCTGATGGCTTAACGCATGGCGCGCATTCTATGTTTAACAAAAAAAAAATATTAGACTGAGGCGATGATGCAGGGTGGTAGCCATCTAGAGTGCAGCCTTGGGAGGGTGTGAGGGAGTGGGAGGGGTGCCGGCCGGCGGCTCGATCGATTATGCGCGGGGTGGCAGCATGCTGCACGGGTTCATCACATACACATGACTGGTGTAAAAGGAAATCTGGGCTGCTCATTCAGTGGCCTGCTCTCGTCATCCTGGTCACAAGCTGCAGCTGTTGTGGTTAGCAGAAACAAGCCACCCAAACCCCAAGCATGGTTGCCAAGAGCGTTGCGCGCCCTCAAATCACCACAGGCGCTCGGAGTCACCATGCTCGACCATCAGGCGCGCATGAGGCGTGGTAGAGCTCGATAGCGCGTGGCTGGGGGGATGCATGACGCTGGGATGCGTGGTGTCGCGTCGCGGCCTGCTGCGCTCGCTGCTGCAGCCATTGATCAGAAAGGGGGCGACATGGTGCGACGTGTCGTGCTATTGTGGCTTGCTGTGTTTGTGTGTGTGTGTGTGTGTGCTGGGAGAGACGCATGCATGGCGCCCATGCATGCATGCATGCAACACACGCGCACCCTGCGCTGCGCGCGACCCTTGGCTGCGCAGGCGCTCCTCCAGCACCGGGTCACCCTCCTCAGAGTCCACCGGCCATGCTGCACAACCCCTCGAGGCTTCTCCTATGCCCCGATGGCGCCAACTGCAGCACGCGCGCCTGCCCGCAGTGCTGGCGGCGCTGCGGCAGCAGATGGCAGCGGCCGCACGGGGCGAGGAGTCGCGCGCTGCACTGCGGCCAGTTGGTGACCTAAAGCCAGCACTGGAGTGGCTGGTCCGCGGCATGGCGGCAGAGAGGGCAGGTGCGTCGAGGCAGCAGCGGCGCACGCACCTCGATCCGCCGCCGTCGTCAGCCGTAGCGGCGCTGCTAGCGCGCGTTGCACGACTGCAGCTGAGTCAGATGGTGAAGGCTGGAGAGGCGACGGCCATCGTGCGAACACTGGGACTGGAGAAGGGGCCAACTCGGCGTGGCGGCGGCAGTGGCGGCAGCAGCAGCGGCGTGCTGGCTTGGCGGCGGCAGCGGTGGCAGAAGCAGCGGCGTGCTGGCGTGCTGGCGGGGCCTGGCTCTGGCGGGGGGGGCGTTTCACCCTTGCTGACCAGCACCAGCAGTCGGCACGATCCTGCAGCTTCGCCCACCGACCAGACCCCGCTGGTCAGAGCGCTCGCTGTGCTGACCGCCGACCCTCCGCGCAGCCTGGCGCTCGTGGACGCTAGCCACCTGCTGGGTGCGATGCTGCACATGCTGGCGGGGACGATCGCAGAGACGGTGGAGGGTGCGCATGGCATGGAGCAGCGGGAGCAGGCGGGGCGGATAGAGGCGGGGCGGCAGCGGGGGCGGCGGAAAGTGGGGAAGGCAGTGCAGGGGGCGGTGCAGACTGAGCAGCAGCAGCAGCAGCAGGCGGGGCGGGTAGAGGCTCAGCGGCAACGCCAGCAGCAGGCAGAGCAGGCACAGGCACAGGCGCACCAGCAAGCAGCCACGCAGGAGAGGCACGTCCGCATGGACGCGCTCACTGCAGCAGTGTCGCTCGCCATGGCGCGCTGCCCCGAACAGCTCTCACAGCATCCCGGTCTGCTGGATGCGCTTGCTCGGCCACTGCTGTCGGCGCCCAGGTGGGTGGGTGTCGGGCATTCCTGCTTTAGCCGTTCTACTACGGCTCACCGAGTCGGAGTAGGACGAGACGAAGAGGCGAAGTGGCACCATATTTTTATCTCTCTGTTAATTGGTTTCTCGGCCGCTGCTGTCGGCGCCCAGGCGGGTGGGTGTTGGGCAGTAGGGGGAGGGGAGGGGAGGGGAGCAGTGATCCTTGGGAAGGATTTAGCAATTAATTATCATTCCGTTTTTTCCCGGCTTTTTCCCTGCACAATTAATGTTCCCTCGCTTTTACCCGGCACAATTATTTGTTTCCCCGAGCGGAAAAGCGGAAAAGCGGAATAGCCTACAAAGCAATTCATAAAAAATCCGCTTAAATTCCGCTCCGAGCGGTATACTGCCATATCAAGGATCACTGGGGGGAGGGGGGGAGGGGGGGGGAGGGGAGGTGGCACGGGTGCGACCAGAACTCGCCGTCCACACGCCCCGACTGCGCTCCCGCACCCTCACACCCCGCGCCCCCACGCAGCTTGCACGCCTCCACCGCGGCGGGGCTCGCCGCGTTAGCAGCTTCCGCGCAGCCCCGGCATTGGGCGCTGCTGCAGCGCATTCGCGACGCGGTGGAAGCCTCCGGCGGGGCTGGCAACCAGCAGCATGCATTGTCAGAGGTGACGACCGCTGCTGCGATCAAATCACAGCGGCAGCAGCATGCGTCGGCAGCGGAGTCGACCGAGCAGCATCTACAGCAGGTCGTGCAGGGCCATCAGCAGCAGCAGCAGCAGCGTGCGTCGGCAGCGGTGACGATTGAGCAGCAGCAGCAGCAGCAGCAGCAGCAGCATGTGTCCGCAGCGGTGACGACCGAGCAGCAGCTGCAGCAGGAGGTGCAGGGCCAGCAGCAGCAGCAAAAGCAGAAGCAGAAGCAGCAGCATGCATTGTCAGCGGAGACGACCAAGCAGCAGCAACAGCAGCAGCAGCAGCAGCAGCCACCGCCCCCGCTGCTCCTCGGCCTAGGCTCCGACCTCGGCCCCATGTCCGCCCTTGCGCTGGCCCTCTGCTCCCCACCGCCTCCTGCGCCCCCTCGGCCGCACCTCCAGCGGCAGTTGTTTGGCGGTTGTTCGGCAGCAGCGTGGCCAGCGCTGGGTGTGCTTGCTGAGTCAGCGCTGCGGCCGGGCGGGTGCCTCTCGCATGAGGTCGTTGGCGGTGGCGCGCGCAGGCGGAGGCAGGCGAAGCAGCAGCAGCAGCAGCAGCAGCAGCAGCAGCCGGCGGGCAGCACGCAGCCATCCCAACAGCAGCAGCGCCTGGCCCACATAGCCGACATCGCCTGGGCGGCCTCTGTGTCTGCCTCCGCTGGCGCAGCAGCTACGGGCGCAGGGCCGCCCCGCATCGTGGTGGCGCTGGTGGCGAGGCTGCAGGCTGAGGCGGTGCTCGAGCTGAAGGGGAGCGAGGTTGGGGATGCGGGACGCGACAGCGGCAGAAGCAGTGGAGGAGGAGAGGGAGTTGGGGCAGGAGTAGACGGAGGAGGGAGAGGCAGAGGAAGAGGAGGAGGGGGGGGCAGTGGCAGTGGCGGTGGCAGTGGCAGCAGCGGCCGTGTGTGTACCGCTGTGCGCGTAAGGGACGCCGTGCGCACGGGCGTGGGGGACGCGCGCGCCCCTGCGGTCCTCGTTGCCTCCGGCACTAGCGGTGGCGGCGGGGGCGGGGGCGGCGCGGACGCGGCCGCCACGGCTGCGCGCGCGCAAATCCGCGAGGGCCCTGCTGCCTCCGGCACTAGCGGTGGCGGCGGGGGCGGGGGCGGCGCGGACGCGGCCGCCGCGGCCGCGCGCGCGCAAACCCGCGAGGGCCTCGTTGCCTGTGGCACCAGCGGTGGCGGCGGGGGCGGGGGCGGCGCGGGCGTGGCCGCCGCGGCCGCGCGCGCGCGCGCCCTCGCGGTCCTCGTTGCTGCCGGCGGCTGGCACGGCCTGGAGGCCTGGAGGATACAGCACCACGCGACGCTGTGCGGTGCGCTGCACGACCACTTGCACGCGTGGGACGGACTGTGGGCGGCGGAGCAGCAGCAGCACCAGCAGGTGCAGCAGCAGCAGGAGCCGGAGCAGCAGCAGCAGGAGCAGCAGCAGCAGCGGCACCACCAGCAGTACCAGCAGCAGCACCAGCAGCAGCCGTGGCACCAGTATCAGGAGCAGCAGCAGCAGCAGCAGTACCCGCACCAGCAGCAGTACCAGCATCATCAGGAGTACTACGAGCAGCAGCAGCACCGCCACCAGGAGCACGCCTCCTCCCTCTCCTCCTTCATCCCCTCCCCCTCCCCTCCCCCCCCCTCCTCCCCCGAGGCCCAGCTCGATTCCCTGCGCTCGTGCCTCCCTGCCGTGTCGCCCGTGCGTGCAGCAGCGGCAGATGCACTGAGGCAGCTGGGCGCACCGCATGGGCTGGCGGTGGATGTGGGGCTCAGGGCAGGGCACCTGGCAGAGCAGGTTTGTGTGTGTGTGTGTGTGTGTGTGTTTTCTGAGGCAGCTCGGCGCGCCGCATGGGCTGGCGGTGGATGTGGGGCTCAGGGCAGGGCACCTGACAGAGCAGGTGTGTGTTTGTGAAAGAGTGTGTGTGTGTGAGTGTGCGTGCATGCATGCATGTGCCTGTGGCTGGAATTGCGCTACGCACACCCAGGTGCTTATGTGTGCGTGTGCGTGTGCGCGTGTGTGTGTGTGTGTGTGTCTGTGTGTGTGTGTGTGTGTGCGTGTGCGTGTTTGTGTGTGTGTGTGTGTGTGTGTGTGTGTGCACCTCATTCCTGTGTCTCCCCTCGTTGCCTCCCTCCGTTCCCTTGCGCACACTCAAGCACTCCTTATCGCCACCATCACGACCAGCAAACAAACACTCACATGCACACGCACACACACAAACACACACACACACACACACACACGCGCACACACACGCACGCACACACACACACACGCGCACACACACATACATGCATACAATACACACACACAGGCAGCGCTGCTCTACTGTCGCCGCAACTGGCTGCTCCCTGGCATGCACACACACACACACGCACACATGCACACACAAACACGCACACACACACAAACACACACACACACACGCACACACACACGCGCGCAGGCAGCGCTGCTGTCACGCCGCCGCAACTGGCTGCTCCCTGGCCTGCACACACACACACACACACACACACACCGCGCACACACACACACACACACGCAGGCAGCGCTGCTGTCACGCCGCCGCAACTGGCTGCTCCCTGATGCATCCGAAGAGGCCTCAGCAGCTGCTGCTGCCGCTGCTGCTGCGGCTTCTGGCCAACCGCACACACATGCGCTTCTTGGCGGTGGACTGTTAGATTTGCCTGCGCCTGGCGACGCGGAGCGAGCACGCAGGTGCGTGGGCATGGGCGTGGGCGTGGGCGTGGGCGTGGGCGTGGGCGTGGGCGTGGGCGTGGGCGTGGGCGTGGGCGCGCGGGCGTGCGGGCGCGCGGGCGTGCGTGCGTGCGTCTGTGTGTGTGCGTCTGTGTGGGTGTGTGGGGGGGGCGTGCGTGTGAGTGTGTGTGCGTGCACGTCTGTGCACATGTGTGTTGTGTGCACACATGCGGGCTCCTCATCGGTGGCCTGCTGGATCTGCCCGCGTCTGGCGCCCCTGTCGAGCAGGCAGGCAGGTGCGTGTGTATGTGCGTGGGCGTGTGTGTGTGTGTCTGTGTGCGTGCACGTCTGTGCGTCTGTTTATGTGCGCACACATGCGCTCCTCGGCGGTGGCCTGCTGGATGTGCCTGCTTCTGGCGACGCGGGTCGAGCGCGCAGGTGCGCATGTGTGTGAGTGGTTGTGCATGTGTGTAAGTGTGTGCATGTTTTTATGTGCGTGCACGCCTGTGCATCTGTGTATGTGTGCACACACGCGCGCTCCTCAGCGGTGGCCTGCTGTATCTGCCTGCGTCTGGTGACGCGGGTCGAGCGCGCAGGTGCGCGCGTGTAGATGCGTGTGTGAGTGTGGTTGTGAGTGTGAGTAGCGCTCGGTGCGCTTAGAAGCCCTTTGAGCACCACTTCCACTACCACTGCCACTGCCGCCATATCCCCCATGCACAGGCTTGCGTGTTCTGAGCTGGCTTCCGCGCAGCAGCGCCTTCAAACGCGCGGAGCAGCCATCAGAGCAGATGGCGGTCGACACGGCACCCCTCACCACAACCACCTCCACAACTGCCACTTTCCTCTATGCACAGGCTTGGGTGTGCTGAGCTGGCTTCCTCGCAGCAGCCCCTTCGACGTGTGAAGCAGCCATCATAGCAGATTGCGCCCATCACCACCACGACCACCGCTTCCCGCATGCACAGGCTCGCGCGCTACCGCACAGCATCACCTTCGACGAACGGAGCAGCCGTAATACAGCTGGTGGTCTACACAGGCCACTCACCGCCACCGCCACCTCCACCACCACCGCCACCACTTCTTCCAAATTTGCAGGCTTGCACGCGCCGAGCTGGCTGCCTGTCAGCAGCACCTTCGACGAACAGAGTAACCATCAGAGCAGCTGGCGGCCGACACAGCGCCCCTCACCACAACCACTTCCACCACTGCCACTTCCCCCATGCCATCAGAGCAGACTGCGTCCCTCACCACAGCCACCTCCACCACTCCCACTTTCCTCTGTGCACAGGCACTCGCATGCTGAGCTGGCTACTCCACAGCAGCCTTCGACGAACGGAGCAGCCATCAGAGCAGCTGGCGGTCTACACAGCGCCCCTCACCACCACCACCGCCACCACCACCACTGCCAATACCGCCACTTTCCTCTATGCACAGGCATGCGCGTGCTGAGCTGGCTTCCGCGCAGCAGCGCCTTTGACGCGCAGAGCAGCCATCAGAGCAGATGGCGCCCATCACCACCACCGCCACCGTTTCCCCCATGCACAGGCTCGCGCGCTACCGCACAGCAGCACCTTCGATGAACGGAGCAGCCATAATACAGATGGCGGTCGACACGGCACCCCTCACCGCCACACCCTCCACCACTGCCCCACTTCCCCATGCGCAGGCTTGCACGCGCTGAGCTGGGTTCCTCACAGCAGCGCCTCAGTCGTGCAGAGCATCTCGCAAACCAGCTGGCGGTTAAGATTAGCGGCGGCGGCGGCCGCGGCGGCGGCGGTGGCGTGACAGTGGCCGCAGGAGGGCGCGAGGAGCTCGGGCACGACCTGCCAACTGCGTCGCTGCAGGCGCACGTGCAGGCGCAGGCCCTGCAGGGCACTGCCACGCGGTCCAGTGATGAGAGAGCTGTGTCCGGAGGGCGGCAAGCTGCTGTCCTGGCTGAGCTGAGCTCAGCTGTGCTACCGCAGGCCTCCCCGTTGCGCGCAGAGCTGCATCGAGAGCTTCAGCGGCAAAGAAGCCGAGAGCAGCATGAAGAGCAGCTGCGCAGGAGCAGAGGGCAGCACCAAGATGCAGGGCCTCACATGCACTTGGGGCCTGGCCCTCGGCCAATGCCTCTCGTGCACCAGGAGCTGCACTCCCTGATCAGCTCGCTGCTCCCGCGGCTGCACGCGCTGCCGCTGTCGAAGCTTATGGCGGCCACGCGGCTGATGGCCACGATACGAGGCGCGCAGCAGGCGCAGCAGGAAAAGCAGACGAAGCAGACGCAGCAGACGAAGCAGACGCAGCGGCAGCGATGGTGGCAGCAGCAGCAGCAGCGATGGATGCCGCAGCAGGGCAGCAGCAGGGCCAGCACCCCCCAGGGCCCGCTCCCCACTCAGCCGGTCCCGCCAGCAATCCCAGTCGGCCTGCTCGACGACGCATGGCGCTGCCTCGCGGCCGCGCTTCTCCCACACGTACCGGGCTCAGCATCACCAGGCCAGGTGTGTGGGGCAGGGCTGGCTCGTTTACACACAGAGAAATCCTTTTCAGGATTTTGTATTTATTATTCCACAGCCGGATTTTGCTTTGACCGCGTTGACCGGCGACCTCCCGTTGACCGTTTGTCCTTATATGCAGGTCGTGTGAGAGCTCTTGACGAGCTCTCTCTGGCGGCCTCGTCAGACTACCAATCGATTTAGCTGTGTTCACGCTGCAAGTGCAGCCATAATACAGCCAAATGACTTTGAAGAGCCGAAAAGGAAATCAATGTTTACACAGCTCCAGCCACCGAGGAGCAACACCTGCCTCTCCTTCGTCCCCCCCTACTAGCTGCGTGCGCACTCGCGCTCAAACACGCGTGCCCATGGCATGTCATTGGCATCGCATGGCATTGCAATGCGCGCGTGCCCATTGGCATGGCGTTGGCATTGGCATTGGCATTGGCATTGGCGTTGGCGTTGGCGTTGGCGTTGGCGTCGGCGTCGGCGTTGCATTGCACACCGGCGCCGACCCCCTCCCTCCCCACACAAATCCACACGCAGTTGTCCGCCCTCATTTCCGTATTCGCCCCGCGCGCGTGGGTCGACGAGCCCGCGCGCTGGCTACTACTCTCGGCGCACTCTGGCGTGCTGCAGCATGTGGGCATGCCGCCGCCGCCGCCCGTGCCGCCGCCACCACCGCCGCCGGCACCGCCAAGGCGCACGCCACCGCCGCTGACGCTGACTCTCTTGGAGGGCGTGCTGGGGCAAGCGGGCACGCCGCCGCCGACGCCGCCATCGCAGCAGGCGCAGCAGGCGCAGCAGGCGCAGCAGGTGCAGCAGGCGCGGCAGGCGCAGCAGGTGCAGGAGCAGCACCAGGTGCAGGAGCTAGTGGGGCAGCAGGCGCAACAGGCGCAGCAGGCGCAGCAGGCGCAGCAGGCGCAGCAGGCGCAGCAGGCGCAGCAGGCGCAGCAGGCGCAGCAGGCGCAGCAGGCGCAGGAGCAGCACCAGGTGCAGGAGCTAGTGAAGCAGCTCGCGGAGCAGGCGCAGCAGGCGCAGCAGGCGCAGCAGGCGCAGCAGGCGCTGCAGGCGCAGGAGCAGCACCAGGTGCAGGAGCTAGCGCAGCTGCTTGCGGAGCAGGCGCAGCAGGCGCAGCAGGTGCAGCAGGTGCAGCAGGTGCAGCAGGCGCAGCAGCAGCAGGTGCAGCAGCAGACACCTCAGCAGCAGCAGCAGGCGCAGCAACAGGTACAGGAGCTAGCGCAGCTGCTCGCGCAGCAGGCGCAGCAGGCGCAGCAGCCCAGCAGCTGGCTGGAGGGCAGGCCCAGCAGCGCTCCCCAGGCCGTGCGCGGCCGGCGCGCGGCGCCCGCACCTTCCGCCACCTCCTCAGGCATCGCCCCACTCGCGCTCGCCGGCGGCCGCGCTGGCAGCGCCACTGCTGTGGCGGACCCTGCGCATGCCTCCAGTACCATGCCGCCCGGTGCTGCCACCGCCTCAGCGTACTCTCCCTACTCTGCTGACGACTTGCTCGACCTTGCAGGTGCGTTCCAGACGCGCCCCACCCACACCCCACACCGCCCTACCACATTCACAACGCCCGAGGCGGTGCCTGAGGCGTCCCATTCCATGGCGCGGATCAGGCGGCGCCCCAGGCGCTCGGACCGCCTAAGGCTCCACCTGAGGCGCACCAGCGATCGCCTCAGGCGTCGCCTTGGGCGTTATCCAAACCGCCTCAGGCGCCACACCGACCGCCTGAGGCGCTCACTACCGCCTGAAGCGCACCCCGGATCGTCTCAGACGTTATGACCGCATTCCATGGCGCGGATCAGGCGTTGGGATTTCGATAAGGCCACACGCCCCACATGCAGTTACGGGCTGCAGCCATGCGGGCTTAGATCTCCCCGCGGCCGTGCTCCCACGGGGAGGAGTCAGATCTGGGGGCCAAGTGTCCTGTCTAGGTCCAGCCCCGACCCACTAGCCCCCCACCACTAGTAGCCAGGCACCCGTCTGTAGTCGAATACGCTGCCGGTAGGTGCGTCACACACGACTGTAAAAAACATCATCAGATCTCTTCCACTCGATAATCTCACCAATGCGCACCTTGCACTATCATCCACGCGTCCCATCCTCACACCCCACACCCCACACCCCACACCTTCACACCTTTCACCTCACAATTAGGGTGAATGGACATCCAGCCATGCAGACTTCATTCTCTTCTACTCAAGAAACCCACACATCCCCACACCACACATCCCGCAATCCACACCCCATGTCCCACCATCCGCACCCCACACCATCCACACACCCGCTAGAGCTAGGCGAGCGTCCTTACCCTCTACCCCTTAGGAGATTCCCTACCCTCTAAACTACTTGTAGGGCACTTCTTACCCTAGTTGAGAAACCCACCATGCACACACACCGCTCCACATGTCCCGCCATCCACACCCCACACTCCACACCATCCACACCCCGCAGACACACTCGCTGCCGTGGTCGTGGCGCTGGACGATGCAGCTGGGAGGGCGCTGAGCGGTGTGGACGGTATGGACGGTGTGGACGGTGTGGACAGTGTGGACGCGCGCAGAGAGGCTCGTCGCTCCGCGGGGCAGCTCTCTTACTGCGCGTCTGCGATGCGGGCGACGCCCCTGACGCTCGCTGCATGGAGCGCTGCGCTGCGGCCGCCGCCGGGTGGGTACACACACACGCACGCACACACACACACACATACACACACACACACGCGCACACACACACGCAGAGAGAGAGAGATATCGTTACAGAGAACTCTGCACGGCAGACCTAGATAGGCTGTTTCTAGTCATCAATTGAGGAGATTCCGTTTGAAGGCGGGAGACCAACCGTGCGCCAGCAAGAGGGTGAACAACCTCATTCGTAAAGCAGTGGGGGAAAGGGGCAGTGGCGGGTCATTGACGGCTGTGTTCGTCAATCCGCCTCGACTGAGTTTAAACTAGGTGTCGGCAGAAGGACTTCCACAGTTGTGGAAATCATGCTAAGATGATCCACTCGGTGGTGACTCGCTCGGCGAACTCGGGGCGCTCGGGGATGTCGCGTGTGAAGTTGAAGAGATGGATGTTTGCGGAGGGCGTAGAACGTGACGGAGTGGGCGCAAAAGTCACCGGCGTGAGCCGGAAGAAGGTGATGGCGCCGCCGGCATAGAGCGAAGTCGTGTCCGAACAGCGGTAGTTGTGCAAGTGGGGGGCAGTGGGAGGGAGGCAGCGGGAGGGTAGTCGGAGGGAGAGGGTGAGGGCGGGGGAGGGTTAGGAGGGGCGGGGGGCACAGGATGGGGTGGGGTGCAGTGGGGATGGAGGGGTGGAAGACAGGAGAAGGGAGGGAGGAGAGGGGAGAGAGGAGGGAGCCACACTGTGGCCCGGCCACATGACGCATACATAGGCGCTGGTAGCATGGGGGGGGGGTGCATAGGGTGCATGTGCGCGCATGGGGCGCATGGGGAGGGGCAACTCCATGTGACGAGCATGTGGGTACATGGAGGTCGACGGGGCAGCAGTGGGATAAGCGGTGGGTCTCTTGAGGTGGGGCGTGGGGTCGAATGAACGACTGGGCGGTGGGCGGTGGGCGGGACGATGGCGGCTGGAGGAACTCGGTAGCTCAAGTTGAGCGCTGGCTCGGGCCGCATAGCGGTCGAAGTGATGGGACTGAGATACCTGGGCTCCGTTGTCTGAAGCTGCAGAGCTGCGGGGGGAGGGAAATCTGTGCGGTAGGGCGTCACGTGCTTTTTGCCATGTGGAGGGCGTGCGAGAGAGTGCGGATGGACTGAGTTCCTGGATGCATGCGTCGACTGGCTGCTGAATTGGCAGCCCGATGACAAGGGCGTACGGAGGAGGAGAGGCGGCGAGAATCGGCGGCGGCATGGGTGAAGGGGGGTCGACGTAGGCGGCGGCCATGACTGCGCGGGCGCAGCGCCCACAGGAGTGGGGCGCCCACAGGAGTGGGGCGCCCACAGGAGACACACACACACACACACACACACACACACACAACGCGCGCATACACGCGCACAAACACACACATGCACGCTCGCTGCATGAAGCGCTGCGCTGCGGCCTCTCCGGGTGCGGACTTAGGGTTCAAGAGTTCAGGGTTTAGGGTTCCGTATTATGAATGATGATGATGATGAGAGTTTTACAATCCACTTCTGGCGGTCACACGTACGGTTCCAAAGCTCCAGTGGGACTTAGAGAAACAAGGCTCAAGGCCCACAAAAGGTCAAGCTACAAGTAGCCCACGGTAACGCCATCCACACTTGGTGGCGGGCGCCAAGCAAGCAGCACCACTGTGCAGGCTGCACACCCAGCCCCTCAAATGGCCAGAGGGCGGACCCAAGGTATAAAACCATGAAGGGACCAAAAAGCCCTCCCCCAGACCACCGGAAGCGGGGCTAGTAGCACACCCGCCGCAGCACTCTACTCAGCGACCACACCGCACCCGCCACCGCACGCGTGTGGCGCCACCTCCCCTTCAAAAACACCCCCAGAGGGGATGCCATCTAGCAAGCAGGTGCAGGCACCCGCTCGCCGTCAACCACGAGGCGCGCGCGGTGGAACTGCACCCGCTTCCCCGCAGCCTTGGCGGCGAGGA
Source organism: Chlamydomonas sp. UWO 241 (assembly GCA_016618255.1). Classification (NCBI taxonomy): domain Eukaryota; kingdom Viridiplantae; phylum Chlorophyta; class Chlorophyceae; order Chlamydomonadales; family Chlamydomonadaceae; genus Chlamydomonas; species Chlamydomonas priscui. Next base: position 758,102 of record VFSX01000001.1, read on the forward strand.
ACGCGGGCCACAGCGCCTGGTGCCGCGCCTCCTCACGGTCACTGAGGACATCGAAGACCGCAACCGACGGGCCCAAGCCGCACAGGCAGCAGCGGTTGCGCACGACGGCGTCGGCCACGGCGTCAGACTCCACGGCGAAGAGCACACGCAGCATGTCGCCCCGGCGCGGCTCGACACCGATGCCCCCGACGGCATGCTTGGCGTTGAGGAACGACGCGGACACGACGCCACCACCAACCGGCGCATACACCGAGCCACGGATTTGGTGCAAGTAGCGCACGAGACCCGAAGCCAGGCAGACAGGCAGGCTGACGCCGCTCTTGACGGCCGCAGTCACCTGCTCCGCCGCCTTCGCCGCCTCCTCCTCCCCAGGGTAGCAACCTACCATCCCTGGGTAGCCATCGCACGCGACGAGGTCGTTTGCGGCTGCCACCGGGATGGACAACACGAAACTGCGGCGCAGCAACGCGTCGCCCACACGCGCGGGCAGCCCCCCCCGGCGGGAGGGGCCGCGCGCAGATGCGGCACGCGCGGCGCCCGCCGCCGCAGGCCGCCCCGTCGTCGGCTCCCCCCCCCCCGACGCCACCGGGGCGGCAGCAGCAGCTGGCCGGGCAGGCTGAGCAGCCTTGGCAGCAGGCGCAGCGCGGGGCGCCGCACTGTGGGCCGCATGGCCAACCCGCGCGCGGGCGGGCTCTGCATGCGGCATCTGCATGGGCGCCCCAGGGACGCAGCTCACCAGGAGGCTCACCACATCCACCAGGGACGCAATCTGTTGCGCCTGCGCCTGCACCACAGCGAGCACCCCCGCGAGGGCACCGCTGCTGTGGCCGGCGTCGGCAATCTGTGTCGCGCCCACATGCGTCGGCGCATTCTGTGGCTGGGCGCGCGCCCTCGCCTCCCTGTCCAGCAGCCCCCCTATCAGGCGTCTGATGTCTGCCTGCCCCGCGCTGAGGGCGCTGAGGGCGTCTGTGGTGTCGGCCGAGGCCGAAATGTGGTTGCTGGCGTCGCCATGCAGGTGTTGCGCAGCCTCCGCGTATGTGGCTGCCCCCCGCGCCCCAAGGAGCGCCGGAAGCTGTGTCTGTGTCGCATCCACGCACGCGCGGTGGCGTGGCGGGGAGTCTGAGCCGGGGGAGCCGCTGCTCACCGGTAATTCTGTGGTGGTGGCCGCGCGGGCGACGAGCACGCCGGCGGCCGCACTGTGTTTGCGCGCCTTAGAGCGCGTCATGAGTCATCACTTGAAGCTGGGGGGCGCGGCCAATGCCACCGCCTATCTGAGAGAGAGTAGTGTTACACATCCACTGCCGGCGGTCACAATCAGTTCCAAAGTTCCAGCGGGACTATCAGGCACAAGGCCCACCAAAAGGTCCAGCTACAAAAGTAGCCCACAGTAGCGCCACCCACACTAGGTGGTGGGCGCCACTCATCTGAGGGCAGCTCTCTTACTGAGCTGCGGCCGCCGCCGGGTGAGGTTTCAGCGTGCGCTCCTTCGTATTCCCTCTGCGCGGCCACACGCTGCCGCAGGCCCACCGACACACATGCACAAAAGCGCGCACACACGCACACGCACACGCACACGCACACACACACGCACACGCACACAAACACACACACACACGCAGATGGCCGGGCCCTCGACATGGCGGCGGACGCTGCGTGCAGCGAGCTGGGGTGCTTCGACGCGGCTCGGCTGGGGAGGCTGCTGCTGGCCCAGGTGTGTGTGTGTGTGTGTGTGCGCGTGTGTGTGTGAGTGTGCGTGTGCATGTGAGTGTGAGAGAGAGCTGGGGTGCTTTGACGCGGCGCGGCTGGGCCGGCTGCTGCTGGCTCAGGTGTGTGTGTGTGTGTGTATGTGTGTGTGTGTTTGTGTGTGTGTGCGTGTGTGTGCGTGCGTGCGTGTGTGAG
>VFSX01000001.1:765000-882500 GCA_016618255.1 Chlamydomonas sp. UWO 241
CCCCCCGCCACTACACAAGCGCCAGCTAGCTAGGGAGTAGGGGGGGTGTCGGGTCTAGGTCTTGGTTTCGTGTCGGCTGGCTCAAGCTGTCGTCGTGTTCCTATGATGCTGTGGAGCTGGTTGATGGCTGTTGTGTGCAGTTTCTGGCAGCAGGCCCTTACTTGGTCGTGTGTGACCCCGAGCCCTGTGAGTGCTTGAAGTGTGTGCTCTGTGTAGATGGTGCCGGTAACGCCCACCAGGATTGGTACTGTCGTCACTGTATGGCTGTGGCTCTTCAGCATGTTGGCGAGGTCAGTGTGTCGTGTGCGCGCGTGTTCAAGTTGGTCGGTGTGGCGCGTGTCTATGCAGGTCTTGATCTCCACGATGTAGACTTGGGCGGGTTCCTCTGGGGTTGCCGTTTTATTTGGACAGGCCAGGAGCACGTCTGGCTTCAGCTTCCGGAGCTGGGCGGTGTGGGCTGCCTCAGTCACACCGGGCGGTCGCGGCAGCAGCCATTCTGGCACATGGTTGCATGCAGCCCATTGTACCCTGTCTGTGTCGCATAGCTCTTGCCATCCCACGTCTGCCGATACGATGCAGCCCCCCATGCTGCCCTTCTGAATGCCCTTCAGCGCCTGTCGCGCCAGGGCATTGTGTCGTGCCGTGTACATCTTCTCCATCGTCTTGTGTTGGCAGCCTGATGCAATGTGCGAGCCTCCGTCCTCCTGGTGGCAGAGAGGGCACTTGCTGTCTGTGCGCAGGCCCATCATGCGTGCCCGCTTGGATGACCACAGCACGCCCATGCGCATGGCGAGTGCAGATCTGCGTGCCCCATGCGGCACGCCCGCATGGGTCAGGAAGGCATTGCTGAGCTTCCCATCAGCGACCCCGTTGAGCTGGCTGTAGTGGTGGTAGTAGATGGAGCTGGTGTTGGACTCGCCCAGGTGGTGCACTGCGTGCATGTGCTGGCGGATCGCGTCTGACGTGTTGTGCAGCGGTCGGCTGTGTGTGTCATCCTCCGGCGGCGTGGCTGTGGCTCCTGGGGCCATCGGATCTGTCTGTGTCGTTCGTGGTGGTGGTGTTCCCCTGTTGCGCCCGTTGCACACGTGTTGTTGCGAAGGGCCAGTGTGCCTTGTCGTACCACGGCACGTCGCCATGCGTCAGCGTGACGTCGACTAGATCAATCCCCTTAGCTGCTTCCTTTGCAGCTAGGTCGGCCATCTCGTTCCCGGCGCGCGAAGTCCTTGTGTCTCTAGAGATCAGCAAGTGCTTGCACATGCAGCATCGTGCTGTTGTAGGGAGGGCCGCCACACACGCACCCACATTTCGTCACCCGTGGGTGGTCTCCGCGCTGAAGGCCATGGACGGCCGTCGGCGCGGAGACGGTGGCAGGTGGCCAGCTGCAGGCTGCAGCGGCAGGGGCGGTCAGGGCAGCACAAATTGGGAGGGCTGGCAGACGTGTGGCTTGATGTTTCAGCCATGAGGCTTGATGGGAGCCACTCAACAACTCAACAGCTTCTCTCTATTATACGCAAAATATTGGCCATGGGCTAGCTCTGCACGTTTTCTCCGTAATGAAAATGAACTCTTCCGTGCGGCAAACTACCGCCCACTCACCATGCTGGGCTCTGACTACCGCATCCTCGCCAAGGTGCTGGCGACGCGGTGGACGCCGCTGCTCGCTGCGGTGGTGGGGCCGGAACAGACTGCGTTCCTCGCTGGCCGCCGCATCTCGGACAATATCTGCCTCACTCAGATGCTGCCTGGCCTGTTGGCTGCCAACGCGGCAGAGGGCGTGGGGCCGACGGGTGCAGCGCTGGCGCTGCTCGACTTCCGCAAGGCGTACGACACCATCGACCGTGGCTGCCTCCTTGCGGTCATGGAGGCGGTGGGCGTCGGTGACGGTGTGCTGGCATGGACCCGCACCATCCTCACGCACACGTACGCGTCGGCCGAGGTCAACGGGTTCATCTCTGAGCCGCGCCAGTATGCGGCGGGCGTGCGCCAGGGCTGCCCCGCTGCGCCAGCCCTCTTCCTGTTCCTGGGGCATGCGCTCGCGTGCTTCCTGCGCACCTGCCCGGCGGTGGGGGTCGAGGTCGCGCCTGGCTGCAGAGTGACCTGCCCCCAGTACGCTGACGACTGCATGCCCCTCCTCCGGTCGTGTGCGCCGGCTGACGTCGCTGCGCTGGTGGAGGCGATGGCGGTGTTTGGCCGAGCGACGGGCCTCGTCCTAAACCCCTGGGTTCGGCGGGGGAGGGCCTGCTGGCGGGTGCAGAGGTGGCTGGGCTGCGCGTGCTGGACGCGGGTGTGTCGCTGGGCGTGCCCGTTTCTGCCGGCCTGCCGCCCCCGGAGGCCGTCACTGGGGTGTGCCGTGAGAGGCTTGCGGCCGCGTACACCAAGCTCGCGCGCTTCCCAATGTCGGCGTTTGGCAGGGGGCACGCGGCGGCGACGTACGGGGTCTTCCGCATCCTGTTCCGGGCGGTGCACTGTGGCATGACTCCGGAGGCAGAGAGGCTGCTCTCCCGGTGGACGGCTACTCTGGTGGACAGGAGCGTGGGGCCGGACCCACCGGCAGCGCTGCCGCGGTGGGCCTCTTCGGTGCCAGGCGCGCCCGCTGCGATGCTCCTGGGGCGGCCGGCGCACGGTGGTTTTGGGGCGCCGGCGTGGCGGGAGATTGTGCACGCGCAGTGGGCCGTCCACCTCGCGTGCCTGTTTGGGGCGTGGGCGGCTGGCGCCCCCCATCTCCTGCTGTCGGCCCCACGGGCCGGCGATGGTGGCGAGGCTGGTGGCGGCGACGGCGGCGGAGGTGGCGGCAGCGGGGGCGACGGAGGTGGCAGGGGGGCACAGCCGGAACAGCAGCCCGCGCCCCCGGCTCAGCCGGCATGGGAGCCGCTCATGGTGGAGGCGGTGCACCGCCTCTGCCGGGGGCCCACCCGAGCCTTTCTGTGCTTATGGCGGGCCTCGCGCCTGGGCCAGGCACTCTGCCAAGCGGCCTCGTTGGTGAGTGCGTAGAACCGGCTGTGAGCGCGGCGCTGCTGGCTGGGCCGATGCGGCGCATGCTCAATGGGGTGCAGGCCCTGGGGCCAGTGGCACGCATCCTGGGACAGTGCAAACAGCTGAGCTGTGGGGGGCGGAGGCGCCGCTCTGGGCAAAACCCCTCCTCCAGCTGGAGCTGCCGACTGCGCAGCGGACGGTACAGTGGCGGGAGCCCACTGGGGATGCGGCAGGGCATGCGCTCTTCAGCTCGACCGGTGCGACCTGCTGGCGGGTGGACGGCCTCGCCCGCGTGCGCGACGCCTTCCCCGGCATGCGGACGGTCACAGACCTGTGTGCGCTGTGGGCGTGGCTCGCTGCTGTCGACATGGTGCGCAGCACACGCACGGTCGACCACGCATGCCTGGCGGTGTACGCTGCCGCGGATCCGGAACGCGCGCCGCTCGTGCTGGGGCAGTTTTGCGCAGCTCTGGCGTGCGGCGCCTACGACGGGGGCAGTGTCTGGAGGGCAGTCCTGTGCCGCGCTCTTTTCCCAGGGGTGCCGCCGCCAGTGCTGGGGGGTGGGCCAGATCTGCTGTGCGTGCGGCGCATGCTCGACCCCCTGTTCACGGCAGTGGCGGTCGCGCTCGCAGCAGTGCCCTCAGCCTGGGTCGAGGCGGCAGCTGGTGGAGCTGCCCTCACTGTGCTCCGGCCACTCCGTCGCTTCCAGCCCCTCCCTCGCGCGGGCGAGCGCGCTGCTGTGGTGGAGATCCTGCGGCTGGTCGGGTGGCAGCTGCCGAGTGTCATCACGCCGGCTGGATGGCAGCGTGGGCGGCCTGGCCTCCGATCCGCAACTGCCAAACATGCTCCCCTGCCTGCGGGGGCGGGGCCGCGGACGAGCCCCGGTGGGTTGGGTTTGCGCACGGCCCGGGCGTGGTCGGGAAGCTGACGTGCAAGCTAGCGGTGGCGCTTCAACTGCGGGCGGTTGTGGATGAGCGGCGAGTGCGGCGGGCAGCCACGGTGGAGGCGGCTCTGGCGCTGGACTGCGGGATGCGCGGAGGCCCCCGTGCAACCGACGCTCAGGTCTGCGCGGGGCTGCGCACCCTGGAGGCGGCGGTGCCAGGGCTGTGGCGGCTGCCGCTCCTCAGCGCCTGTAAGGAGTCCATCTGGCGGCTGTGGGTGAGTGGTTTTCACAAGCAGGCTGCGCTTGGAGTGCCCGAGTGCCCGTGCGGGTGGCGGTGCCGTGAGGAGGACGGGCCGCCGGCGACGGCGTGGCGTGCGCACTGCTTCTGGGGATGCGCGGTGGCGGAGGCGGTGGTGGTGGCGGTTGCTGCTGCCCTCCCTGCTCCTACGGCGGTCATCACGTGCTGCCAGGTGTGGTTGCTGCAGCCTCCCGCTGGGGTGCGTGCTGGTGTGTGGGCTGTGGTGGCAGCGCTCATGGTGGACGCTATGGAGCGCGGCTGCCGCCACCTGTGGCGCATCACGCGTCCGCGTGATGGTGTGCTGCCCCCTGATCGCACTGTGTCGGTTGAGCGGGCGGGGGCGCTGGCGACAATGGACCTTAGGGACGCGCTGGCGTCCTTTGCTGAGGGCGGCGTGATGCCGCGAGGTTGGGCAGGTGTGGTGGGCCCGACCCACCCCTATGTTGGAGTGGTGGACGGCAAGCTCACTCTGAACAAGGCGTCCTAGATCCATGAGGGGACGAGTTATGTGAGGGGAGGTAGCGCCGCACGCGTGCGCCGGCGGGATGAGTTGTGGCTGCTGGGTAGAGTGCTGTGGTGGGTGTGCGCACCTGCTCCGCTTCCGGTGTTTTGAGGGTGGGCTTTTTTTGGTCCCTTTATGGTTTTATACCTTGGGCCCGCCCTTCATCCACTGGAGGGGTTGAGTGTGGAGCCTGCACTGTGGTGCTGCTTGCTTGGCGCCCGCCGCCGGATCGCTGCAGCTGCCGAGGACGGCACCAGCCTGCCCGTCCGCCTGGCTACGGATGTCGTGCGCTTCCTCTACGGCGGCACCGGCCGGCGGGAGCCGGCTGATGGTGGCGTCGTGTCCGCGTCGCTCCTCAACGCCAAGCCTGCCGTCGGGGGCATCGGCGTGGAGCCACGCGGGGGCGGTGTGCTGCGTGTGCTCTTCACTGGCGTCTGACGCCGTGGCCGACACTGTCGTGCGCTGGCGCCACGAGCTGCGCCGCTGCGTGGACTCGACTGCAGTCTTCGACGTGCTCAGTGACCGCGAGGAGGCGCAGCACCAGGCGCTGTGGCCCGCTTTCCTCGCCGCCAAGGTTGCGGGGAAGCGGGCGCAGTTCCACCGCGCGCGCCTCGTCGTTGACGGCGAGCGGGTGCCTGCACCTGCTTGCTAGATGGCATTCCCTCTGGGGGTGTTTTTGAAGGGGAGGTGGCGCCACACGCGTGCGGTGGCGGGTGCGGTGTGGTCGCTGAGTAGAGTGCTGCGGCGGGTGTGCTACTAGCCCCGCTTCCGGTGGTCTGGGGGAGGGCTTTTTGGTCCCTTCATGGTTTTATACCTTGGGTCCGCCCTCTGGCCATTTGAGGGGCTGGGTGTGCAGCCTGCACAGTGGTGCTGCTTGCTTGGCGCCCGCCACCAAGTGTGGATGGCGTTACCGTGGGCTACTTGTAGCTTGACCTTTTGTGGGCCTTGAGCCTTGTTTCTCTAAGTCCCACTGGAGCTTTGGAACCGTACGTGTGACCGCCAGAAGTGGATTGTAAAACTCTCATCATCATCATCATCATCACTTGCGAGAGGGGGGACAAGGGGAAAGGGGCAGCAGAGTGAGTCACCATGCAGCGTTGGGTTTACCCTCGATTTCCCACCGATGGCCCCTCCTCGCTCAGGGATCAATCGATCTCTATTAAGGGGTTGAGCTGAGAGGGATTGGGCTCTCCAGAGCGGAGAATCGCGTGCAAGCGAGCACAGAACGCACCAGTCCGAGGCGTTCCTCCCGGGCGTTCCTCCCGCTCACTTGCCAGTTGTCTCAGGCAAAGCCCTGGGGTGCGGGTGCGATGTGTACTCCAAGCTCCTCTTGGCTTCCGGCGGGGGGCAAGGGGTATCGGCGAAGGTGTGGCGCCACACTCTGTGTTGGGCTGGTCCAGGGGTGTCTGGCCATGGTCACCGGAAGCGAGAAGCAGATTGGTGACGTGTGATATAATTAAATGAAGTGAATCAGCGCACCCACCCAGAGGTGAGGGCGGCGCGGTGCAGCTGCAAGAGTTGGCAGACGAGCGGCCGCGCCAAAATCGCAGCAGCGGGCATGCACTGGGTTTCGGCAGTGGAGACGCCGCTGCCACTGATTCTTATCTGCACCACCCAGTCTCCCCGCTAGCCGCACCTCTCATTGCGATGAGAGGTGCTGTTGCACCGCCCGCTGTGCCCGCGGCTTTGCCCGGTTGACATGGCATGGCGCACAGTTGAAAAACGTCAAAAATATGAAATAACAAAAATTCTGCAACTTTCATTCCCAAAATGAAATTGTCAGTCACGAGCGGTATTGTGCTATTCGCTGCTCGGTAATATTATTAAATTGTTCCTGTAGGAGACTGGCCCCCCTTGCCCCTCGTGGCCGTCTTGGACAGAATCTTTGACTGCCCCGCTGGCTAGGGGCAGGCATTACCATCACAACCCATCAACCGTCCAGTGAATCATGACGTTCAGTTCACACAGTGCCGCTAGTCACTAGTGCCGCTAGCCACGGTGGCACCACAGCTGCTGGGATCTTCTTCCAACGCTGCCTGTAGTTGCTGCTGACGCCAGTACGAAGCTGGAGGCAGGCAAGGCAACCAGGGGCTACTCAGCGCCGACGTGATCCTTGAGCCTGATCACGAGGACTTCTTTCGTGCTGCCGGAGTTGAGGTCACGCTCCTCGCACGTGTCACCGGCACCAGCCACAGCCGCTGCATGATGATGTCGATTAGAGTCGTCCTGATCATCGCAATCATTGCGCGCCAGCCACCTGAAGCATGGCGAAGAGAATGCGCAAAGTTGGGATCTGGCTGGGTGGGTGGGCGGAGGGGGGGAGGGAGGGAGGGGAGGGGAGGGGAGGGGTCAGCACAGCACAGGACCACCCACCTACACCTCTGCAGCTGTCATGACAAGGTCACCAAAGTAGGTCTCCAGCTGTCCGCTCCGCTTGCCGTGGTACCTCCCGCACACCCGCAGGCAGACCTCCTCCTCCTGCTCAGTCAGCATGTCCCACGTCTTCCCCTTGAACTCCTTTGTTGCAATCTCTTCGCACCGCTTGCCGTTGGTGAGGTCCATGCAGATTGGGTCGTCGCCATCCGGTTTGTGCGCGGTGTACGTCCTGACCACCGGCTTGCCCTTGCTGTCCATTGTTGAACCCCTCAGCATTACGGCGGTTGGCTGCGTCCTGATGTCCTCATCGGTGAGGCCACTGGAGGACTCACACGCCAGGCGGGGTAAGGGGGGGGGAGGGATGTGGCGTCATTTGCAATAAGAGCAGTCGATCATGCAGGGGAATGCAGGCAGGCAAATCATGCCACAGGGGCCCTCACCTCGGCTGCGGCTGCGGTTGCGGATACCTGGGAACCCGCACCTCCTGGCCATAGCTGGGGGCACTCGCACGCGGGGCGATTGCTTGTAGGCCAGGGAAGTTCTTTCCCAGCTGCATGCTGTGCTCCTCGCACAGATTCACGTGGGCGTGAACATCCAGCACCGTCTTGTCAGTCGCCACGTCCATGCCCCGCCCCTTCATCTGTCTTGACGCCACACTGCCACACCGCTTGCCGCTCGTGGCGTCCATGCACATCATGTCACCTGCCTCTGGTTTGAGCCCACTGAACATCCTGACTGCGTTATTCTCGCCCCTCAGGATGAACCACGACCCGCCGACCTCCATGTTCTTGATGTTGGCCGTAGTCACAGCTGACAGCTTGTCAGCGTGGACCATCTCCAGGAACTCGTGCCGCGCCTTGCTCAGCGCTGCCGCCGCGCCCGCCACGTCACTCAGCAGCGAATTGCTGTTTGCGGCAGCAACAAACTTCATCATGACTGCAGTGGCATCAGCAGCACCGTCTCCACAGCACCACCATGACGACACCACCGGTGCTGCCGCGTCGCCACGAGGACGCTCCTCCTCAATCACGCCGAGTGCAGCCTTGAGCGCCTGTGTGTGTGGGGGGGGAGTGGTGGGGGGGGGAACCATACATCAGGGTGTGTGTGTGTGCTGCATGGGTTTGCAAGCTCCCCCCCAATCCCATGCCACGGGTCGACACTGTAAGGCTTAAATGCATCATGTAGGCATGCAGTGGGGCCTGCGGTGGCCACAGTGTGCTGTGAACGCACACTATGCAGGCTGTAGATGTGCAGCTGCCCAGAGGTGATGTCCAGGAACTTCTCCTGGTCCTTGTCCGCAAACGCCAGCGGCAGGAGAACCTCAAACAGCATCACGATGTCGATGAACAGCTTGAAGCTTGCATCGTTCAGAGACAGGTAGCTGGCGACGCGGCCCATGACTACGCAGATGACCGCGAACACGGGCCCGCAGTAGGGAAGCGCGGTGCAGCAGCCCGCGAAGCTGCTGATTGCCTGGCAGGCGTGCAACGGCGAGTTGGAGCTGTCCGGTTTGGGCAGGACAGCTCCGACGGGACGAGGGGAGCTGTCCACTGCTCCGTATAGCAGCAGGTGCATGGCGACCATCACGTCGCGGAGCGCCATGCGCACTTTGCCCTCCTGGCCCTCGTCGCTACTCTCAACCATCAGTTCCTTGACCAGCTGTGCCGTCGAGGAAAGGAACCAATCCTACAGGGATGTGTAGTGGACCAGGTCATGCATATGCGGCACCGACTTGAATTCTATGTGTGTGGACATTTTGCAGCCCCATCCGCGCACCTGCTGCTCGGCCTTGCTGGCGCCCGGCTGTGGCGCTGGCCTGGCTGCGGCGCTTGTGCTTGGCTCTGACCCTGGCCATGGCTCGGCTGTGGCGCTGGTGCTGATGCTCGGCGCTGGCTGAACCTGATTCCTGCGCACAAGCCGCATGGCTGCGCAGGTGTGCTCACGGCGTCGCACGACGCGAGTTTCTGTGGGCCGGCGCCGGGGGAGCGAGCGTTGCGTTAGGTAGCGGTGCAGCAAATTCCAACTGCAGACCTGGGTCTGTGCAATACCTCCAATTGCAGTGCTGTAGTAGCATCAGGAGGCATAGCTTTGCCGTTTTCACAAGTGGGTGGGTTCTTTCCAAGTTGTACAAGTTGTAGTACAGTGTTGCTGGGTTGCTGGCCGCGAGCCCACACTGCACATTCTGCACCAAGGCACCAAGGCTGCACATGCATGTTTCGTGGGTGTTCCGATCCGTGCGCATCCGTCACGGCTGCGACCGTCGTGTGATTTGTTGCGTATGTTGCACATGGAGCAACCCGCAACTCAATGCCTCCTCCTCGCGCGACGAGTCGATTGATGTATAAGGGTCAATCTCAGGGCTTGCGGGCGGTGCACGAGCACCCAGCTGCAGGACGCACCAGTGTCGGGCTGCTGCGTCTTCGGCGTTCCTCCACGCGATCCTCCCGTTCACCAGAGCTTGATCTGGAGTACCCCGGGGCTGCGATGAGGCGTTCTAGGCTCTCTGTGCTTGGGTGGCGCGCGGTGGGACCACTCCGTGCCCACACCACCCCTGGCTCACACATTGACGCCCCCACACAAACAGCTGTGTGCAAGAGCAAAGCCGCGTAGGCCCCACAGATCAGCCTGCTGATCATCACATGTGGCAGGCTGCTGGGCTGTACCACTTAGATGTTTGAGCAACGGAGAGCTGGCGCACCACGCCACACCGCGCGCGTCACGCGCAACTGAGGGCTGCTTCTAGCACGCCCTGTTTCGCACCTGGGGTTTGCTTTTGACTTCTTAACCACCCAGGAGCGCTGCCTGATAAGTGCAGGCCCCTTGGGGGGGAGTGCTGCTCACTCGTCGTGCCTGCCTCACTTTAAAACACACTTGGATTAATTACCACCTTGAAATAACGCCTGCTCATGTCGAGCACGTGCATCTCTGTTTTGCGTCACACCGCCACGTCTTGACTTCATGGCCTAACGACTCCTGAACCACTCAGGCCTAGGAGTACTGCCTGATCGGTGCAGGCCCCTCGATGGGAGTGCTCCTCACGTGTCGTGCCCGCTCATGTCCAGCACGTGCAGCTCTGTCGCGCAGCACACCACCGCCATCGGAGCTTCATGGCCTAGCATGACCACGCAGGGGTACTGCTGGTCAGTGCAGGCCCCTCGATGGGAGTCTCCGCATGTGTCATGCCTGCTCATGTCCAGCACATGCGCCTCTGCGGCGCAGCACACAGCCACCGGAGATTCATGGCCTAGCATGACCACGCAGGGGTACTGCTGGTCAGTGCAGGTCCCTCGATTGGAGTGCTCCTCACGTGTCGTGCCTGCTTATGTCAAGCACGTGCACCTCTGCGGCGAGGCACACCGTCACCTTGGCTTCATGGCCTAGCGTGACCACGCAGGGGTGCTGCCTGGTCAGTGCAGGCTCCTCGATCGGAGTGCTCCTCACGTGTCGTGCCTGCTCATGTCGAGCACGTGCAGCTCTGTCGCGCAGCACACGGCGAGCAGGCGCTGGTCCGCGAGGCCGACCGAGTCGACAGAGTAGACTGCGCTCGGCATGACCTGCGTACCGACGAGCTCGCCAGCGTCGGTGAAGACCTGCAGATGGTGGTGGCGGGACAGATGTGTGTGAGAGGGAGAAGAGGAGCGTGTGCGAGGAAGGCAAAGTAGACAGTTTGTGGCATTGACTGCGTGCCGGCGAGCTTGCCGCTGTCGGTGAACACCTGCGAGTGGTGGTGGTGGGAGAGGCGTGTGCGTGTATGTGGGAGGGAGAGGATGAGAGTGTGCAAGGCAGGCAGAGTAGACTGTTCGTGGCATTGACTGCGTGCCGTCGAGCTCGCCGCTGTTGGTGAAGACCTGCGGGTGGGCGATGGTGGCTGTGGGAGGGTGTGTGTGGGAGAGTGAGGAGGAGAGTGTGTGAGGCAGGAAGAGTCAAACTGCCCCAGGCAAGGAATGCGTGCCGAAGAGCTTGCCGGCGTCGGTGAATACCTGCGGGTGGGCGATAGTGGCGGTGGGAGAGGCGTGTATTGGAGGGTGAGGAGGAGAGTGTGCGAGGCAGGGAGAGTAGACTGTTCGTGGCATTGACTGCGTGCCGACGAGCTCACCAGCGTCAGTGAAAACCTGCAGGCGGTGGTAGGATGTGTGTGTGTGTGTGAGAGGATGAGGAGGAGTGGAGGGTGTGTGAGGCAGGACGAGTTAACTGAGTCGACCAATCTGTGCATGACCTGCGTGCCGACGAGGTCATCGCTGTTGGTGAACACCTGCGGGTGGGTGGTGGTGGCGGTGGGACAGATGTGTGTGAGGGTGAGGGGGAGAGTGTGTGAGGCAGGCAGAGTAGACTGTTCGTGGCATTGACTGCGTGCCGACGAGCTCAACAATGTCGGTGAACACCTGCGGGTGGCGGTGGTGGGAGGTGTGTGTGTGTGTGTGGGAGGGTGAGGGTGAGGAGGAGAGTGTGTGAGGCATGGCAGAGTAGACTGTTCGTGGCATTGACTGCGTGTCGACGAGCTCGCCAGCGTCGGTGAAGACTTGCAGGTGGTGGCGGTGGGAGGGGTGTGTGAGAGGCAGAGGAGGAGAGTGTGTGAGGCAGAGTAGACTGTTCGTGGCATAACCTGCGTGCCGACGAGCTCGCCGCTGTCGGTGAAGACCTGCGGATGGGCGATGGTGGCGGTGGGAGGGGTGTGTGTTGGCGGGTGAGGAGGAGAGTGTGTGAGGCAGGAAGAGTCGAACTGCCCCAGGCAAGGACTGCGTGCCGATGAGCTCGCCGGCGTCGGGTGGGAGGTGGGCGGTGGTGGTGGTGGTGGTGATGGGAGAGGCGTGTGTGAGTAGGGGAGGAGGAGAGTGTGCGAGGAAGGCGGAGTAGACTGCTCGTGGCAGTGACTGCGTGCCGATGAACTTAACGCTGTCGGTGAACACCTGCAGGTGGCGGTGGTGGGAGAGGTGTGTGTGAGAGGGAGAGGAGAAGAGTGTGTGAGGCAGGCAGAGTTGGCTGCTTTGGGCATTGACTCTGTGCCGACGAGCTTGACGCTGTCGGTGAAGACCTGCGGGTGGGCGATGGTGGCAGTGGGGGAGGTGTGTGTTGAAGAGTGAGGAGGGGAGTGTGTGAGGCAGACAGATTCCAACTGCCCCAGGCAAGGACTGCGTGCTGACGCGCTCGCCAGCGTCGGTGAACACGTGTGGGTGGGCGATGGTGGCGGTGGGAGGTGTGTGTGTGGGTTTGAGGAGGAGAGTGTGTGAGGCAGGAAGAGTCCAACTGCCCCAGGCAAGCACTGCGTGCCGACGAGCTCAACAGCGTCGGTGAACACGTGCGGGTGGTGGTGGTGGGAGGAGTGTGTGTGTGTGTGGGAGGGTGAGGAGGAGAGTGTGTGAGGCATGGCAGAGTAGACTGTTCGTGGCGTTGACTGCGTGCCAACAAGCTCGCCAGCGTCGGTGAACACGTGCGGGTGGAAGGTGGTGGTGGTGTGAGGGAAGGGGGGGGGGGGGGGGTGTGAGGCCGACCGAGTCGACAGAGTAGACTGCGCTTGGCATGGCCTGCGTGCCGACGAGCTCGCCAGCGTCAGTTAACATGTGCGGATGGGCGCTGGGAAGTGGTGGGGGGGGGGGGCGGAGGGTGTATGAGGCTGACGAGTTAACTGAGTCGAATAATCTGGGCAAGGACTGCGTGCCGACGAGCTCGCGGCTGTCAGTGGAGACCTGCGGGTGGGCGATGGTGGCGGTGGGCGAGGTGTGAGTGTTGGAGAGAAAGGGGGAGAGTGTGTGAGGCAGGCACGCGCAGACTGCTCCAGACAAGGACTGCGTGCCGACGAGCTTGCCAGAGTCGGTTTACACCTGCGGGTGGGCGGTGGGAGATGCGCGCGTGTGTGTGTGTGTGTGTGGGGGGGGGGGGCAGGAGGCTCGGTTAGGGAGTGCATGTGGTGGTGGTGCATTCCCTCAAAGCAGGGGAGCCTGCGGGGAGGAGCCCCTATCAAAACGCCGACGCACACCTCGACGCACGGCCTCCATCTCCTGCCACACAGCCACCGCCAACCCTACCACATTCCCATTCCCTCAAAGCACGGGATCCTGAGGGGAGCAGCCCCTAGAATGCCGACGCACACCTCGACGCACGGCCTCCATCTCCTGCCACCCAGCCACCGCCAACCCTACCACGTTCCCAACGCCCGAGGCGGCGCCTTGGGCGCCGCCTTTACTTGCGCGCGCCTGTGGCAAGATGTGGCCCGAGGCGGCGCACCCTGGACGCGTCAGGCGTTGCGACCGCATTGACTTGCACGCCTCAGGCGTTGGGGTTGTGGCAGGGCGGTCGCAACCACCCACCAACCCACCTCGACGCACCATGCTGCAGCTGTCGCGCAACGGCATGACGGCCCTAAATACAGTTACAGTTACAGTTACATGGCATTCCAGCTAAGACAACACTAGTCCTAGTGCCACCGCCCTGTGAAGGACGATAGCCACCAGCCGGTTACCTGCCGTCTAGACTACCGCTCCCGCCGGCTAGTTTAGACCCAAACAAGTCCCTGAGGGACATGTCTGGCAAGGAGCGTATAGGAAAGGACCGTCCTCCTCCTGGCCTTTGAGGCCAACCACGCCGGCTGTGCCGACTGGCGGCGCTGAAGCAGAAAAGTCCCCGCCTGGCATGGTGCATGGTTGTCCAACTCCATGCATGGGGCTCTGCCTGCGCCCCATGCGTCATGCATGGCCAGGTCCCACCCTCCAGGGGGGCCTGGGCAAACAGAGTCGTCATGGCAGGCTGCCTGAAGACCAATGCCGACGCCAGTCACCGGCAGATGAGTGCCCCCGAGGGTGAGCGCGGTGACAAACGCTGCGATGGTGAAGCGGATAAACTCTGTTGTTGCCTCGGCGGTCACCACCGCTGAAGCCCTGATGGTAGCTCGCCCCCACGAGCAGCCATCTTGACCGATGTCCAGCATGTATTGACGGCCCTAAATAACATCGAAGCAAATCCTAGCTGAACCTGTACTCACGCAACCTACGTTGAAAAAGGGTGTATCTCGACGCACAGATCATGCCGCAGCCATAAAGCAACGGCATCGTGGCCCAACAAACGCCGAATCAAAAAAATCCTAGCCCAAACTCTTCACCCACCGTGACGCAAGGCGTCGCGCCAGAGCCGTCGAGCAACATAATCGCGGAGCGGCCCTTCAAACACCAAATGATGATGATGAGAGTTTTACAATCCACTTCTGGCGGTCACACGTACGGTTCCAAAGCTCCAGTGGGACTTAAAGAAACAAGGCTCAAGGCCCACAAAAGGTCAAGCTACAAGTAGCCCACGGTAACGCCATCCACACTTGGTGGCGGGCGCCAAGCAAGCAGCACCACTGTGCAGGCTGCACACCCAGCCCCTCAAATGTCCAGAGGGCGGACCCAAGGTATAAAACCATGAAGGGACCAAAAAGCCCTCCCCCAGACCACCGGAAGCGGGGCTAGTAGCACACCCGCCGCAGCACTCTACTCAGCGACCACACCGCACCCGCCACCGCACGCGTGTGGCGCCACCTCCCCTTCAAAAACACCCCCAGAGGGAATGCCATCTAGCAAGCAGGTGCAGGCACCCGCTCGCCGTCAACGACGAGGCGCGCGCGGTGGAACTGCGCCCGCTTCCCCGCAACCTTGGCGGCGAGGAAAGCGGGCCACAGCGCCTGGTGCTGCGCCTCCTCGCGGTCACTGAGGACGTCGAAGACTGCAGTCGAGTCCAAAGCACAAATTCTAGCTGAACACTGCACCCACCTTGGCACATGGCGTCGTGCCAGAGCTGCCCGCGACAATGTCCAGCCGCCAAGGCAATGGCAGCGTGTCAAAGCAGCCTCCTAAAGCAGCTTTAAACACACAACAGCACCTCCAAGCCCACCTACATCCACGGTGTCATGCAAGAGCCTCCCGCGCTGATTGATACAGACTTAGAAAACAGCCTTCGACACACGAAAAACCTCAAGCCCACCTTGACGCACGGCACCGTGCCAGAGGCTCCTGCGCTGATTGATGCAGCCTACAAAACAGCCCTCAACACGCGACAACACCTCCCAGCCCACCTTGACGCACGGCGTCGAGCCGGAGCCCCCCGCGACGATGTAGCCGTCGAGCGTGCCGCGCCCAAACTTGGCAGCGTAGAGCTGCGAGGACACAAGAAAGAGAGGGGCAGGGCGGGCGTTTGGATGTGCTAAGCACAACAGATGGGTACGAGCGAGCAGTCTGGGCGACTCTATCAGGGCGGCCATGTAGACACGGGCACAATAGGGGGGCGGGCCGGGCGCAGGGTGGGCGGTTGAAATGCCCTAGCTCAGGGCGGCCGAGGGCGTGCCACTCTTGGCAAGAGTAGATCTGCGTGCGCACAAACAAAAAAGAGGTCGGCAGGGCGGGCGGGTTGGATTTCCCATGCCAGGTGCGAGCGAGCGTGTCGCGCCCAAACTTGGCAGCGTAGCTCCACGGCGGCTCTAGCGTAGCTCTAGCTGCGAGACACAAAGGGGCAGGGTGGGTGGTTAAGATGTTATGTGTCAGGGCACAAAATAGGGGAAAGCACCGGCGGTTCGGATGCTCTATCTCAGGCGGCCGCGCACACACAAACACGAAGAGGTCGGCAGGGCGGGCGGATTGGATTTCCCGTGTCAGGGCGATCAGGGAGGGGCGAGGGGCGGGCGACGGGGCAGGCACGGGCGCAGGGGGCCGATGTAGCCATCGATCGTGCCGCGCCCAAAGTGTGTGGGAGGTTGGCGACTGGGGTGAGTGCGAGGGGCGAGTGCGAGGGCGACGGGAGACGCAACAGTGTTTCCGTTAGCCACCCAAAACGTGTGAACATTGGCATTCTCACACTTGGTCGCCAAAGCATCGCCTCTGGCGGGGTGAGATTGGGGAAGTGAGCGTGATGCCTGGGACACCCGTCATTTTTTCAAGATCCTAAATTGAAACACTGAGACAACAACCCACATCCGCCTCGCAGGCGTCCCTGGCCACGCTGGTAGAGCGCGTTGACCCTACAAAGTCTAAAAACCCTACATTCGTGTGTGCCGGTTTTAAAACCGAAACCGACCTTGCATGCGTCCTGCTCCTTTTGGTATAACGTCAGGCGCGTGAGCAGGCCCCCATCCGCCCCAGCACCCGGGGTGCACACACATAACACACACACACACACACACACACACACACACACACCTACAGGCACACACACCTTGCATGCGTCCTGCTCCTTTTGGTAGAACGGCAGGCGCGTGAGCAGCTTCGTTGAGCGCAGGTCCCACAGCTCAAGCGGGGTGGTGTGGCGCCAGGAGCCTGCACAAAAGAAGATGCAAGAGAAGACATAGGTGTGTGTGTGTGTATGTTATGTTGGGGCTCGATTAACGGAGGCGCGTTCTCGTCGCCGAGCCAGCAATGCGGCGCTGCTGGTGACGGGGATCTCCGTGCCGCTGACGAGCGGGGTAAAATACGACTGGCCCGGCTCCTGCTAGACTGCCCCTCGGTAAACACTTCAGGAGCGGCTTGCTCGGCGCTGCCGCGGCCCGTGCTGGGAGACGGCCCTCATCCTCCCCCCATGCAGGACGCCATGCGGCACCGATCTCGACGAGTTGATCGACGAGCGGAGGAGCTGGCGCCCGTCAATGCATGCTGGACATTGGTCAAGATGGCTGCCCGTGGAGGCGGGCTACCATCACGGCTTCAGCAGTGGCGACCGCCGAGGCAACACAGAGTAAATCCGCTTCACCAATCGCAGCGTTCGTCACCGCGCTCATCCTCGGGGTCGCTCGTCTGCCGGTGACTGGCGTTGGAAGGTCTTCAGGCAGCCTCCATGACAACTCTGTCGTCCATGCACCCCTGGAGGGTGGGACCTGGCCATGCATGAGGCATGGGGCGCCGGCTGAGCCCCATGCAAACGAGAGCTGGACAGCCATGCACTGCCAGGCGGGACCGTTCCAGTCAGCGCCAGTCGGCTCTGCCGGCTTGACTGGCCACAAGGCCACTACTGTGACCCTGAGGAGGTCCTCTCCTATATGCTCCTTGCCAGACACGTCTCTCAGAGACCGCTGTTTGGGGTAGTCTAGCCGGCGGGAGCGGTAGTCTATCGTCCGGGAGCCGGCGGTACTCTAGTACTTAAGTGTGCTGGAGTATCGGCGGGTGTCTCTAGTAGAAGAGTAGCCTGCTTAGCTGGAAACCCCGTGTTACTGTTACTGTTACTGTGTGTGTGTGTGTGTGTGTGTGTTGGGTGGATTGGCGTGGTGCTTGGAGCCTGCACAAAGAGGGAGAGAAAATGCCGACATGGGGGGGGGGGGGCACAGCTTGAGCCGGTTGGTGTGGCGCCAGGAACCTACACACAAGACAGGTGAGGGGAGGCGGGTGGATTGGCGTGGCGCTTGGAGCCTGCACAAAGAGGGAGAGAGAGGGACGACATGAAGGGGGGGGGGGAGGCCCCACAGCTCGAGCGGGTGGATGTGGCGCCAGGCGCCTGGGGTGAGAAAGGAACGGGCCTCACCTGGCTCACCCGCCGGCGCCTGGTTCCCCCCTTCTTTCTCTCTTCAAGCCGCATGCAGGCCCCCCAAATGCCCTCTGCCCCTCTCGTCTCTCCCAACTGCCCCCCCCACACACACACACGAATTGCCCTCTCTGCGCACCTATCTTCTCTCTGCCTTTGCCTCACTCTCTTTCTCTCCCCCCCTGCCCCGTCTCACCTACCAGCACCTTGCCTCCCTTGAGGCCGAGTAAACCAGACCCCCCCCGTCTACCGCCAGCACCCTCTTGCTCACTCACCTGCCATCACCTTGCCCCCCCCTTTTCTCTCTCCTTTCTCCCCCTCACCCCCTCTCCCTCTCGCGCGCGCGTTTTCTCCATCTCCCCTTCTCTCTCCTTTTCTCTCTTTCTCTCTCACATTGCCCCCTCATCTTTCAGCAAACTGTGCGCGCTGTGCCCAGCGCCTTGTCCAGCGCCAGCGCTTCTAAACCATTTCTCCCTCCCTCTCCCCCCCCCTCTGTCTCACCTGCCAGCACCTTGCCCCCCTGACTCTCTCTCTCTCTCTCTATCTCTCCTTATCTCACCTGCCAGCACCTTGTCCCCCTTCAGGTCCAGCGCGTCGCCGCACATGTAGGGACCGTAGATCGAGCGCACACTTTTCTGCGCCCGCACGTCCCACACCTGACATCAGAGCACAGCATCAGAGCGCAACGGGAGGCGTACATCAGAAAGAGAGCCCCATGCGTGCATCAGAGAGCAACAGCCGCACATGCAGGGGCCGTAGATCGAGCGCACGCTCTTCTGCGCCCGCACGTCCCGCACCTGACATCAGAGCACAGCATCAGAGCGCAACAAAAGGGTCATACATCAGAGAGAGAGAGCAACAAGCGTGCATCAGAGAGCACCAGGTGCACATGCAGGGACCGTAGATCGAGCGCACGCTTTTCTGCACCCGCACTTCCCCTTGGAGTCATTATGCCAACCTTGTTGGATGCAGGAGGTCCCCATCCCCACAAAAAAACTTGCCTGCAGCGTGTTGTCCCAGCCTCCAGAGATCAGAGCAGGTTGTCGTCGGCCCGCGGGAAACACGAAAACAAACTTCAGTCCATTCCTTCCCTGCTCTTACGCCCACTGCTCAATCCACAACACAAAAACGAAAACCCACCTGCAGCGTGTTGTCCCAGCCTCCAGAGACGAGCAGAAAAGAAGGAAACGAAAATATCCACTCCGCTCCTTCCCTATTTCCCAAATACATTTTGTGACAGTCGCACCTGCAGCGTGTTGTCCCAGCCTCAGACACAGACACAAGAAGGCTGGATCTCCCAACAGAGAAAAACAACCAAGAAAACTTGACTACACTCCCTCTGTAATCCTTCCCCCTCCCACCAAATGGTACCTGCAGCGTGTTGTCCCAGCCTCCAGAGACGAGCGTGTTGTGTTCGCTCGAAGACCACACGAGGCCAAACACGTCCATGCTGTGGCCGGTCGTCGTGGTCTCGTTGCCGTGCGACATGCTGGTGGTCATCTGTGTAAAAGAGGGAGAGAGGGAGGGAGAGTGAGATGGACGGAGAGAGAATGTGAGAGAGAAAGAGACAGATTAAGAAAGAGGGAGACAGAGAAAGAGAGACAGTGAGATACAGAGAGACAGACAGAGAGAGGTAGAGAGTGGCAGAGGGCAGGCAGAGAGAGAGACAGAGTGATACAGAGAGGGATAGAGAGACAACGAGAGGGAGACACGAGTGAGCCGCCGTGATCGTGTGTGCAGGTGTGCGTGTGTTTGCGAGATTAAACACGTCCATGCTGTGGCCGGTCGTTGTGGTCTCGTTGCCGTGCGCCATGGTGGTCATCTGTGTAAAGAGGGGGAGAGGGAGATTGAGTGACATAGACAGAGAGACAGATAGAGAACGTGAGAGAAAGAGACAGAATAAGAAAGAGGAATAGAGAGAAAGAGAGACAGTGAGAGACAGAGAGACAGGCAGAGAGTGACAGAGGGCAGGCAGAGAGAGACAGGGAGTGATACCGAGAGGGAGAGAGAGACAGAGAGAGGCAGACCGAGTGAGCGGCCATGGCCCTGTGTGCACTTGTGTATGTGTTAATGGGCCCCCAAAAGTCAGTGCTGTGGCCGGTCGTCATGGTCTCGTTGCCGTGCGCCATGCTGGTGGTCAGGTGTGTAAAAGCGGGAGAGAGGGAGTGAGAGTGAGATAGAGAGAGAGAGAGACAGAGTGCATGGCCATGACCGTGTGTGCAGGTGTGGGGATCACGCCCCCCCCCCTCCCCTTCCTGCCCCTCCCTGCCCCATCCCTGCTCGTCACCATCTATGTATGAACGAACCTGCTGCCCCATCACATCCCTGCCCCGCCCCCCCCTCTCCCCCCACACTGCCTGTGCGCCCCACCCCGTGGTGCCTCCCCCTCCCACACCCCGCTGCCTGCCCACCACACCTGCCTTGTGTGCTCGACCTTCAGCCCCTGCCTCATCCCCCCTCCCTGCTCGCCCCTTGCCTCATACTAACCTGCCGCCCCAACCTCTCTCCCACGTGCCTCGTGTGTGCTCCCTCCATGCTCCCCTTCCCTGCTTGTCCCTTGCCTCATATTAATCTGTGTGCCCCACCCCTCCCCCACCCCACCGCACCTGCCCCGTGTGATCGTCTCTCGCAGATACTGCCTGTCACAGTATGAAATCGAGGCCACAATTTCGCCCATTTCCTGGCCCGCCTGACCAGTGGCCTCATCGTACAGACGCACCGCGCAGTCGAGCCGGACATAATTTGAACCAAAGCCCACATTTTTGCCCGTTTTCTACCCACCCACCACACCTGCCCCGTGAGCTCGTCATACAGCCGCACAGCGCAACCCCTGCCTCAACCCCCCCCTCCCAGTTCCCTCCCCGCTTGCCTCTTCCTTCATATTAACCTGCCCCCCCCCCCCCCCCCTATCAGCTGCATATCTACCCCTTCCCTCTCACCCTGCCCCGTGTGCTCGTCGTACAGCCACACAGCACGGTCCTTGCCCCCCCCCCCCCGCTCCTGTATGCCCCCCTCCCCCCGCTGCCTACATGCCCGCCTTTCCTACCCCTGTTGCCCCCCCCCCCTCGCACCTGCCCCGTGTGCTCGTCGTATAGCCGCACAGCGCGGTCCGAGCCTACGGACGCGAACGCCTGGCCATCGGAGCGCACGCTGATGTTGTACACCTGTGTGCGTGATCGTGTATTTTGTGTGCATGCGTGCGTGTGTGTGTGTGTGTGTGTGTGTGTGTGTGCTAGCGTTGGTTTGTGTGCGTGTGTGTGTGTGTGTGCGCGCGCGTGTGTGCCTGCGTGGTGTGGTGTGGAGGTCATCAGAGCCTACAGTCGCGAACGCCTGGCCATCGGAGCGCACGCTGATGTTGTACATATGTGTGTGTGTGGGGGGGGGAGGGTGCGTGGGTAGGTGCGTGTGTGCGTGTGTGTGCGTGTGTGTGTGTGTGTGTTTCTGCGTGTGTGGTGGGGAGGCCATCGGAGCATGCGGTCGCAAAAGCCAGGCCATCAGAGTGTACGCTGACGTTCTACACCTGTGTGCGTGTGTGTATTTTTTGCGCTAGCGTTGGTTTGTGTGTGTGCGTGTGTGAGGTGGGGAGGCACTCCAAGCTTGCGGTCGTGAACGCCAGGCCATCCGAGCGCACGCTGATGTTGTACACCTGTGTATGAGTGTGGTGTGCGTGTGTATGTGTGTGTGTATGTGTGTGATAGCGTTGGTTTGTGTGTGTGTGTGTGTGTGGTGTGGAGGCACTCCCGAGCCAGCGGTCGCGAAGGTCACGCCATAGGAGCGCACGCTGATGTTGTACTCCAATGTGTGCGCGTTTACAAGTTCTAGTGTGCGTCAGCGATTCAGAGATTTCTGGGCGAGATTGCGGTCTCGTGACGAGAAACCAGCCCTGGATCGGAGTTCATGTGGGATTAGGAAGTGTGGAAGTCGTAAAATTCGAAATGTTCACACAAACACGCACCGCGGTTGCGCGACACGAGGGGTCCTTCCAAACGAACCTCCCGTGTGGCACACGTACCAGTGTCACGATTGTTAGCACTAATGATGAACGCACGCAGACGCACACACGCACCCACACACACACATGCACACACACAGACACATGCACACACACACACTCATCTTGTTTCCCTCCTCGCTGACCGCCTCTCCGGTCAACACGTGCACAGAGAGAGCGAGAGAGAGAAAGGGCGAGAGATAGAGGGGAAGAGAAAGAGAGAGAGAGAGAAAGAGAGAGAGAGGAAGAGAAAGAGGGGAAGAGAAAGGGAGAGAGAGAAAAACAAGAGAGAGGGAGCAAGTTTGACACAGGTCGTCAACTTTGTATAGAAGCTCTCAATAACAGATAGGCACACACCTTGTTTCCCTCCTCGCTGACCGACCTGACCACCTTCCCCGTCGATACGTGCACGTGAAGCACGCGGTTCCCCTGTGTGTGTGTGTGTGTGTGGTCGATTTTACAGTCTTGTTGGACGCCTTTAATGGCGTATTAGACTTACGTGTGTGTGTGTGTGTGTGTGTGTGTGTGTGTGCGTGTGTGTGAGGGAGAGGAAGAGAGACACAGAGAGAGGGAGAGAGGAGGGTGACAACGTAAATGCGAGAGAGAGGGAGAGAGAGAGAGAGAGAAGTGAGATGGAGCGAGTCAATACCTTCGCATGTGTGCCCACACAGGCCACCCATGCGTCCCCATGCACGCATTCCACACTGCGACACGGCCACACACAGCCATGCATGCATTGCATTCCACACTGCCACACTGCCACCCACGCGGCCATGCACACATCCCCATGCGCACACAGCCATCCGTGCGTCCCCATGCGGCCATGCACCATGCACACATCCCCACACCTGTGCAACGAGCAGCACGTTGGCGGCAGAGCCGGCCACCGGTATGTAGCGCACGCACGTGCACGCGTCAACTACTTGCACCTGCGTGTGTGTGTGTGTGTGTGTGTGTGTGTGTGTGTGTGTGTGTGTGTGTTCGTTTTTTTTACAGGCCGTCGGACGCCTTTGATGGCGCATTAGACCCTAGGAAAGAGGCCGGCAGCTGTCAAAATTAGACCCCTAGCATGCCATCTGCCATCATGATTGCTGTGCACGTGGTGCGTGTCTCAAAACAGGCGACAAGGAAGTCAGCCAACTCGTGTCAGAACCTGGGGTTCTCCTTGCCTGGCCGAGGATTCAGAAACTCCCGCATCCGCTCATCTAAATCGGCCTCCTCGGGGCGAGGGAGGGACCGAAACAGGCTGTGGGCCCGCACCCGTGCCTCTTCATAGGCAGGGCGCTCTTATACCATGTGTGCCTCATCCTCTAGCCCACCGCATAGGCAGCACGCCCGCTGGCTGCGTCGCTGCCTCTGTCCCGCCACGGCGTAGCGCCCCCGCTCTATCTGCAGCTCATGGAGCCCCATCTTGAACCTAGCTAGAGCCGTGATCTGGGCAGCACTGTTCAGCCCTGATCTCAACAGTGCCGGCGGCTCGCTGTCGCTACCCGCCATCCACTGCATGTAGGTCAGCATCTTAAAGCCGCGCGACCACTCCTCAGGTACATCTCGCACGGTAGTGCCGCTCGGCCGCGCCGGTGTGCTTGTCGCGGCGGCCAGCCACGCCGCGGTCGCCACGTCCAGCAGGTTGGTGATGCGTACCGGTCCCTCCTGGTCTCACGCCAGGGTGTGCCCCACAGTTCCGAGGCACACCTGCAAGCGTGCCGCCCAGCGCGCCCCCCCCCTTCCGCCAGCCCCCAGCTCTCCCGCATTGCATCTTTAAGCAGGTCACCGTCAGGCCGCCCCCGCGCCTTATCCCAAAAGCGCGTCGCCTGGCGCAGCCAATATGCCGCCAGCGGCCGCCACCCTGCCTCCCGCGCCAAAATCCCCAGTTGCTGCCCGTTGCTGCGGACTCCTAGGGACGCACGGGTAAATTGCACAAGCACTTCCTCCAGGGTGCGCCATCCGTCGCGTGCGGCCTTAGCGCCCCTCCCACTCCTGCCTCTCCCACCGTCCGCCCGCCCCGGCAAACACACACCCCCCAGCATCCGCCATCATCGCAGGGCCCCACACTTCACACCCGTAATTTAGCACAGGCCGTACTTGCGTTTCGAACAGGTACGCCGTAATGCCAATATTATTCAGGCGTATCATAAAGCATCTACGAGTGAGCGCGTATCTGGTGCGCTGGCCCCTAGAGCGTCGGGTGCCCACGTCCCCCCCACTGCCCGCCGGTGGTGAAAGAGCATGCCCAGATATGGGAACTCGTGTGTCATGGGTAGATCAGCTCCTGCAAACTTCAGCGTTACCCTCCCCCCTGCCGCCCCGACTGGGCAGAACTGGTCATTGAACACCACCCCTTCTGACTTCTTAACGTTAACTGTAAGTGCGCGCGTGCCGCAAAAGGCGTGCAGAGTATCTAGCATGCGTTGAAGCGCTTCGGGCGTCACTGCCAGCAGCGTCAAGTCATCAGCGTACAGCAGCAGCCGTAGTAACCGCTCCGCCATCTCCACCCCATCACTCGGGAGCTCTGCGTCTAGTACTCCCTCCAATGCGTCAATGAAAAGCCCAAACAGCAGCGTGTGTGTGTGTGGGGGAGGATGTTGGAGAGGGCTAGCAGGCATGGGGTATGTAGCGCACGCACGTGCACGCGTCAACCACTTGCACCTGCGTGTGTGTGTGTGTGTGTGTGTGTGTGTGTGTGTGTGTGAGGGGGGATGTTGGAGAGGGCTGGCAGGCGTGGGGTATGCAGCGCACGCACGTGCACGCGTCAACCACTTGCACCTGTGTTTGTGTGTGTGTGTGTGCGAGGGAGGTTATTCACCCTCTTGCTGGCGCACGGTTGGTCACCCGCCTTCAAACGGAATCCCCTCAATGAGAGTTCTCTCTAACGATAGCGCTCTGTGTGTGTGTGTGTGTGTGTGTGTTGTGGGGAATGTCCCTGTGTGCGTGGTGGGCTGATGCTGATGGGAATGGGCAAACGCACGCACGTGCACGCCCCAAGCGCTGGTGCCTGCAGGCGTGCAGAGAGAGGGGTGGAATGCAGGCACACATACAGGTGCCCCCCCCCCCCTCTAGGTCAAAGTG
This sequence comes from Chlamydomonas sp. UWO 241, assembly GCA_016618255.1. Taxonomy (NCBI): domain Eukaryota; kingdom Viridiplantae; phylum Chlorophyta; class Chlorophyceae; order Chlamydomonadales; family Chlamydomonadaceae; genus Chlamydomonas; species Chlamydomonas priscui. The sequence continues at coordinate 789,566 of VFSX01000001.1, forward strand.
CGCCAGAGCAGAGTGCACCCCCGCACACACGCGCACCTCGTACGGAGTGAGCTTGCGGTCAGGTGGCTTTGTCAAGTTGATCGTGTCGTTTACAGTAATGAGACGGGGTAGCCAGTCAAGGCGTCCGACGGACTGTAAAATTAACCACACATGCACAACGCACACGTGCCTTGTACGGAGTGAGCTTGCGGTCTGGCGGCTTGCTCACGATGAAGATGTCATGGTCATGATAGATTGATGGATGGACTATAGATGGACGGATAGTTAGATAGATAGATAGATAGACAGACAGCGGCAGATGGCGGCAGCCCCCTCCCCACCATACACACACACACACACACACACACCTCATGAAGATTGAGCTTGCGCGCTGGCGGCTTGCTCGCGTTGATCGTGCCATGATAAGAACACACAGGGCCTCTTGCGCCAAGGCGTCCGACGGAATGTAACATCGACCACAGTTTAGATAGCAGCACCCCTTTTACAGCCAGTTTTTGTCAGCCCGCACCCCCCCCCTCTCATACCTTGTACATTTTGAGCGTGCTCACGTTGATCGTGCCATGATTCACACACAGGATATATCTGTAGCGGCAGATTGCGGCACCCCTTGTACAGACATATGGTGGCAGGAAGCGGCCGCCCCTCACACACGCCTCGTACGGATCGACCTTGCGATTAGGTGGCTTGCTCAGGTTCCTCCTGTCGTTAAAAATTATAAGACAAGATCGATAGATGTCAGATCGCGTGAGCACTAACATAAGGCGAATCCGCCAATAAAGGCGTCCGACGGACTGTAACGCACATGCACACACACCTTGTACGGATTGACCTTGCGGTCTGGCGGCTTTGTCACATTGATCGTGTCCATGAGCTGCATGTTGTTTGCGTCGACAACCTAGGGTGTGTGTGTGTGTGTGTGTGTGCGTGTGTGTGTGTGTGTGTGTGTGTGTGTGCGTGTGTGTGTGTGCGTGTGTGGAGGGTGGTCGCGCTGGTTGTGTCCATGAGCTGCATGTTGTTTGCGTCAACAACCTAGGGGGGGCGGGGCATGGGTGGGTGGGTGGGTGTCTGTGATTGCATGTTTGAACGCATGTGCGCACATCGCATGATAGTCACACACACACACACACACACACACACACACACACACACACAGCTGCCGGCCTCTTTCCTAGGGTCAAATGCGCCATCACAGGAGTCCGACGGATTTTAAAATCGACCACCACACACACACACACACACACACACACACACGGCTGTCGGCCTCTTTCCTGGGGTCAAATGCGCCATCGAAGGCGTCCGATGGACTGTAAACACGACCACCACACACACACACACACACATGCACGCTGTCACGCGCGCACACACACACACATACACACACCAGGATACGCGAGTTCTGGCACCCAACAGCGATCGTCGTGCCCGTGACGTTGACGCTCGTGCACAGTCCCTCCAACACACGCACACACACACACATGCACACGCACATGCACACACAAACAGACACACACACATGCGAACACATGCGCGCACACACACACACACACACGCATGCACACACACACACACATACCAGGATCCGCGAGTTCTGGCACCCGACAGCGATTGTCGTTCCCGCAACGTTGACGCTCGTGCACAGTCCCTCCAACTTGCCGCCGTGCTTTCGGCTGCGCGTTGACTTGATGTCGCGGCCAGTTGTGGCGACCTGAATGTGTGTGTGTGCGGGTGTGGTCGATTTTACAGTCCGTCGGACGCCTTTGATGTTGCGGCCAGTTGTGGCGACCTAAATGTGTGTGTTTGTGTGTGTGTGTGTGTGTGTGCGTGTGTGCGTGCGTGCGTGTGTGCGTGCACTTTTGATAGCGCATGGACTTGGGGTCGCACCCGGTGTGTGTGCGACCTGGGAGGAAAAGAGAGAGACACAGGGAGAGAGAGACAGAGAGAGAAAGGGAGAGGGAGAGAGTATGTGCGTTGTGCGTGCGTGTGCGCGTGCGGTTTTGGTCGCGCATTGACTTGAGGTCGCGGCCACTCGGGCGACTTGGAACAGCGAGAGAGAGAGAGAGCCGGGGGAACAAGACAGAGATAGCATAGGGGGCATGCTGACGACCCTCCTAGGCCATGTAGGCGCCCTGCAGTCAGGGAGGCGTGGTTGGGGGGCAAGGTGCAGAGAACGCGTGCGACCTGTGCGCGTCAGTTGCTCCCCCGCCGGGAGCAGTGAGTGGGACCGCGCCGCAGCCGCAGCAACAGGCACGCACGCCTGGCAGCAACGCCACACACCATGCACACACGCACGTACACACCCAGACTCGCACACGACGGGACATGCAGCGCGCACACACGTCCCCGGCGCGGCGTGGGAGGAGTGCGCATGCCTTCTGCATGCACATGGGCATGCCATCCTCCTTGACACCCCGCCTGTACTCACATGCACCGTGCAACACCCACATGCGGTGTTGCATGGTGCATGGTGCATGGCCCCCATGATCACCTTCTGCACCATGGTCAGCGGCGCCGTCTCCCTGTCGTCATCAAAGGTGGGCGGCATCCTCCTCCCCGACGCCCTCAGGTGCGCACTCTGGCTGGGGGTGAGCACGCGAGAGGGCTGGTAGCTCTCTCCCAGGTTCCTGCGTCGTGCATTATAATTGGTGACCAGTCCGCTGACCGCGTCAGGGCTGTCATTCCAGCAACCGCTGCCTCATGCACCGATTCCTCGGCGATCAAGCGGTGATCAAGGTGTAAGAATCGTGTTGCGGTCCCTAACACGCCCCTGTCCCCCGCCGCTCTGCCACGCTGCGGGCAGTACTCACAGAGGTGCATCGATTTCCTCAAGCTCCATCGCCGACCCTCGTGCAGGTATCCGAGACCCCATGTGGGGCGTGTGCTGGTGCCTGTCGAGTGAGGGGCCCTCTGACGCACAGCCAGCAGCTGCCTCCCTCTCCTTTCGTCGTCGGCCACGACTACAATCTAGTCTGTTCTCTCCAGCGTAGCGACGGCGAGTCTAGGGCTGTCTGGGTGTGCGGTGGGATATGCCCCTGAGCCCATGAATCGCGTGCATTTGGAGTCCAGACCAGTCCCCCTCCCACCCCAACTGCTGCTTGTTCATAAACCATGCGGTGCAGCTGCCCAGTTCACTCCTGCAGGACCTGTGGCCTACCGCACCATCAGCCTCCATCGCACCATCGTCTCACCGCCGCCGACACCTGTCTGCTCGCCCCCCTTTCATGCATCATCAAGATCCAAGTCCATCCATCCACCACAACTGCCACCGCAGCCACTGCCAGAAGAGTATGTAGCATGACGTGCAGCTGCAGCCTCAGAGTCGGCCGCAGCCCAGGCAGCATCAGAGTCGGGAGCAGCAGTGTCCACAGCACTGACACACCCACAAGGTCAATCCACTTCAGTGACCTGGTGACGTCGCGTTGTCAGAAATAACAAGCAACTCGCCCTCGAGGGCCCCGTCATCATTGACAGCCATGTCGCTGCCGCCGCCGCCGCCGCCACTGCCACCACCACCGCCACCACCGCCACCACCACCGCCACCGCCACCGCCGCTGCCCGAGCCTGTGCTGTGGTGGGAGGTTGCAGCGCCGTCACTAGCAGGGGGAGCCTGGAGAAGCGCAGCCTCGGCCGCGTATTGACCCAGAAGTCGGCTCAGAGCTGCGATCCCTACTACCCACCCCATTCCCGCAGTCGCAACAGCGAAAGGACGAGCAGCACCCCTGGAGCTCATCGCAGTGGTCCCCGCTGCGTCGCGCGCCTGGGGAGCTGCTGCTGCCTGGGACGCATGCAAAGGGCTGCCGCTGCTGCTGCTGGGGGCTGCTGTCGGGGGCGCATCATCATCAGGCGCCGTGGGCGCTGCGCCTGTCGTAGCATCAGCCGCTGCTGCGCGCGCCTGATGAGCTGCTGCTGCTGCCTGGTGAGCTGCTGCTGTGGGCGCGGCCATGGGCGCTGCGCCTGGCGCAGCATCAGCCGCTGTTGCGCGCGCCTGGGGAACTGCTGCTGCTGCCTGGGGAGCCGTGGGCGCAGCAGTAGGCGTACCAGTGGGCGCTGCGCCTGGTGCGGCCACAGCCGCTGCCTCGTCCGGGAAATTGAGTGGCGCGCCAGGACCTCGCACCTCCTGTGCCTTGGCGTCGTACGCACGCGCTGCTGCCTCCGGCGTCGTGTAGCTGCCAAGCGAGAGTGTGGCGCCGTTGATGGAGATCTGCGCCCTCCACCGCCCTCCCTTCCCTGCATGGACGCCAATGAACGTGTTGGAAACAGGCTCGATCACAGCGGCCGCCGGGAAGTTGAGCTGCACGTGAGTTCCATACAGCTCCAGCGCCGCAGCATCGTACGCGCGCGCAGCCGCCTCGCGTGAGTCGTAGGTGGTGCCGAGGGTCCTCTTTGCGATTTGAGCCCGCCACTTTCCAGCCTTGCCAGCGCTGACACCGCGGTACTTGTGTGCGCCCCCTCGGCTGCCGCCGGCAGCAGCCTCCTTGCCATCATATTCGTCATCCGCATCGCTGCCATCGTCGCCAGAGCTGTCTGCGTCACTGGAAGACCTGCTGGCAGATTCAGCAGAGCTGCCAGAGCCGTCTCCGGCACTGGCAGACCTGCTGGCTGACATCTGCTGAGCGGCCTCGCGCGGGAAGTTGAGCTGTGCACGAGGAGCAAGCAGCTCCAGCGCCTTGGCGTCGTACGCACGAGCCACGTCCTCTGGCACGCCGTAAGTGCCCAGGTTGTGATCGCGGCCGTTGAAAGTGATTCGGGCCCACCACCGCCCTGACTTTCAGAAAGAGACCCCACGGAATGAGTATTGTGCGCCAGGCTCGCTATCTGCATCGCTCCCATTGTCGTCTGCGTCACTGGAAGACATGCTGGCAGACGGTGTCAACTGCCGAGCTGCCGTCCGCGACACTGGGAAGTTGAGCCGCGCCCCAGGACCACGCAGCTCCAGCGCCTTGGCGTCATACGCACGCGCTGCGTCCGTGGGCGTGGAGTGAATTCCGAGGTCGTATGCGAGGCCATTGTGGGAGATTCGAGCCCACCAGCCACCCTTGCTGCGTGAGATGCCGAGGTACTTAAGCTTGCGCCGCTGCGCGCCTGGCTCATACTCGCCATCAGATTCGCCGTCTGCATTGCTGGCAGGCGTCTGCTGAGCGACTGCTACATCGCCCGGGAAGTTGAGGTGCGCGCCTGGACCCCGCAGCTCCAGCGCCTTGGCATCCCACGCGCGCGCGGCCGCCTCGGGCGTGGTGTAGCAGCCCAGGTTTTGAAGGCGGCTATTGTGGGAGATTCGAGCCTTCCAACGCCCTGCCGCTGTGCGAGTGATCCCATGGAGCGAGTGCTGTGCGCCATCATCACCGGCATCACCATCATCATCGTCATCACCGTCATCAGAGTCGCCTGCAGCGCCGTCAGCATCGCTGATCGAATGGCTGGCAAACGCCTGCTGAGCGACCGCTGCCTTGCCCGGAAAGTTGAGCCGCGCGCGAGACCCAAGCAGCTCCAGCGCCTTGGCATCGTTGACACGTGCTGCCTTGTCCGGAGAGCCGTATGTTCCCAGGTTGACGTTCCGGCCGTTGAAGAAGATTCGAGGCTGCCACCGCCCTGCTTTCCTCACGTGAGAGACCCCACGGAACGTGGTGTGGTGCGCGCCATCGTCATCGGAGTCACCACCTGCATCGCTCACTGAGGCTTCTGCATCGCTGGCAGACGTCTGCTCAGCGACCGCAGCCCGGCGTGGGAAGTTGAGGTGCGCGTCAGGACCACGCAGGTCCAGCGCCTTGGCGTCGAACGCGCGCGCTGCGTCCTCGGGCTTAGCGTGGTGGCCCAGGGAGAGCTCTTGTCCGTTGTGGGTGATTCGAGCCCACCAACCACTCTTAGTGAGCGTGATTCCGCGGGACTTGCACTGCTGTGCGCCAGGCTCACACTCGCCGTCGCGCGCCGCGTCCTCGGGCAAATTATAGTTGCCCAGGCTGTGATGGTAGCCGTTGTGGGTGATTCGAGCCCTCCACCTGGCGCCATCCTTCGAGACCCCAATGTACTTGCGCTGCTGAACTGCGCCCTGCCCGCTCACCGGGCTTGCCTCGACGCTGTTCATGCCGGCAGCAGTGCCTCCTGCCAACTGCTGAGGCACAGGCTGGGTCTTATCTGCAGCCGCACCGCCCCCTGACAGTGATGCTGCTTCCCTCCCGCCATCGGCAGCTGCAGCAGCAGCAGCAGCAGCAGCAGCAAACGTGCCAGCGTCGCTGGTTCGTAATGCAGCGGCCAGAGCGGCCGCGCGCGCGGCAGACGCCGTGTCGTGCATTGGCTGCAGCTCTGCTGCTGCACCACTGCCCCGCCCGCCTGCAGCTGCGATCGCGGCCACAGCTGCAGCAGGTGCAGACGCCACAGCAGGTGCAGACGCCACAGGGCTGACACCGCTGCCGCCTGATACGCCACCACTGGCACTGACAATGTGAACCATGGTGCTGCCGCCCCCTCCTGTGGCACCGCCGCCAGTCAGCAGCGACAGCTGTGCACGCAGCGCAGCGAGCTCCAGCTCACGCATCACGTCACGCACAGCTTTCTCACAGTTGGCCCTGCTCTTCTCGTGACCGGTCCAGTAGGACTGCGCACAGAGGAGGCAATGGGCAGGTCAGAGAGGATTTTCCTGTAGTGCTGTCAGGCGCGGAAATTCTCCCCATCCGATTGACCCCAAAATGAAGGTGCAACTCTAATATAATCCCTTTAGAGCATTCACGTTCTCAAAACCTGGGGGGGGGCCTCCCGGGTGACAGCTGAGGTGGGGTGTGAGCGGGGTGTTGGGCAGGTACACAAAAAAGCTCCGCCCGACGTCTGTCTGGGCATACCCCGAGGGGGGGACCGCGTACCAGCATCATATATGCGCAAGCTGTTACGGCGGCGCGGCGCAGGGCGCCCCCCTGGACGACATGCAGGGTTGCACGGTACGTGAGTGCGCGTACGCACGTATTTTTCGTACGTACGTACGAACGTGAGGGAGCGTATATGCGTACGCCATGTACGCAGCACTATAAGCCTTTTACTTGAAACACAAAACGGCCATAACTCAAGCTCCTGTGCTTGGATCGAAACCATTCCACTTGCATTGGCAAGCTTGTAACAGGAGCTATCAAGATCACTATTCGTATGTAGCAGTGCACTGCAGTAGGGGGGTGGGCCTTGGGTTCTGCTCCAGCACTTCGCGCACGCGCGCTTGCAATGATGCACACAACAACGGACACAACTCCCTGCCCTCTGCCTGGATTTGAACCATTCGACTTGCATTGGAAAGATTGTAACACGGGCTGTATGTATGACCTCAGTATGCAGCAGTGCACTGCAGCAGGGGGCCGTGCCTGCGGGGGTGCTGCAGCACACCACGCACGCACGCGCTCGCACCGCAAGTAACAAGTAACACGGGGTTTCCAGCTTAGCAGGCTACTCTTCTACTAGAGACACCCGCCGATACTCCAGCACACTTAAGTACTAGAGTACCGCCGGCTCCCGGCCGATAGACTACCGCTCCCGCCGGCTAGACTACCCCAAACAGCGGTCTTTGAGAGACATGTCTGGCAAGGAGCATATAGGAGAGACCCTTCCTCAGGGTCACAGTAGTGGCCTTGTGGCCAGTCAAGCCGGCAGAGCCGACTGGCGCTGACTGGAACGGTCCCCGCCTGGCAGTGCATGGCTGCTCGCACCGCACCAAACACAAAAATCGCAGCATCTCCCTGCCCTCCAGGTTGCCCGCTACTAGAGCGCACTGGATAGCCCTTTCTATCAGCTTTCCAATGCAAGTTCAACGGTTGCGATCCCAGCACAGGAGCGTGAGTTATGGCCGTCTTTGTGTTTCAAGTAAAAGGCGTATAGTGCTGCGGCGTCCCGATTTTCGCACGCGTACGGCCTGCGTACGTACGTATTCCCAAAAAAACGTACGTACGTACGCTCCGGACCCGAAATACGTGCGCACCGTGCAACCCTGACGACATGGTGTCTCGCAAGTGGCAGGCCTACCCAAACAGGTGGCCAGCAGTGCGCCCAACGCCCGCTGTTGCTAACAGCAGCCGGGCGGTGTGCAGTGTTCGTATTCAAACGCCTCTGGGTAGGGCGGGAGGCGCGCCAGACTAGGGCTGCTCGCGGTGAGGCAGCTCCACTGTCTCAGGTGTAATGTGCCCTTGCAGGCCGGGGCCCAGGCTTCGACACTTGCACCCCCCCTAAAGAGCTGCACATTGAATGTGCGAAGCTCACTGCACGAGTGCGGTTGGGGCTGGAAGGGGATGTGGGCAGTGCCAGCCGATATTCAGCCGTTTTGGCACGATTGAGCGGCGTTTGGTCCCCAAAGTAGGCCGGGAACCAGGAGTCGCCAGATGCTACCCCCCGCAAGAGTCATGTGTTGTATGTGCATAGCGCGCTGCAAAGGTGCGGTTGGGGCTGGCTACAGCTGTGGGCAGTGCCACGGTTTGGAAGGGGTGTGAGCCGCATGGCCGCATGGCCTCATGGCCGCATGGCCGCATGGCCGCATGGCCGCATGGCGCCCCAGCTGGTCGGGGCCCAGGCCGTGGCGTCTGTCACCCCCCGCACTAGCTGCGAGTTGGTCTTGCAAAGCGCGATGCAGCGGCGCGATAGGGGCTGGCTGGGGCTGTGTGCAGTGCCACGCTTTGCAGGGGTGCACGCTATTTCAGCGTTGGGCGCTAGCCGAGCGGGGCCCAGGACTCGACGTCGGCACGCCCCCGCACTAGATGCGTATCGGGTGTGCATAGCGCGCTGCACCAATTCGGCTGGGGCTGGCTACATCTGTGTGCAGTGCCACGGTTTGCAGGGGTACACGCAATTTTAGCTTTGGGCGCTAGCTAACCGGGGCCCAGGCCTTGGCGGCTGCATCCCCCCGCAAAAGCTTCGCATTGAACGTGTGAAGGGCGCTGCAGCGGCGCGGTTGGGGCTGCTTGGTGCTGTGGGCAGTGCAACGGTTTGGGGGGTGTGAGCCAACGATTGTGTTGCGGTGGGGCTAGCCGAGCGGGGCCCAGGCCTCGGCGTTTATACCCCCTCGAAAAAACTGCGTATTTGAAGTGTCAAGTGCGCTGCACCAATGCGGCTGGGGCTGGTTGGGGCTGTGGGCAGTGCCACCCAATGTGCCACGCTTCGGGGGTCACAAGCCATTAGAGCGCGTGACCCAGCGCAGGGGCCCACCCAGGGAGTAACACTATTCTAGTATACCATATCGATATTGCGTTGGCGTGCGCCGGCTGTCCTCGCTGCCATGGCGCCTGGGGGACTGTTTGCATGGCAAGCTCTGCTACAGCTGGCACGACCCACAGGCCGACCCCGACCGCCTGGCACCGATGCACCGGTCTTGGTATACCCTAGGCGCACCTTGATCCGGAGCGGCATGGTCCCTAGATGTGTCTAGAGACAGATCTGGAAATCTGTTCATACCTCCAGCGCAAGAGCTTGGCACACTTTTGGGGGGGTGCCCCCAAAACAGGTCCCCAACCACTGGACCCCCGACTAATACTCCGGCATGGGCCATCTAAAAATATTCTCCTGCTCTAGGTTGGCTCGGGTGGTCCATCAGAGACAAAAGGCCCCGCGCCTGACAGCACTACCCTGGCATCAGAGAGGGCTTTTCGGCGGAGCCAAGGGGGGGTTCACTCCCCTCTGAACCTAGGTGTCACTTCAAAATCGACGCAGAACGCTTGCTAATGACCCCACAAACAGTTTGTGATCGGTGGCGTGTGCCCTTGTGACGTGTGCAGCGAGCGCTACGAGTCGGGTGTGGGTGCAAAATGTGACTCACGGGTCGCGCACAGATGCCGCGGCGGCCGCAGCGCCGTCAAATCTTGCGGCGGGTTATTATTGGAAGGCCCCTGTGCCCGAGCGCAGCGGTGCGAGGGCCTCGTGGTTTGCCTCAGGCAACACCAGCTGTCGATCAGCGGTCACGCAAGAGCGCAGCTCCTGCCGGTTTGAGGCGACAGACGTGTCCTATATATCCGTGTTGTTCTCTAACGAGCCGGAAGAGTCGATTGGGGGCCGTCTGCGTCGCTGCATGGAGATAATGCTCCATGCAGCTGGGTGATCTCTCCATGTGCGCGCACCCTGCACCATGCCTACAGGCCTCTGCCGGACTCCAGCCTTTGTCATCAAATGCTGTGATACATGTTCCATGTCTGTGGCTCGATAAACACACTCCCTGCGCGCGGTGACGGCGCGGCAGGCTGTTTTTGCTCGAATTCTTGGGTGTGTTTAATTGCACCCTCTTCCCCCCGCTCCCAGCGCCGCCGAGCCCAAGTCGCCGCTTTGGACTTAAGCTCCCTATAATATATATAACACGCATGCAAAACGGCAGGTTGGGCTCCTGCCCGCGAGGGGGTCATTTTTTAACCTCAAAACACCCCAAAGTGACACCCAGCCACACTACAGAGTGAACCCCCCCTTGCGGAGCCCCCTGGAGTGGGCACTGGGGGAGAATCATGTTAGTGTACATGCCCCCTCTGGACCATACGCCCCAGCAGATCGACGACGCCACTCGCAGCCTCCTCCGCGGCTGTAGAGCCACCATAAGAGTATATTATGGCATTGCGCTGCTGTAGAGGCGGGTCGGGGGGCCAGGGCGGCGACCTGGCGCCGTCTGTCACTGCCTGCCCACATCTATGCCCAGCTCCCAAACTGCCTCTCCCTGTGTGCACACCCTCCTAGCGTGACACATGCATACATGAAATGGATTTGTGGCCCCGGATCTGGCATCTGACACCTTTGGGCTGGGCCGCATGGGTACGCCATGCGCCATGCAGTGCTGCCGCGCGCACGCGCGCGGCAACAGCGCGGCGCTCGCGGCGCCCACGGTCACGCCACCCCTGTACAGAGCGGTCCTGTCTCATATGCTATAGGCCTGTGCAGTCCTCCCTGCCCCCAGTTGTCCTGCCAAGGGCCTGATGCATCATATGTGGCGCAGTTTGGGGCGGCTCGCCACTGCATCGGACAGGGTCGAGCATGTCACCAACCCCCAGTCAAAGCTGCATTTTGAGACTCTCTGCATAATGCCTGGGGTCAGGGTGGGTCACCTCATCCCCCAGCCGCGCACAACACACGCGCACACACACACCAGCTTTATATATCTACTCGATCCGGGGGCAGACCGTGGGTGACAGTAGGCAGTGTGAACCAAACCCAGCCCCGCGACGGCTCCGCCGTTTTTTGCGGCGCCCCAGCGCCGCTCTCTTAACTTGTCTGGCACCCACTCCCCCGCCCAGCTGCCCCACCGCCCTGCCTCACCAGGCCTCGGAAGGGACCTGCCCGAGGCTTGGGGCTTGCCCACCCCCCAGCAAGCTTGCATGCGTGCCAGAATCTTCCCTGCCCCATAACCGCACCTGGCCGTAGACGTAGCGCAGCTGAGCATATCCCTCGAACACCTCACGCGTAGCAATCAGAAACGGGAACGCCCAGCCGCCCACCGGCTCAATGATGTCTGCGCACTGGTCGGAGCGCTGCTTCTTGGCAGCCCGTGCGGCACCCCAGCCGTCGCGCTTGCGCCGCTCCAGCCACTCTGCCAGCGTGCGTGCATGAGTAGAGATGCGCGTGAGAGGGGTGCAAGCAGAGGCGCAGCATCAGCATCAGCAGCAGCAGCGCAGGCAGCAACATCAGGGGCAGCACTTTCAGCACCAGCACAGCAGCAGCAACCACGTCAGCGGCAGGAGTTAGGGTGGCAGCTGCATCATCATCGGCAGCAGCACATTACTCACCCGTCGGCACCTGGAGCGCGCGCACGTTCACGATCGTCGCGTTGGCAGCGTTGCTGCCAGGCGCTGCGTTGTTGCGGCTCGTTGGCAGCGGCCTTGGGTCGTTGACAAAGCGCGAGAGGTTGCCACAGCGGAACGCAGACACAGCGATCTTGTGGTCGTTGTCGCCATCGACCGCGTGCTTGCACAAGTCGGGGAAGTGGTGCAGGTCTTCCCACTGTTCGTCCACCTGTGCGGCAGCGTGTGCATTCAGCAGATGAGCCGGTCAGAAGTCAGCCAGAGGGAAGAGCAAGGCAGGAAGGGCTGGTCAACGCCAGATGCGCGCTGCCAGGACCACCGGCTGGTAGTTACCTTGCACAGCGGGTAGAACTCGTGGATTGGCACATCGATTGCGAAGCGCTCGAGGTCGTGCGTAAAGAACGCTGCGCGCACGTCCGGGTGGCGTACGACCTCCGATGTAGTGCCCTCGGGCAGGCGCGGCGTGTACCTTCACAGCAGGCGTGTGCGGGCATGGGTCAGATAGGATCAAGAGCGCACGCGCACAGGCGGTGTGCGGACGGAACCATACGAGCGACCATCGAATCCATACTTGGAACAAAACAGGCATGCTGCATGCATGCGTCATGCTGCTAGGTGCAAATTGGGCCAAACAGCCGGCAGAAGAACATGCGCAGGTGGCTAGAGCAGGGCAGCAGGTGGAGGGACGCACCTGTCAGGCGGTGCCGAATGCAGCGCCTCGTAGTTGTGCGTGAAGTGGCACTGCCCATGATGAGGTGCGAGGTAGGAGGGGTGGGAGGGGTGGGAGGGGTGGGAGGCGTGGGAGGCGTGGGAGGCGTGGGAGGCGTGGGAGGCGCGGCAGGCGTGGGAGGTGCAGGAGCAAGGGGCGCGTGTGACGGCCATCACCAGGCAACTTGACATTAAGTAACGCCACATCCAAAACGCAGCAGCGCCCCACCTGGTATGCGCTGATCATGCTGCCGCGCACTGCAAGCGGACCCTCCCGCCGCTGGCTGCTACCTGGCTTCCGAACTGCCGACAGCTCCACACCGCACTGACCGTGCAGCGGCGTGCACGGGTCGTCAGCACCGACAATGTACACACGTGCATCCAGGCGGCTGGGCAGCTTGGGCGGGAGGTTGCTGGCGACCTGGCGTGAGTGTGGAGACAACACGTGTGAGTGGGCAGACGCACGGATGCCATCAGCAGCAGCAACAGCAGCAGCAGCAGCAGCCCAAGTGAACGTGCAACACAGCCAGGCACTGCGGGCGCACGCAATGGGACGTGAATGAGCTGTCGGGTGGTTGTGTGACTGGTGCAATCTGTTGCCGCCTGACCTACGCCCCAGACGTGGCTCTTCCCACCTCTGCGAGTGTGGGCTCACGCCCCAGCCGCCGCCACACCCACGCGACCACCAGCTCCTCCAGCTCCTCAAGCAGCGGAACTGCCTGCGGCTTGCGGGCTCCCTGCGCACGATCAAGCGATCAGCAATGATCAGCATGTGCCCGTCTTACACGCACGCACACACAACGACACCCACCGTCCCACCCCCGATCAGGTAGCGCCCACGATGCGCGGTGCCTCCCTCCCTGCCCTCCCTGCCCTCCCTGCCCTCCCTCCCTCCCTCCCTCCCCTCCCTCCCCTCTCCTCCCCTCCCTCCCCCTCCCCCCCTCCCGCCCTCCCCGCCCTCCCGCCCCCGCCTCCCGCCTTCCCCGCCTCCCTCCTTCCCCACCCTGCCCTGCCCTCCCCACCTTTGCCAGGTAGCTACGCCCGTTGCCGCACGGCTCAGCGCTGATGTCGTTGCCCAATGAGAACGGGTTGCGCGCAGCCGCGGGCGCGGATGCGCGTGCGCTCCACAGCATGCCTGCGTGAGTGGCAGGCAGGCAGCGTTCGGCAAGAGTGGCCATGCTGCAGCATTCAGCGAGAGTGGCCATGCTGCAGCGTTCAGCGAGAGTGGCCATGCTGCAGCGTTCAGCGATAGTGGCAATGCTGCAGCGTTCAGAAAAAGCGGCCATGCAGCGGCAAGCCACATGGCCCATGCCCATGCTTCTGTCTCTCCTCGCACACGCAACTGCCCATCCGAGCGCACCTGCACACCCGACAGACGTCAGGTAGTCCAGGTACAGCGAGAGCGCAGTGGCCCTGTGCGGGCAATGGATCAGGTTGTGCGGGCAAAGGATCAGATTGGGAATCATCAGTCGGCAGGGGTGGTGCTGATGCTGGATGTGACAGTGCGGGCGCGGGCAGCGCAGGTGGGCCAGTGGGGATTGACGCTGGCGGCGGCGGTGGGGGTGATGAAAGTGGCGGCGACAGTGCTCTCGCAGGACAACTCTTAGGAATGCTGGATGCTGGTGCTGGTAATGTGATGGTGCCAGCTGGAAGTGCTGGCACCGGCAACGCATCGGAACAGCTGCGCCTCGTCGCCTACCAGCTTGCTGCCCAGCGCCCACAGCGGGCCTCGGTCGCCAGAGCTGGCACCGCCCTGGTAATCGCCATCGCCTGCAACAATCAGTTACAGACGGGGACGTCAATCAGCAGCAAGGATGGCTCGAGCAGCGAGCAGCGAGCAGCAAGCTGCGTGCCACGTGATGCGTAAATTATAGAGAGGCATCAGCAGCAAGGATGGCACGAGCAGCAATCAGCATGTCCACGTGATGGCCACAGCAAAGAGAGGCAGGCAATGCACAAGTGTGTGCACGAGTGCGCACCCCCATGTCGAGATCTAGCCGTGCACCCACCCGCATCATCTGGGCCGCATGGCTGCTCGGCAGCTGCCAGCACGCACGCGTAAAGGCCGTTGAGGGTGTCCGTCGGGCAGACCGCGTCCCACTCCTCGAGCGCCCATTTCTGCGGTCGGAAGCTGCTGCCCTGAGTGGGGCCGGCAGCAGCAGCGGCAGCAGCAGCAGCGGCACCGGCACCGCCAGCACCAGCGGCCGAGGGTGCCTAGCACTTGGCGCAGGCATGTTGCTGCGGCTGCTGTTACGCCTCACCCTCAGGTGCTTGTGCCTCGGCATGCCAGTACCCCCACTGCCGCCGCCGCCGCTGTCGCGTGCACGCTGCCCCGCCCGGTCACCCAGCTCCGCCCCCCGACCACCGAGCTCCGCCCCCTGGAAGCCCCTGTACAGCGCCATGAGCTCGCGACCGCCACGCTGCTGAGGAGGGCTGTGCCGGGGTGCCTGCACATCAAAGCAGCGTGTGCAATTTGGGAGGCTGCGGGCTGGGTACTCGCAGCAGGCGCTCGCGCCGCGTGTTTTCACTGCTCCGAGGTTTCACAGGTTTCACATGTCAGCGCCCGGAGGACCCCACGGCGTTAGTTCAGGCCGAGACTAGACGTCTGTTGATGATGGATATTACAGTCTGTGTGACACCAGTAATGATGTATAAGACCGGTGTCGGCGCTAGCGCCCGACACCTTACACTCAGTTTCAGTGGGAAACTGGCTGGCTACCTGGTAGGGGTGAGGGTCAACCCCCACACGCGCGCACGCACTGGACCTAGACAGGACACTGGGCCCCCAGATCCACCCTACACCACCCAGGTAGTGACAGCAATGCATTGTTGGTGTGCGCCTGTGTTCTACTACTAGTCCCGCCGCCGCCATTGGCTCCAGCAATCTCCTCCATGCCCGCCAGCAATCTCCTCCACGCCCGCCAGCAAGCTCCCGTATGCCCGCAGGCAATCTCCTCCATGCCCGCCAGCAATCTCCTGTATGCCCGCCAGCAATCTCGTCCATGCATGGGCGCCGCCATGCGATCTCCATGCGCCGCGCCGCGCTCCATGCGCGCCAGTACCCGTACCACCCGCCTCATTCCCGTTCTTTAGCCATTCCCCGTGACACCTAGGGGGGGGGGGGGCTCTACTACAAGAGCCTGAGAGGCCGCGCGAGTGCCAGCCTACCATGAGGTCACTGCCTCCCTACCTTGCCGGGCGGTTCGTCGCCGACACCAGCTGGTTCAGGGGCGCGTCCGCTCACAGCTTCCTGCTGCTGCTGCTGAGGTGGCGCGACGGCCGCCACGGTGGGGATGCGCGACGCGGAGGCGTGGAGGCCCTCGCCGTTGCCCGGTGGGGGTCCACTGCTGCTTGGGTGCACAGGTCCACGATGTCGACGCAGGCGCTTTCCTGTGGGGAGGGGGAGGGGGGCAGCAGCGTCAGTCGGGGCAATGTCGGTGAGACAGGGCATCGCAATTTTGACGCAGGCACATTTCTGCGGGGGGGATCAGCAGCGGCAGTCGGGGCAGTGTCCGTGGGCCAGCTGGAACAGCGTCGGTGGCCCAGGGCAGCACGATGTCGACGCAGGCGCTTTCCTGCGGGGTGGGGTGGGGTGGGGGCAGCAGCCGGGGCAGTGTCGGTGGTCCAGGGTAGCCGGGGCAGTGTCGATGGACAAGGGCGGCACGATGTCGACGCAGACGCTTTCCTGCGGGTGGGGGAAGCAGCAGCAGCCGGGGCAGTGTCGGTGGCCCAGGCCCGCTGTGGAGAGATGGGGCAGCCAGCCAGGGGGCACAGCCTGCTTGTAGGCTGGCGCGCTGCGTGCCTCGCAGGCTCTCGTAGTAGAGCCCCCCTAGACGTGGAGTCTAGGCCTCAACTCACGCCCCGGGATCTCCGGTACTGTACGTGTAAAACCTGTAAAACCGGACACGGGGCTGCGCCTGCCAACACACCGCGCGCTCTCCCACCTGGGCGGGCGCGGCGGCCGTGGGTTGTGGCCCGCTTCCCGGATCACCCGAGCTGCTGTGTAGGCCATAGGAGAGGTAGAAGACCTCGCCTCCCTGCGACCCCCTGGCTCCTCCCTCGTGCATCTGCGTGTTGGGGGGTTGCCGCAGCGGGTGTGGGGACACAGTGAGAGCCCTCACCAGCGACATGCGGCGTTGCTGCTTTGTCGAACACGCCCACCTGCACGTCTGGCGACCCTGGCACATGCACCATGACTTGGACCCGGCTGCGCTCCACCAGATCTGCCGCGCAGCTGGAAGGGGGGGAGGAGGGGGGGTCCATGCGCGCAGGCGTGGCGGTTGCTGAGAGCGTTGCCGCGCGCGCCCGCGCCCCTTGAGTGGGCGGCTGCATGCAAGCATGTGTGTGCGACTGCGTATAACACCCATGCTTGGAGGGCCCCGTTGTGGTTGATCACCCGCTGCGCGTGCCATGATGGGTCCAGCCCAGAAACGAGGCAGGAGAGAAGTTTCAGCGTCGCCCTAGCCCCGACCGCTATCTCATGGTGATGGTTCACATGTCGTGCGATGTGTGCATGCGCGGGAGAGAGACGCTGTGTGCGTACTGTGCGAGGAGGGTTGTGCGTGCATGCGCATGCCCTTCCCCAACTGCAGCACTCACAGCAGCGGCGCATCCATGTTGCTGTCCTCGAACTCCATTGGCGCTGGACCATGCTGGACGCTGGCCTCGCTGTGGGGCGTCGACCCCATGCGTCACTCCAACTGTGCGATCCCTCTCACCCCGGACGTCAGTGCTCTAATGAGTGGTGTTTGTGCGTTTTATTTGGCTTGCATGGGCCACCACTTGACCCATCAGGTAACGTTAAATGTGTGAACAGTAGTATGAATCGCGCGAATCGTGTTTTTTCACCAGAGGCCCCTATTTCTTACGGGGGACACACAGGCGTCAACTCGCAAACCGCAAAGTCCATTCGGTGCAGCAGGCCCAACGTTGTCTAGGCACAATGAAGAGAAATAGAAGCAGTGGTGGTTGACTAACGGCAGTGGTCGCAGCAGCTGAGCTGCACGCTGAGGCCAGAGAAGCGGGCGACATCATTGACAACATTGAGGCCCGCTGTGAGTGCTGGGCTGGCTGGCACGTGGTGCATGGTGCATGGAGCTGGCGGAGTTTTTTCGCTCGTGTGTGCCCAACAGCACGCACTATTTGCACGGCCCGTGCAAATGCACAAATCACGGGAGATCGACGTCGCAGGGGAGGGGCAGGGGACGCTCCAACTTCGCGGTGTCTGTCCATTTAATTATTTAACTCCTAGCTGTTTGGAGCAGCTGTGCCTGTGACTGGTCAGTGGATGGATGCACACAAGTATGCACGCCTAGGCAGGCATGCTGCTGGAGAGGCGGTGTGTGTGTGGTGGTGGTGGGGGGGGGCATCCCTTGTATTAGAATCCCTAACCCGAGCCGGCGGCTCTGTGTTGTCGTCGTCGGTTGAGCGCATAGTAATGCTGATGTATGCCGACGATTTATGTTTGTTCTCGCATGACCCAGCTCAGTTGGCGCTTATGCTGAAAATCCTTGACAAAGTGTCCTCTAGCTTTGGCATCCAAATCAACGCCGCCAAGACAGAAGTGATGATTTTGCCAGCAGATTTTGACGCGGATCTGCCCACGTTTGCGCTGACTGGTGGTGAAGTGAAGACCGTCTCTGCATTTAAGTATCTAGGGAGTTGGATAACCCAGAGTGGTGGTGTGGAAAAGGAGATCGGTGTGCGTGTCGGTCGCGCGCTGGGCGTGTTTGCGTCTTTTGATAAGATTTGGGCCAGCAAGAAGATGCAAGTGCAGTCTAAGATGCGGGTTTACAACACTTTCGTGCTGCCCCACTTTCTGTACGGCTGCGAAACATGGGCCCCTACTAAAACACAACTGACTCGATTGGAGGTTGCCCACTCTAACTGCCTTCGTCGCATTCTGGGTGTGCGCCTGGTCGACCGGCACAGATTAACTTATATTCGGCAGGCGTGCGACACTGAGCCAATTGAGAGCCTTGTGGCAAAGCGATCAATGCAGTGGCTAGGCCATGTGATGCGCATGCCGGCTTCTCGTCTTCCTCGTACGACTTTTGACTGCACAATGGATGTGGCTCGGCAGCAAGGCCGGCCTCCAGCCTCCTCCCGACACTATTTTCTTAAGCTACTGATTCAGCAGCTAGGCGAAACTAGTGGCACTCGTTCTGATTGGAAGACTTTTTCGGACACGGCGTTTGAGCGTGCTCAGGATAGGGTCGGGTGGAGAGCCGTGGTGTACGGTCCGGCTGCCCCTCAGGCGCCGGCCCCTCCACCACGGCGGTCAAGTAGATTGGCAAGCGCCACTTGACCCCCTATCCCCTAGAAGCAGTTAGGACCTATTTTGGAGGCGTCGCACAATAGCTCTCCTTTTTGCTCTGGGACTACACGTTGGCAGGCAGCCGGCTGGTGGCTACCGCCCCTCACAAGTAATTGTTAGGGCCAGAACTGGACTTGGGTCTAGGCGGTGGTACTAGGACTAGAGGTAGTCTTTGCTGGAAAGCCGATGTAATGTAACTGTAACCCGATCACGACTGCACTCACCACAGCTGATGCACGATGCTGGGCCACAAGGCGATGTCATCTTCCTTATACAGCGTACCCCGCTTCAGCAGCTCAAGTGATATGGTCAGCCATGCGCATGGCAGGCACAAGGTCGACGCGCCAGCCCAGGTGAGAGAGGAGGAGAGAAAAAGAGAGAGAGAGAGGGGGGGGCGCTGTGGTCGCCGACAGATGCACATCTTGAGCACGCTGCAGTTGAGCTGTGCTGGCTTCCTGCCCCGCCTTACCCCGGGGCTGCCTGCCCCGCCTTTCCCCGGCTGCCTGCCCCGCCTCATCCCAGCTGCCCTGATCCACGGCCACCACCCCGGCCACCCCGACTGCCCCGCAGGCGAGCGCCTGCATCGTGATAGACCTCACTGCACACACCCCGAGCAGCAGCGCAGACCCTCCGAATCCCCACTACGACGGTGCAGCCCAGCCGCGCATCCACACCGTGGTGCCTGTGCCACCAGCACAGCACGCGGCTGCCAGCACGTGCGCCGCGGGACCTGCACCCGTCAGTGGTGTCACAGGGGCGTCGTATACCAGGCTGCATGGACCAGGCGCAGAGCTGCACCACTGTGGCGTGGCGCCCGCGGTTGCGGCCGATACCGAGGCTGCCAGGCGGAGGAGCGGCGGCACAGGCAGCTCTGGCTCTGGCAGCCCTGGTGGGCCGCTCAGCTGCGGCAGCATGTCCAGCAGTGGTGGTTCGGACGGCAGCGACGGGGATGCGGCTGGTGCCCGGATGAAGGGCACGCGTCCTTAAAGCGGCAGCAGCGGCAGCAGCAGCCACAGGCAGCAGCAGCAACTTCCCAGGCGCGTGATGCAGCAGCTGATGTCGCGCCAGGCGCAGCGCCCATGGCTGCGCCCACGACCGCGCCCACGGTTGCGTCTGAGGAGGGTGCGCCCCAGGCAGCCCCATGGTCAGGCAGCAGCAGCCCTGGGCAGCAGTCCCAGGCAGAAGCAGCAGCAACTTCCCAGGCGCACGACGCAGCGGCGGATGTCACGCCAGGCGCAGCGCCCACGGCTGCACCCACGTCTGCGCCCATGCCTGTACGCACGGGTGCGCCCCAGGCAGCAGGTTCCACGGCGCGTGGTGCTGTGCCTCCCATGGCGGTCGGCAGTCCCCGCTACTCGCAGCTTGGCGGGTGCACCAGCGTCAAGCGCAAGAGCATGCAGGACCGCGACATGGGCGGCAGCGGAGGCGGCGGCAGCGGAGGAGGCGTCGGCGGAGGCAGAAGCGCGGGCGGGGGGGGCGGTGGTGGTGTACAGCGGCGGTTCCATGGGATCTATTGGAGTAAGGGAGTGTGGAGGGCGCAGATATCTCACAATGGGCGACTATACTCCATCGGCAGCTACGATACCCCCGAGGCGGCGGCACGTGCGTGGGATGCCAAGGCTCTGGAGCTGCGTGGTTCTCGCGCACAACTCAACTTCCCAGGCACAGAGCTAAACTTCTCGGATGATGTGCATCCTGTTTGCAAGGTGGGGAGCTTTTTCCCGACAATCACGCATTGATTGCCCGTGTCTCTCTACCCCTGCACTGAACAGCATGTGCCCAAACCGCAGTGCACTGACTCAGTCACACAAATGCACAAACCGCACCGGCGCACTGTCGCTACGCAGGTGACCCGCTGCTGCTTCGCCCCACGCAGCAATCGCGATGTCGTCCGAAACCTCGCATGGGGGAAGCTGGAGCTCCTGCGTGCGTGCAGTGCCAGCAGCGATGGAGGCAGTGCCAGCAGCGAGGGCGCGCCTGATTCTGCACTTGAGCCCTCACCCGCCGCCGCCGCTGCTGGCGCCCCCTGGGTTGCTGCGCCGGTGGCACTAGAGCCCGCACCCAGTGCCGCCGCTGCCGGCCCGTCTGGTGCTGTGCCGGGCCCCTCACATGCCGTTGCCGCCACTGCTGCCTCTGCTGCCGCTGCTGTTGGCTCCTCTGATCCGGCGCCGGCGGCGCCTGAGCCCTCACCTGCTGCCATCGCTGCTGCCGGCCCCTCTGATGTTGCGCCAGCGGCGCATGAGCCTGCACCCGCTGCATCCGCTGCTGCCGGCCCCTCTGATGTTGCACCGGGGGTGCCTCAGCCCGCACCCGCTGTCG
Organism: Chlamydomonas sp. UWO 241; assembly: GCA_016618255.1. Lineage (NCBI taxonomy): Eukaryota > Viridiplantae > Chlorophyta > Chlorophyceae > Chlamydomonadales > Chlamydomonadaceae > Chlamydomonas > Chlamydomonas priscui. The sequence goes on from VFSX01000001.1 coordinate 810,638, forward strand.
CCGCTGCTGCCGACCCCTCTGATGCTGCGCCGGCGGCGCCTGAGCCCGCACCCGCTGCCGCCGCTGCTGCCGGCTCCTCTGATGCTGCACTGGCGGTGCATGAGCCTGCACCCGCCGTGGCCATTGCTACCGACTCCTCTGATGCTGCGCCGGCGGCGCCTGAGCCTGCACCCGCTGCAGCCGCTGCTGGCGGCCCCTGGGCTGCTGCGCCGGTGGCACTAGAGCCCGCACCCAGTGCCGCCGCCGCTGCCGGCCCGTCTGGTGCTGTGCCAGGCCCCTCACATGCCGTTGCCGCCACTGCTGCCTGTGCTGCCGCTGCTGCCGGCTCCTCTGGTGCTGCGCCGGCGGTGCCTCAGCCCGCACCCGCCGACGCAGCTGCTGCCGGCCCCTCGGATGCTGCGACGGCGGCGCCTGATCCCGCACCCACAGCCGCTGCTGCGGCAGCAGCCGATGCTGCCGGCCCTGGTGCTTGGCCACCGCTTGGAGCTGGCGGTGCACAGGCGGGGATGCTGGAGTGGTGGAATGCAGTCTGCTCGACGGACGCCCCCAACGGCCATTATGCATGCACGCTGGCAGCAGCCGAGCAGCCATGCGGCCCAGATGACGCAGGTGGGTGCACGCATTGTGCCGTGACAGCACGCGCTCATGATCACAACCTTTTTATGCCTCTGCATGCTGTGACAGCCACGTGAGCTCGCTGCTTGCTGCCCCTGCCATCCTGGCTGCTGATTCATGCGCCCTCGCATTGTTGCAGGTGATCGCGATGACCAGGGCGGAGGCGCCACTGACGACAGAAGCCCGTTGTGGGTGCTGGGCAGCATGCTGGTGGGCGACGAGGCGCAGCTGTTCCGGTGCGTTGCCGGTGCCGCTGTCGCCGCCACCTTATCACGCCCACCGCCACCAGCGCCAATCCCAACTGGCCCACCTGCGCTGCCCGTGCCCGCACTATCACCATCAGCACTACCAGCTGGCACCAGCATCCTCAAATGAACTCGAGGGTGCCACCCTGCAGATGATGAATCCCAACGAGCCACCCTCCCCGTGACCTCACAGGGGCATGCGCGAGCTGTACCTCGAGTACCTGTCATCTGTTGGGTGTGCAGGTGCGCCCAGAAGGGGATGCGTGGTTGCGGGAGGGTGGGTCGTGTGGCTTGCTGTTTAAAAAAACGCTGCCGCTTGCGCAGACACGCTGTGGAGCGCACGCACGACCATGCCCGCGGCCGCGCGCCATCCGTTCACACTGGGCAACGACATCAGCGCGTGGGCGTGCGGCAACGTGCGCAGCTACCTGGCAAAAGTGGGGCGCATGAGGTGACCAGGGGCGCGGGTTTAGGGCGGGAGGTGTCGATCGTCAGGGGGTGCCCGTGCCGAAACCGATGTGGTCGCTGCTTTCTCAGCTGGGGAGGGGTTGCTGCGCCTGCGTGTGTGCATGACCCCGAAGAGTGCGTGCGTGCTCAGCATTCATCGCCTGACCGTGCGCAGGGAGCGTGCAAGCTGCAGGCGATACCGCTGCTCGAGGAGCTGGAGGAGCTGGTGGTCATGTGGGTGTGGCTGCGGCTGGGGCGCGAGCCCACACTCGCAGAGGTGGGAAGAGCCACGTCTGGAACACAGACAAGATCGCATCTGCGATCTTCTCAGGCCGGAGTAATCACATGGCAGCTCACGCAATCCCCATTGTGCACGCTCTAGATCTGTGCCTGTCTGCATTGTACATCAACTTTTGTTTTCAGCAAAACCACTGCCGCTGCTGTCCATCTGCCTGCCCGCTCGCACACAGCTCTGCAACTCCCACCCCCCCGCACTTACCCACCCACACACTCACTCCCACACTTCCCCTCCTCTTCACACCCAACACTTGCGGTAGGTCGCCCTCAACCTCCCGCCCAAGCTGCCCAGCCACCCGGCCGTACGTGTTTACACCGTCGGTGCGGATGACCCGCGCACACCGTTGCATGGCCAGCGGGGCCTCAAGATGTCGTCGGAGATGTCCTGCAGCAGACGGGCGCGACAGCAACCGCTTGCCGTGCGCGGCAGCATGCTTGGCGCATACCAGGGGTGTGCATGCTTGGGTACAGCAGTAACCGTAACATCGGCTTTCCAGCGAAGACTACCTTCTAGTCCTAGCTAGTACCACCGCCTAGACTCAAGTCCAGTTCTGGCCCTCACAATTACTTGTGAGGGGCGGTAGCCACCAGCCGGTTGCCTGCCAACAGGTTGAGTACAGCAGTCATCAGATTCAGAGGGAACAGTAGCCAGCCGCCTCCCTACCACACTCCTATCGTCTGATCCGCGCAAGTCAAGGCGGTCATAACGCCTGAGGCAGTTGGGGGTGCGCCTCAGGCGGTAGTGGGCAGCTAAGGCGGTCGGAGTGGCGCCTGTGGCGGTCGGGATGACGCCTACGGCAGCACCTGAGGCGATAAGGGGTGCGCCCTGGGGGCAGCGCCTGAGGCGATAAGTGCGCCAGCTGGCAACGCCTGGGGCGTTTGGCGCGCCTGCAGCGCCGCCTGATCCGCGCAAGTTAAAGCACCGCCTGATGCGCCGCCTTAGGCGTTGGGAATGTGGTAGGGACAGGCTACGGCCAGTGGTGCTGTTCGCTTCCCATCACACATCTTCCCCGCCCCCACCACTTGCCTGCCTGCATGTGCTTCTCGCCCCGTTCCCGGTGGGTCGTGGGATTCCTCAGATCTGATTCTGTCCTAATATCTGATCCTCATATCTGATTCTCATACCCGACTCCTTATATCTGAGTCTATCCTCATATCTGATTATAACTGTGCTCCTGATCTTACCTCCCCCTGGTCCCACAAACGCCTGTTGTCAAGGTTCATGCCCAGTCTGCCCGAGGGCACTCCATCGGAGCTTGCAAGAGGCCCTGGCGTGCGTGCAGCGTTCTTTGAGCACGACCTCGAGCGTTATGCGGTCGATGTGCCACTCCACGAGTTCAACCCAAGGTGCAAGGTAACGGCTAATATGATGATAATGCTAGGGCTGACTAGGTCCAGGGCGTGCGCACACGTGGAGGTTTACTCACCCCTACCAGCAGTTGATCCAACACGCTTTAAACTCCCTGCGTCTGTTGAGCGATTGGTTGAGCGGCTGTTGATTGAACCACCCGTCAACCAGACCCTCAGTTGAATAGGGGGTGTAAAAGATGCAAGAGCCGAGACAGGCCCTTGCAGTTGAATCAACACACAGTTGTTTCATCACCCTTTTAGCTCCCTGCGGCTGGTTGAGAGACTGTTGATTCAACTTCCCTCTCTCTTTCTCTCTCACGCACACTTACATTCCAGGCTTTGACCAGCCCTTCACTGTGCACCTGTCCGACTCTCTACATGTTGCTGGGCACCTCCTCTCTCTGAATTCACGCTGTCCCGCCTGCATCGCAATCACAGTGCCAATCACGGACGTCAACCCGCGGTACACGGCACCCACAGCAGCATCCATGATCGCCCTGGCAGCGCATGCCTGAATCTGACCAGCCATTTGCTCCGGTCCTGCCTGATTGGCTTACTGCGCTCGCGGCATCTCCCAAACTCCTGCTGCCCTGCCTGCGCAGGCGGACGAGCTGTGGGACGGCGTGCCCGCAATGCAGCGCCGCTCCAACATGTTTTGCGACAGTGCCAAGGACGCGAGTGTGGCCGACGAGCATCAGATCGTGGTCTCTGCGTTCCCCCTCGGCCGCTACGGCAACCTCACGTCCATTGTGAACGACCGGCTGCTTCCACCAAGTGGTGGCAACGCTGGCGCAAGCGCAGGCGGCAGCGGACCTGTTGCCACCGGCCTCGGCCCCGGCCATGCGCCCTGCCACAAGTTCAGCCGCGCCAACGCGACCATCGTAAACGTGCGCGTGATTCAGGTGCCGGTGGTTGAGTCGTGATGAGATGGGTGCATACAGAGGAGCAGATGGCATCGCTGCTGCTGCCATTGGTGATGCTACAGCTGCTGCTTTGCCGATGCTGAAGCCGACGTGCTGGTGCTGCTTGCGCTGCTGCTGCTGCTGATGATGATGATGATCTGTGCCTCTGCTTGCACCGTGGCCCGCACCCCTCTCAATCAACAATGCATGTATGCACGCACGCTGACAGAGTGGCTGGAGCGGCGCAAGCGCGATGGCTGGGGCGCCGCACAGCCCGCCAAGAAGCAGCGCTCCAACCGCTGTGCAGACCTCATTGAGCCGGTGGGCGGCTGGGTGTTCCCGTTCCTGGTTGCTAAGCGGGAGGTGTTCGATGGAGACGACCTGCGCTACAACTACAGCCAGGTGCGGGCGGCTGCATGCACGCTCCCGGCGCAAAATGGCATGGGCAGGGTCTGGGGCAGGGGAGTGGGCGCCAGGGAACTCCTCTGACTGGACGATTGCCTCTGGTGATCTCAGGTCTACTGGAGAGGGCATACAAAGAGCCAGGCCAGGTGTGACCTGGCGCTGCGCGCCGCGCGCGTTGAGCGGGAGCTTTCGATGCTGACCTCGGCTGCTGGCGGTGGCGCAAAACAGGCAGACAGCGCAAGGGATCAGAGCAGCAGTGCTGGAGGTGGTGCATCAGGCGGCAGCGGCGTTGGCCCTGTGGCGCCTGTGCCTGGGGTCACGCTTGCAGCGCAGGCAGGAGGGGCAGTGGCACATCTGGAGCCCATGGAGAGCTGGAGGCAACACGTGGCACAGCAGCTGCCGCGTGCGCAGCCGCTCGCACTGCAGGAGCGCGCGGCAGCGGTGCCGGTGACGCGTGTGCTGGTGCTGGTGCTGGTGCTGGTGCTGCCTCTGGGGGAGGAGGAGCCCAACACACCACTGCGCAGGCGCGCTATTGTGCCCTTGCGCAGTCGCAGGCAGGATTGTATGCCGCTGGCATGGGCAGCGTCAAGGCGGAACCACTCAGCAGTGCAGATGCAGCTCGGCTGGGTGCTTGTCGATGGGTGGAGGTCAGGCTGCCGCGCAAGTGCCGAGGTCACATCTCTCTCAACGGACACATTCAGCGAGGCGTGTCTGACGCCGCGATGCAGGCCGATGACACAGCATGCGCAGGCGATGGTGCCAGCCTTGATGCCAGCGGCACTGGAGGACGCAGAGGACCTGCTGCTGCACGGTTGATGGCGTTGGGCGACTCTGGGGCGACGACGCGCGGGGACACTGCCAAAGTACCGGAGCTTAAGTTTTTGGGGCATGGCCACGATGCCCAGGCGCTGGAGCTGTGTGGGTCTGACGTCCCAGACGAGGCTGCCATCGGCCAGCAGCCATCGGGCAGCACGTTCATCCGTGCATGTGGCTCGGCCGACGGCCAGGCAGGCATCCAGCCGCTGCCGCAGCAACAGGCGCCACCACCACCGCTGCAGGTGCAGCTTTGGGGGCATGTCCACGATGCCCAGGCACTGGAGCTGTGTGGGTCTGACGTCCCAGGCGAGGCTTCGATCGCCCTGCAGCCATCGGGCAGCACATCCATCCGTGCAAACGGCTCTGCCGATGGCCAGGCAGGCATCCAGCCGCTGCCGCAGCAACAGGCGCCGCCACCACCGCTGCAGGTGCAGCTTTGGGGGCATGTCCACGATGCCCAGACGCTGGAGCTGTGTGGGCCTGACGTCCCAGGCGAGGTTGTGGTCGCCCTGCAGCCATCGGACAGCACGTCCATCCGTGCAAATGGTTCGGCCGATGGCCAGGCAGGCATCCAGCGTGGTTGGCCGCGACCGCGGCGCGTTGCAGCTGCGGGCAGGAGCGGCAGTAGCACATGTGTAGCCCCTGGAGAGCTGGAGGTAACGCTGCTGCAGCAACAGGCGCCGCCACCACCGCTGCAGGTGCAGCTTTGCCTGCTGGCACAGCTTTGCCTGCAGGCACAGCAGACGCAGCAGGCGCCATTGCCATCGCCGCCACCGCCATCACCGCCAAGGCGAACGCCACCGCCGCTGTCGCTGCATCTCATTGAGGGCCTGCTGGGGCAAGCGGGCGCATCGCCGCAGCCGACCGCGCCGCCTCCACCGCCGCCGACACCACCGCCGCCGCCGCCGGTGCAGCAAGCACAGCAGCAGGCACAGCAACAAGTGCAGCAGGCCCAGCAGCAGCAGGTGCAGGTGCAGCAGCAGGCGCAGCAGGTGCAGCAGGTGCAGCAGGTGCAGGTGCAGGCTCAGCAGGTGCGGCAGGCCCAGCAGCAGCACGTGCAGGCGCGGCAACAGGCGCAGCAGGCGCAGCAGGCGCAGCAGGCGCAGCGGGTGCAGCAGGTGCAGGTGCAAGCGCAGCAGACGCAACAGATGCAGCAGGCGCAGCAGGTGCAGTTACAGGCACGCCTGCAGATGCTGGTCATGCAGATGCCCAAGCACCTGCAGACAATCACAAACCTGCTTCAGCACAAGCAGCAAAATGTGGCACTGCCAAGCCAGCTGCAGCGCCTGGGCCAGCTCGGCGTCGGCCTGCAGCCGTTGGCCTTCCAGCAGGAGAATATGAGCCGCGTACGTGCCGGCGGAGCTGCCGAGTCGTGCAAGCCAACAGGCAGCGTTAAGCGCGTGGCGAGCGATGACGCAGCAGAGGCCGCCGTGGCGCCCGTGTGTGCGTATGCATTATTGCGCTCTCGCGCGCAGCAGCACTCCTACCATGGGGTCTCTTTCACCTGGTCAGGGCGGTGAGTGGCTCGAATCAACCACAACCGCCGAGACCTCAACCTAGGAACCTACCACACGCCGGAAGAGGCTGCGCGCGCGTGGGATGCCAAGGCGCTGGAGTTGCGTGGTCCTGGCGTGCTGCTCAACTTCCCAGTCGAGGCAGCGGCTGCTGCTGCACCAGGCAGCACAGTCACGGTGCCCTCGGCTGCGCCTGGCGAAGGCGGGCCCCAGGCAGCAGCACCCCAGGCGCTCGATGCAGCGACCGATACCGCACCAGGCGCAGCTCCCATGGCTGCGCCTGCCAAGAGCGCGTCCCAGGCAGCAGCAGCAGCAGCTCCCCAGGCGCCCGGTGCTGCGGCTGATTCTCCAAGGGTGGCGGCACCTCAAAAGTCCCCGTCCCAGGCATCATCAGCAGCTCCCCGGGTGCCCGGCGCTGTGGCTGATTCTCCAAGGGTAGCTGCTGCGATAGACTCCCCTGCCTCTGTGCCCGACTCCGCCTCTGCTGCTGAGGCTGCAGCACAGCGCCAGGCTTCAAAGTCTGCCGGCTGGATGGCCTTCGAAGGATCTTGGTGATGCATTCGAGTGCGGTGAGAGCACAGGCGGCGGCGGTGCGTGCACAGTGGACGCAGGGCCTAATTTACTACCCCCCGGCCTGCAGGTGGTACCGACGACATAGGAGTGATGGTGATGCTCCTCGCTTATGGCTCCGTTGTTTATGGAGGGGGGTTGAGCCCGGGGGTGGTAAGTCGTCACTGAGGAAATGCACGCTTTACCCCCTTGTTTAGGGGCAGTTTAGGGGGGGGGATAAATTAGGCCCTGAATCCACTGTGGTGATGCGACGATGCGAGCATGCACAGGCGCAAGCTCAGGCCCTGATGCCGGTGCCACCACATGGTGCACAGTGGCACACGTGGTGGAGTCGGCAGTGACGCTGCCACTCCTGCATGCACGCAGTGGGGGGTTACTCTCGCCCCCACCAGATAGCCAGCCAGTTTCATCCTGAAACTGAGTTTTAGGTGCGGGCCCTAGCGCTGACACAGGTCTATTACATCGTTACTGGTGTCACACACAGACTGTAAAATCCATCATCACTGCATGCCGATGGTGGTGCAGTCGGACGGACGGGCTGGATGGCTGCGGCGAGGGAATGCTGCTGGTGGATGATGGCGCCCCCGCAGGTCGTTGGCTGTGCGGCGCGTGGTTCGCTCACTTGCCCCCGAGGCCCTGTAGGGCCTCAGGCGCCTGCCACCAGAGGCGTGCACAATATGTTAGGGAGCGCGTTTCACTTGCTGTGCCTGCCCCCCCCCCCCCAACGTTGCAGCTGCCTCGTGGGATTGAGCTCTGTGTGTGCGAGGATGTTGCACAGCACACTAATGGATTAAATCAATGCACTTTAATCGAATTGGAATTCGTTGTCGTCGAGTGCATGTAGCACAACGAGAGCGCCTAGCTAGACCCTGAGTAAAAACATAAGACCTCAAAAGGTTACAGCCAGCGACGCGCACACCAACCCCCTTGCACAGCACACTCATGGATTAAATTAGTACATTTAATCGAATTGGAATTCGTCGTCGTCGTTTGCAACACAACGGGAGCGCCTAGATCCTGAGGGGCTGGGTGTGCAGCCTGCACAGTGGTGCTGCTTGCTTGGCGCCCGCCACCAAGTGTGGATGGCGTTACCGTGGGCTACTTGTAGCTTGACCTTTTGTGGGCCTTGAGACTTGTTTCTCCAAGTCCCACTGGAGCTTTGGAACCGTACGTGTGACCGCCAGAAGTGGATTGTAAAACTCTCATCATCTCATCATCACCCTGCGTAAAAACACAGACCCAAAGCTACTCCTTCTACAGCCAGCGAGGCGCACACCAAACCCCCCAGCACACTCCCCCGTCGTGACGAACCACAAAGAAATACTACCCATACGGTTCTGAGAGCCAGGAATTGGAATTGGAATTCTGCTGAGTGGCCGAGGTGTGACTTAGGTGTGGGCAGGTGTGATGCATCACACCCATCAAGCAAAGGGGACCACAACTAGCTGGCCCCCATCTACCACTTGTCTGAGACGCTGTTACTTCGAGAGTGAGTGATCGAGAGAGCGCACGGTTGGAGTCGCAACAACGCGCGGCCAGCGCATGCCGCCCCGCAGCGAGGCCAGCGCCCAGCGTGTTCCAGCGCCAATGGAGTTTGAGGGCAGCAACATGGATGCGCCGCTGTGGGTGCTGCAGTTATGGGGGGGGCATGCACGAAAACGCACACAACCATCTTCCGACAACACAGCACCCGGCGTCCTCCGCCCCCGCATGAACATCGCACGACACGTGCATATCACCATGGGATAGCGATCGGGGCTAGGGCGACGCTGAGACTTCTCTTGTCTCGTTTCTGGGCTGGACCCATCCCGCGCAGCGGGCGATCAGCCGCCAAGGGGGCCCTCCAAACATGGGTGGCATACTCAGTCGCACACACATGCATGCATGCAGCCGTCCAGGGCTCTTCAGGGGGCGCGGGTGCGCCCGGCAATGCTCACCAAGCGCCACGCCTGCGCATGGACCCCCCGCTCCCCCTCTTCCAGCTGTGCGGCAGATCTGGTGGAGCGCAGCCGGGTCCAAGACACGGTGCACGCGCCAGGGTCGCCAGACGTGCAGGTGGGCGTGTTCCATGGAGCGGCAACGCCGCATGTCGCTGGCAGGGGCCCTCACTGTGTCCCCCCACCCGCTGCGGCGACACGTAGATGCACGAGGGAGGAGACGGGGGGTCGCAGGGAGGCGAGGTCTTCTACCTCTCCTACGGCCTACACAGCAGCTCGAGTGATCCGGACAGCGGGCCACAACCCACGGCCGCCGTGCCCGCCCAGGTGAGCGCGCGGTGTGCCGACAGGCGCAGCTCCGTGTCCGGTTTTACAGGTTGTACACGTACATCCGAAGAGCCCGGGGCGTGAGTTAACGCCTATACTACACGTCTACCACACGTCTAGGGGGGCCCTACTAGGAGAGCCCGCGAGGCCGTGCAGCACGCCAGCCTACCAGCGGGCCATGCCCCCTGGCTGGCTGCCCCGTCTCTCCCCAGTTGCCCTGGCCCACCGACACTGCCCCGGTTGACGCTGCTGCCCCCCCCGCAAGAAAGCGCTTGCATCAACATCGTGCTGCCCTGGGCCACCAACGCTGCCTCGATATCCCTGGCCCTCTGACACTATCCCGGCTGCCGCTGCTGATCCCACCCGCAGGAAAGCGCATGCGTCGACATCGCGCTGACCTGGCCCATCGAAACTGCCCCGGCTGCCGCTGCCGCCCCCCCCCCCTCCCCCGCAGGAAAGCGCCAGCGTTCACATCGTGCTGCCCTGGCCAACCGACACTGTTGCAGCTGGCCCACCGACACTGCCCCGGCCGCCGCTGCTGCCCTTCCCCCCGCAGGAAAGCGCCTGCGTTCACATCGTGCGGCCCTGTCCCACCGACACTGTTCCAGCTGGCCCCCGAACACTGCCCGGCTGCCCTTGCCCACGGTTACTGCCCCGGCTGCCGCTGCTGCCCCCCCCCCCCAGCAGGAAAGCACCTGCGACGACATCGTGCTGCCCTGGTCCACCGACATTGCCCCGGCTGCCGCTGCTGCCCCCCCCGCAGGAAAGCGCCTGCGTCAACATTGCGCTGCCCTGGGCCTCGGACACTGCCCCAGCTTGCCCACCGACACTGCCCCGGCTGCCGCTGCTGCCCCCCCCCACTGAGGAAAACGCCTGCGTTCACATCGCACTGCCCTGGGCCACCGACACTGCCGCGGCTGCCGTTGCTGCGCCTGTGTCGACATCGTGCTGCCCAGGGCACTGCCCAGGCCAACCAACACTGCCCCGGCTGTCGCTGCTGCTGAACCCCGCAGGAAAGCGCCTGCGTTGTCATCGCGCTGCCCTGGGCCACCGACACTGTTCCAGCTGGCCCACGGACACTGCCCCGACTGCCGCTGCTTCCCCCCCGCCCCCTCCCCGCAGGAAAGTGCCTGCGTCGACATCGTGGACCTGTGCACGCCAAGCAGCAGTGGACCGCCACCGGTCAACGGCGAGGGCCTCCATGTCTCCGCGCCGCGCATACCCACCGTGGCGGCCGTCGCGCCACCGCAACCGCAGCCGCAGCAGGAAGCTTTGAGCGGGCGCGTCGCTGAACCACCTGGTGGTGGCGACGAACCGCCCAACAAGGTAGGGGGCAGTGACCCCATGGTAGGCTGGCGCTCGCGCGGCCTCACGGGATCTCCTAGTAGGGAGACAGTGAGGGAGGCAGTGAGGTAGGGAGTCAGTAATGGAGGCAGTGATCCCATGGTAGGCTGGCGCTCGCGCGGCCTCGCAGGCTCTTGTAGTAGAGCCCCCCCCCCCCCCGCTGACGTCTAGTCTCGGCCTGAAATCACGCCCCGGGGTCCTCCGGGCGCTTACATGTGAAACCTGTGAAATCTCAGAGCAGTGAAAACATGCGGCGCGAGTGCCTGCTGCGAGTACCCAGCTCGCAGCCTCCCACCTCGCACACGCTGCTTTGATGTGCAGGCGCCCCGGCACAGCCCTCCTCAACGGCGTGGCGGTCGCGAGCTGATGGCGCTGTACAGAGGCTGCCAGGGGGCAGAGCTGGGTGGACGGGGAGCGGAGCTGGGTGATTGGTCGGGGCAGCGTGCACGCGACAGCGGCAGCGGCGGCGGCAGTGGGGGTGCTGGCGTGCCAAGGCACACGCACCTGAGGGTGAGGCGTGACAGCAGCCGCAGCAACACACCTGCGCCAAGTGCACAGGCACCTTTGGCCGCTGGTGCTGGCGGTGCTGCTGCCGCTGCCGCTGCCGCTGCTGCCGGCCCCTCTCAGCGCGGCAGCTTCCGACTGCAGCGATGGGCGCTGGAGGAGTGGGACGCGGTCTGCCCGACAGACGCCCTCAACGGCCATTACGCGTGCGCGCTGGCAGCTGCCGAGCAGCCATGCGGCCCAGATGACGCGGGTGGGTGCACGGCTAGATCTCGACATGGGAATGCGCACTCGTGCACACACTCGTGCATTGCATGCCTCTCTTTGCTGTGGCCATCACGCGGACATGCTGATTGCTGCTCGTGCCATCCTTGCTGCTGATGCCTCTCTATAATTTACGCATCACGTGGCACACTGCTTGCTGCTCGCTGCTCAAGCCATCCTTGCTGCTGATTGATGCCCCCGTCTGTAACTGATTGTTGCAGGCGATGGCGATGACCAGGGCGGTGCCAGCTCTGGCGACCGAGGCCCGCTGTGGGTGCTGGGCAGCAAGCTGGCGGGCGACAAGGCGCAGCTGTTCCGGTGAGTTGTCAACCCCTTCGAATGCCAGCCAGCCTCATTAGTGAGCTCCCGCAATCCCACGCCCCGAGGGTGCGTACTGCAACCTGAAAACTGTAACTGTCGCCGCCACCTTCATCATCCCCACCGCCGATAGCGTCAATCCCAACTGGCCCACCTACGCTGCCCGCACCCGCACTCACATCCAGCATCAGCACCACCACTGCCGACTGATGATTTCCAACCTGATCCTTTGCCCGCACAACCTGATCCGTTGCCCGCCCAGGGCCACTGCGCTCTCGCTGTATCTGGACTACCTGGCGTCTGTCGGGTGTGCAGGTGCGCTCGGATGGGCAGATGCGTGTGCGAGGAGAGAGACGGGAGCATGGGCATAGGTCATGTGGCTTGCCGCTGCATGGCCACTTTTTACCACTTGTTAGTAGGAGCGAGCTGTCGGTATGGACCGTGTCGCCCGTTCCGACGTCCCCAAACGCAAACCAAACCCATGGAATGCACCGCGTGTCGAGGCGGAGAAACGGAAAGAGGGTGTAGTCGCGGATGACAAATTTCACTCCTGGTTCTGAACGCTGCCTGCCTGCCACTCACGCAGGCGTGCTGTGGTGCGCACGCGCCTCCGCGCCCGCGGCCGCGCGCAACCCGTTCTCATTGGGTGGCGACATCAGCGCTGAGCTGTGCGGCAACGGGCGCAGCTACCTGGCGAAGGTGGGGAGGGCAGGGTGGGGAGGGAGGGAGGCAGGGAGGCGGAGAGGGGGCAATAGGGGAGGGGAGGGGAGGGGAGGGAGGGAGGGAGGAGGGGAGGGGAGAGGGAGGGGAGGGGAGGGGAGGGAGGGAGGCAAGGGAGGGAGGCACCGCGCTTCGTGGGCGCTACCTGATCTGGGGCGGGACGGTGGGTATCGTTGTGTGTGCGTGCAAGAGAGGCGCATGCTGATCATTCCTGGTCGCTTGACTGTGTGCAGGGAGCCCGAAAGCCACAGGCGGTTCCGCTGCTGGAGGAGCTGGAGGAGCTGGTGGTCGCGTGGGTGTGGCGGCGGCTGGGACGCAACCCACACTCGCAGAGGTGGGAAGAGCCACGTCTGGGGCGTAGATCAGATCGCACCAATCACACAACCAACCATCAGCTCATGCACGTCTCATTGCGCAAGCAAAGTGCCTAGCTGTGTAGTGCTTGTGTTGCTGCTGCTGCTGCTGCTGCTGCTGCTGCTGCTGCTGCTGTTGTTGGCACCCGTGCGTCTGCCCACTCACACTTGCTTTGTCTCCACACTCATACAAGGTCGCCCGCAACCTCCCGCCCAAGCTGCCCAGCCGCCTGGGTGCAGTTACAGTTACATGGCATTCCAGCTAAGACAACACTAGTCCTAGTGCCACCGCCCTGTGAAGGACGATAGCCACCAGCCGGTTATCTGCCGTCTAGACTACCGCTCCCGCCGGCTAGTTTAGACCCAAACAAGTCCCTGGGGGACATGTCTGGCAAGGAGCGTATAGGAAAGCCTGGGTGCACATGTGTACATTGTCGGTGCTGACGACCCATGCACGCCGCTGCACGGTCAGCGCGGTGTGGAGCTGTCGGCATTGCGGGAGCCAGGCAGCAACCTGCGGCAGGGTCCGATTGCAGTGCGCGGCAGCATGATTAGCGCATACCAGGTGGGGCGCTGGTGCTTTTCTGGATGTGGCGTTGGTAAATGTGACGTTCCCTCCCACACCTCCCACACCTCCCACACCTCCCACACCTCTCACACCTCCCACACCTCCCACACCTCGCACACCTCCCACACACACACACCTCTCACACCTCCCCACCTCCCACCTCCCACCCCCCCCTCCCCCCTCCCCCCTCCCCTCCCCCCCCCTCCCCCCTCCCCCCCTCCCCCCTCCCCCTCCCCCCTCCCCACCTCCCCTCCCCACCCCACCTCTCCACCCCTCCCTCCTCCCCACCTCCCCATCTCCCCATCTCCCCACCTCCCACCCCTCCCACCCCTCCCACATCCCACCTCATCAGGGGCAGTTCCACTTCATGCACAACTACGAGGCGCTGCAATCGACACCGCCTGATGGTGCGTCCCCGCGCCTGCTGCCCTGATCAAGCCCCCTGCGCGTGTCATTCTGCCGGCTGTGTGGTCTACTTTGCACCTAGCGCCACATCACAGCATAACGCATGCATGCATGCACGCCTGTGACGTTCCAAGTATGGATTCGATGGTTGTTCGTGTGGTTCCGTCAGCACGCTGCCTGTGCGTGTGCGCTCGTTATCCTATCTGACCCATGCCCACACCCTGCACACGCCTGCTGCAAAGGTACACGCCGAGCCTGCCCGAGGACACTCCTTCGGAGGTCTCACGCCACCCGGACGTGCGTGCAGCGTTTTTCACGCACGACCTCGAGCGCTTCGCAATCGATGTGCCAACCCACGAGTTCTACCCGCTGTGCAAGGTAACTACCAACCAGTCAGCATGTTGTCTCTAGCCAAATACCCCCAGGCTTAAGGCCTGGGGACGCTAGCTCCAAAACAAGAGACATAGTCTCTTGTTTCGCTAAAGAATCATCTAGCTCCAACCCCCCGGGGGGGGGGGGGGTAGCAAGCCCGGCTCCTCATGTTCTCTCCCGGGGAGGTCTAAAAGCCATTCCTAATTATCTCTAGTAAATTTCGATTATCTCTACTAAAAAAACGATGGTCTTGGCAGCAAGCACCTGGTAGCGCGCACCTTGCGCTGACCAGATCTTCCTGCCTTGCACTTTCCTGGCTGATTCATTCTGACCGGCATCTGCTGAACACACACGCTGCCACACAGGTAGACAAGCAGTGGGAAGACCTGCACCAGTTCCCGCACTCGTGCAAGGACGCGGTCGACGGCGACGACAAGCACAAAATTGCCGTGTCTGCCTTCCGCTGTGGCAACCTCTCGTGCTTTGTCAACGACCCAAGGCCACTGCCAACGAGCCGCAACAGCGCAGCACCTGGCGGCAACGCTGCCAACGCGACGATTGTGAGCGTGCGCGCGCTCCAGGTGCCGACGGGTGAGTCATGTGCTGCTGCTGCTGCTGCTACTGTTGGTCCTGCTGCTGCCTCTGATGTTGCTGCTGCTGCTGCTCCTGCTGTGCCGGTCCTGATAGTGCGCTGATGTTGATGCCACTGGTGCTGCTGATGCTGGTCCTGCTGCTGGCTCTAATGCTGCTGCTGCTGCTGCTGCTGCTGTTGCTTTGCTGGTGATGATATTGCTTCCTCTGATGTTGCTGCTGATGCTTCTGATACCGATGCTGAGGCTGAGGCTGCTGCGCCTCTGCTCGCACCCCTCTCACTTGCATCTCCACGCATGCACGCACGCTGGCAGAGTGGCTGGAGCGGCGCAAGCGCGACGGTTGGGGCGCCGCACGGCCTGCCAAGAAGCAGCGCCCCGACCAGTGCGCAGATGTCATCCGGTGGGCGGCTGGGCGTTCCCGTTCCTGATTGCTACGCGCGAGGTGTTCGAGGGAGATGCTCAGCTGCGCTACGTCTACGGCCAGGTGCGGTTATGGGGCAGGGAAGATTCTGGCACGCATGCAGCCAACTTGCTGCGGGGTGGGCAAGCCCCGAGCCTTGGGCAGGTATCTTTCGGGGCCTGGTGAGGGAGGGCGGTGGGGCAGCTGGGCGGGGGAGTGGGTGCCAGGGAATCCCTCTCTGATGGCAGGGAAGCCCTCTCTGACCTGCCCATTGCCTCCTCTGTGCGCAGCCCTACTGGACCGGTCACGAGAAGAGCAGGGCCAACTGTGAGAAAGCTGTGCGTGACGTGATGCGTGAGCTGGAGCTCGCTGCGCTGCGTGCACAGCTGTCGCTGCTGACTGGCGGCGGTGCCACAGGAGGGGGCGGCAGCACCATGGTTCACATTGTCAGTGCCGATGGTGGCGCATCAGGCGGCAGCGGTGTCAGCCCTGTGGCGTCTGCACCTGATGTGGCGTCTGCACCTGCTGCAGCTGTGGCCGCGATCGCAGCTGCAGGCGGGCGGGGCAGTGGTGCAGCAGCAGAGCTGCAGCCGATGCACGGCACGGCGTCTGCCGCGTGCGCGGTCACTCCGGCCGCTGGATTACGAACCAGCGACGCTGGCACGTTTGCTGCTGCTGCTGCTGCTGCAGCTGCCGCTGGCGGGAGGGAAGCAGCATCACTGGCAGGGGGCGGCAGCCTGCGCATGGTGGGTGCGGCTGCAGGTGAGACCCAGCCTGTGCCTCAGCAGCCGGCAGGAGGCACTGCTGCTGGCAGGGGCAGCGTCGAGGCGAGCCCGGTGAGCGGGCAGGGCGCTGTTCAGCAGCGCAAGTTCCGTGGGGTCTCGAAAGATGGCGCCACTGGCAGGTGGAGGGCTCAAATCTCCCACAACGGCCGCGAGCTCTACCTGGGTTCCTATGATACTCGCGAGGAGGCGGCGCATGCATATGATGCCAAGGCGCTGGAGCTGTTTGGTCCTGATGCGCACCTCAACTTCCTGGGCGGGGCCGCGGCTGCTCAGCAGGCGCCTGCCAGCGATGCAGACGGCTCTGACAGCTGTGCAGGCGGCGACTCCGATGGCGCACAGCCTTCGTTCCGTGGGATCACTTGCGCAAAAGGAAGGCGGTGGCAGGCTCAGATCACTTTCAATGAACGGGCACTCTACATCGGAATGTACGGCACCCCAGCGGAGGCCGCGCGCGCGTGGGATGCCAAGGCTCTGGAGCTGCGTGGTCCTGGGGCGCGTCTCAACTTTCCCGGCGAGGCTGCGGCCGCTGAGCAGTTAATGTCAACTGCCGGCAGTGATGCAAATGGCTCCGGCAGATGGGGGCTCTGGTGGCGAGCCTGGCGCACAGCACACGTTCCGTGGGATCTCTCGCGTGAGAAAGTCAGGGCGGTGGCAGGCTCGAATCTTCTTCAACGGCCGCAATCAAAACCTGGGCACCTACGGGTCTCCGGACGAGGCAGCGCATGTGTACGACGCCAAGGCGCTGGAGCTGCTTGGGTCACACGCGCAGCTCAACTTTCCGGGCGAGGCAGCGGTCGCTCAGCAGGCATCTGCCAGCCGGTCGATCAGCGATGCTGACAGCTCTGGGAGCGATGGCGACTTCGAGGGCGACGGCGTGCACCAGCACGCGTTCCGTGGGATCACTCGCGATAGGGGCGGTGGAGGGCTCAGATCTCTCTCCATGGACAACCATTGTACCTCGGGACGTATGGAACGCCCGCAGAAGCAGCGCGCGCGTACGATGCCAAGGCGCTGGAGCTGCGTGGTCGTGCTGCAGTGCTCAACTTCCCGTGTGAGACTGCTCAGCAGATGCCTGCCAGCAGGTCTTTCAGTAACGCAGACGGCTCTGGCAGCTCTGGTGAATCTGGCAGCAGGTCTTCCAGTGACGCAGACGGATCTGGGAGCGATGCTGGTGCACACCACACATTCTGTGGGATCACTCAAATTGGAAGGCGGTGGAAGGCTCAGATCAAACACAGTAGCAGTAACACGGGGTTTCCAGCTAAGCAGGCTACTCTTCTACTAGAGACACCCGCCCATACTCCAGCACACTTAAGTACTAGAGTACCGCAGGCTCCCGGCCGATAGACTACCGCTCCCGCCGGCTAGACTACCTCAAACAGCGGTCTCTGAGAGACATGTCTGGCAAGGAGCATATAGGAGAGGACCTTCCTCAGGGTCACAGTAGTGGCCTTGTGGCCAGTCAAGCCGGCAGAGCCGACTGGCGCTGACTGGAACGGTCCCCGCCTGGCAGTGCATGGCTGTCCAGCTCTCGTTTGCATGGGGCTCAGCCGGCGCCCCATGCCTCATGCATGGCCAGGTCCCACCCTCCAGGGGTGCATGGACGACAGAGTTGTCATGGAGGCTGCCTGAAGACCTTCCAACGCCAGTCACCGGCAGACGAGCGACCCCGAGGATGAGCGCGGTGACGAACGCTGCGATTGGTGAAGCGGATTTACTCTGTGTTGCCTCGGCGGTCGCCACCGCTGAAGCCGTGATGGTAGCCCGCCTCCACGGGCAGCCATCTTGACCAATGTCCAGCATGCATTGACGGGCGCCAGCTCCTCCGCTCGTCGATCAACTCGTCGAGATCGGTGCCGCATATCGTCCTGCATGGGGGGAGGATAAGGGCCGTCTCCCAGCACGGGCCGCGGCAGCGCCGCGGCTACTCGCCAAGCCATGGCAGCGCCGGGCAAGCCGCTCCTGAAGTGTTCCACTGAGGGGCAGTCTAGCAGGAGCCGGGACAGTCGTATTTTACCCCGCTCGTCAGCGGCACGGAGATCCTCGTCACCAGCAGCGCCGCATTGCTGGGTCCAGGGCTTGGCGACAAGAACGCGCCTCCGTTAATCGAGATCAAACACGGTTGGCAAAATATAAACCTCGGCGCCTACGACACGGCAGAGGAGGCCGCGCGCGCGTGGGATGCCTAGGCGCTGGAGCTGCGGGACCCAGGCGCGCAGCTCAATTTCCCGGGCGATGCCGCTCAGCAGACGACAGCCAGCAAGTCTTCCAGTGGCGCAGACGGCGCTGGCAGCTCTGCTGAATCTGGCAGCATGTCCACTGGCGACAATGGCAGCGATGCGGATGATGACTCTGCTGGCGAGAGTGCTGCTGCCGGCGGCAGCCGAGGGGGCGCACACAAGTACCGTGGCGTTAGCGCTGGCAAAGCAGGATAGTGGCGGGCTCAAATCGCAAAGAGGACCCTCGGCACCAACTACGACTCGCCCGAGACGGCTGCGCGCGCGTACGATGCTGCTGCGCTGGAGCTGTATGGACCAAGTGCAGCTGAACTTCCCGGCGGCTGGTATCGAGCCTGCTTCCACAACTTCCCGAGGGGTTTATGCAGGGAAGGGAGGGCGGTGGAGGGCTCAGATCTCCATCAACAGCAGAATGAAGTCCATCGGCACGTACGCCACACCAGACGCAGCGGCGCGTTTGACGCCAAGGCACTGGGGCTGCGACGTCCTGGCGCGCAGCTCAACTTCCCCGACGAGGCAGCGGCTGTGACCGCACCAGGCGCAACGCCCACTGGTGCGCCTACTGCTGCGCCCGCGGCTTCCCAGGCAACGGCAGCAGCAGCAGCAGCAGCAGCTCCCGAGGCGCACGATGCAGCGGCTGATGCTGCGCCAGGCGCAGCTCCCATGGCTGCGCCCACGGCCGCGCCCCAGGCCCCCCCTGCTGGTGGTGATGGCGCAGAGGCAGGGCCCGCTGCGACCCCTAGCCACAGCACAGGCTGGGACGGCGGCGATGGCGGTGGCGGTGGTGGCGGCGACGATGACGGGGGCGAGAGGGTGGTGGTGGTGTAGGCGCAGGCGCTGGTCAATGCCCTGTTGCAAGCGGCAGTGGTGGTGGTTCTGGCAGGCTTCACTGAAGTGGATGTGCATGCGCCTGCACCATGCAGCACAGCGTTCACGGGTGCGCCTGATGTGGGCGTACCCCCAGGCAGCAACACACGGCGCAGTGGCCATCGGTAGGCGCCAGCATAATTGGGGGCGCTGCTGCTCCCGACTCTGATGCTGCTGCCGGGGCTGCGGTTGACTCGTGAGGCTGCAGATGCATGCAAGGCTGCAGATGCAGCTTCACGCCGGGCTTTTTTTGCTTCAGGCTCTGCTGGCGGTGGCTGGCAGTAGCGGTGGCGTTTGTGGATGGATGGACTTGGGTCTTGATGATGCAGGCGAGGGGGGCGAGTAGACAGGTGTCGCAGGCGCAGGCCGCAGGCTTTATAGTTTACAGTTTACAGTGCGCACCCACAAGGCGTGGGATTGAGGGAGCTGACCAGCGAGGCTAGCTACCATGGTGCAGGCCGCAGGCCCTGATGCATATGCTGGTGACATGCACAGCGGCAGAAGTGGTGGAGTCGGCAGTGACGTCGACGCTGCTGCAGCCACACAGTGCATGCCGATGGTGGCGCAGCACGACGGGCTGGGTGGCTGCGGCGAGAGCAATGCTGCATGCGGGTGATGGCGCGTGAATGACGCCTCCGCATGTGTTTGGGTGTGCCACGTGTGGTGTGCTCACTTGCTCCAGATGAGGGACTCAGGCTCCAGCCTCTTAAGGCGTGCACGATATGTTGGGGAGGGCTTTGGGCTTGCTGTGCCTGCCCCCCACCCCTCCCCACATCCCCCCTCCCTCATCTATGGGGCAACTGCAGCGCACGTTGTCTCGCGTACATGCAGCAGTTAAGTTTGTTGGGGGGAGCTGTTGTATACAGGAAATAAGCAGGTTCATGCAAGCAGAAGGTCCTTGCAAGGACGTTGATTTCAGTATCCCAGATTTGGGTCGTGTGTTTTTGAGCGGGATCGGTGGCAGCCGTCGGGCAAACCGTTTTGTGGCTGTAGTGTGTGTGCCCAAGGGAGAGGGGGGTGGCACGGGAGAGGCCCCACCTCCCGACATCCCACACTGTGCGACCGAGTGCAACAGAAATCCGCACGGACAGCTGGCAATGACAAGCCGCACAAACATTTTTTTTTGCTTTGTACGCACACCCATTGACTCGCATGAGACCCTGTGCTGGGACGGAACACATTGTTTAAGCTCACATGTGTGAGTGTGCCAAGGCTCTGAAAGCTCACAAGCGGGGGGGGGGGGGTTGTAATCCTCAGGCATCCTCCTATACGCGCACCACAAGTACGGCTACTACCGTCGCTTGCGATTATGACACCGTGCTCAATGTTAAGGCTCCACTGTTGTATAGGCATCACATTGATTCGGGGAGAGGGATACTTGGAACTGAAGTGTGGGAGGGGCGTGGCGTCCCGATCAATGCCTGCCTGCTGGTAGCTGCCAGCGTGGTGGTAGCTGCCTGGTAGCTGCCTGGTAGCTGCTTGGTAGCTGCCTGGTAGCTGCCTGACTGGTAGCTGCCAGAGAGGTGGTGATGATGATAATGGATGTTACAGTCATGGACACCTCTAAAGGCGCATAAGACCGTGCTCGGCGCGTATGGCCCGAGCACCTTACTGAGATGGCTGGCTGTTGGTAGTAGTGAAACCCAGTTTACAGTTTACAGTTTACAGTTTACAGTACGCACCCTCGGGGCGTGGGATTGAGGGAGCTGCCTAACGAGGCTAGCTACCATTCAAAGGGGTTGTAGGGGGGTTAGTCAGGGGCGGCTCTGTGTTACAAGTGTCGCCGGTTGG
The DNA here is from genome assembly GCA_016618255.1 of Chlamydomonas sp. UWO 241. Lineage (NCBI taxonomy): Eukaryota > Viridiplantae > Chlorophyta > Chlorophyceae > Chlamydomonadales > Chlamydomonadaceae > Chlamydomonas > Chlamydomonas priscui. The sequence goes on from VFSX01000001.1 coordinate 831,584, forward strand.
TGACTACAGAGTGGAGCTGCTGCACCATGAGGGTGTGCAGCTGCCGGGCGCAACTGAGGGCAGCATCCCGCTGCACCCCCAGCTGCTCTAGTGTGTTTATCGTGTGCGCCGCATAGATGCCGCTGACGCCGAGTAGGATGGGGTAGATCTTGATGTTGTCGCGCTGGTAGCCTCTCTCCACCAGCCGCTCCACTAGCTCCTCGTGTTGCTGCCGCGCCGCCGTCATCTGGTCGGTCGGCCGCGTGTCTGGGCAGGTCTTGAGCTCCACGATGAGGATGTCGTGTTGTCCTATGTCTGCCTGCGAATGCCCTTGCATGTTGCAGAGCATGATGTCTGGTCGCTTGGTGCGCAGCCACCGAGCATGCTCCTCGGTCCCTTGGTCAGCCTGCGGGGGGAGCATGTCGGCGGGCACGTGATTGAGGCCGACGTAGGGCGCCTCGTCGTCTTCGCAGCGCTGTTGGCTCCCTACGTCTGCCATGCAGATGTCATTGCTGTTGGCGCCGTTGTAGATTGCGTTCAGAAGAATCCTGCCGGCCTTGTTGTGCCTCTCGGTGTACATGCGCTTCATGAATGGGTCTTGGCATCCAGACGCGATGTGGCCGCCTCCGTCGGTATGGTGCCAGAGCGGGCATTTGTCGGTTTCGCTGTATTTGTATCGGAGCGCCAGCTTGTTATTCCACAACTGGCCGTAACGGTACTTAAGGGCTGTGCGCCGCTGTGGGTGCGCGATTGCTCGCGATGTGAGGTAGGCGTTGCTGATGTCGCCCTCCGTTTCGCCTATGATTTGCCGCCAGTATGTGTAGTAAGCGCTTTCGGTGTTCGCTGCCCCGAAGCGGTTGCGCGTGTGCATGTGTTGTGCAATCCCGTTCCCTGTGCTGAGCGGGGGTTTCAGGCCCGGTGGGTGTCGGTTTGGTGCATCTGCTTCCGGTTCCTCCGGTGTCATGGTTTCCGGGTCGTGTGTATGTGCCACGCAGTACGGCCATGCGGTGTTGTCTCTTGTTGAGTGCAGCCCTTGAGGGGCAGGGACGTCGTGGTTGGTCTGAGAGGCTGCCCATTTGGCACCCATGTCTGCCCAGGTGTTTCCGATGTTGCCTGTGTGGGCGGCCACCTTCACTAGCTCGATTGGGCCTTGTTGCCCGTCTGCTCTCTTTTCCAGGAGGTCGTAGGTAGGGCTCTATGGAGGTGGAAGGTGAGCTTCGCCGGCTGGTGCACCACGTTGATGATCTGATCGATGGCCGCCGCGCAATCTGTGACGATATGGGATGGCTGGTCGACTTCCTGTGCGTCAGCGATTGCTGCGTGTATCGCCACGAGCTCTGCGTGGTTGACTGTGTCCCCGTCAGGGTTGTGCCCTGGGTCGACTGTGATCACTCTGTGTCCGTCGTGCGGTGTATACACTGCCGCGCCCAGCCTGATGACGGCGCGGCCGCAAGGCAGCTTGACGCGCCGCCGTGAGGCGTCAGTGTAGGTGAGGGTCTCCCACAGGTGTACAGGGGGGCACAAAGGAGTTTGGTCGGCTACAAAGCCTGCTGGCCGGTTGTTGGTGGTGGTGGGTGGTTCGGCCGTGGGTGGTTGGCTGGAGCTGCTGCCGTTCGCGGGCCGCGCGGAATTCTTTTGTCGTACAAAGGATGCCACCGCCCGCATTGGCAGCTGCGCGTATGTCGGGGTCACTTTGTCCCAGCACGTGCCTAGGTGGTGCGTGTTGCAGAGTTCTGGCAGTCTCTTAAGCAGTTCGCTGAAGGTGTTCCCTCCTTTGTCGCTCAAGTGCCTTGGCAGGATGAGCACTGTGGCCACGGCTGCGTCGTTGTGTGCCGCAGACATGAGGGCCCAGCGGACCGCCCGTCTTTGTGCCGCAGCTGTCGGTGGTGGGAAGGCGACCAAAGTGCCTTGCCATGGCACCGAATATGGGTCGAGTTTGGCCCCAAATGCCGCATCCATCGGGTTGGTGCTCCAGAACGTGAGCGGGTGGCCGTGTGCCGTGAGGGGTGTTGCGTATCTCTCCTGATTCACCTGCAGGCATTCTTTGAGTACGTTCATGATGCGGCCGTCCACAGCTTGGCACGCGGCGGTGCGTTGCGTTTTTGGGGCATGCCGGTGTGAGCGTGACAGCTCTGAACAGATCGACCATTCGGTTGGCAAAATCATGTTCCAGGTTTTGTTCTGGCCCGCTGTAACGCGCGTGCATCTCGCGCATGGTGTCTACGCGGACGGGGGAGGTCATTCCAATGCACGAGCCGTCGCGTGCGAACACACAGGCCAGGGTGCTGCGGTGGGTGGTCGGGCGGGGAGGTAAAAGGTCTTCCGCGTGTCGCGTTGGCGGGCGCTGCCACAGCTCCACTTCCATGGTTTGTACTCTGCAGTTTTCCCCGGGCGGGATGTCCAGTCCTGGGCGTGTGGGTCTGGTGCTAGCAATCAGTTTCGAGCGGATCGGCATAGGGAAACCCAACTCTGTAAAGAGCGTGGGCGCACCCCTAGGTCACTTACGACAGCGGTAGCTGCCTGGTAGCCGCCTGAGGGGGTGCGCCGCGCGACAACGAGTAGCTGTACAGTCCCCCCCCTAACTGCCAGTGCACGCGTTGCGCTTCGCGGCATCGCTCCAGCGGCCGCCTTGATTCTTGGCGTGTGGTCGATAGCTCCGTAAAAGCCATCCATCGACAGCTGGCATTTGTGTTGACGGCACAGCGGCAACGTGGAGAGGCCGCCATGCAGACACGCCGAGGCACAATGTGTGCGTCGTTGTAGTACAGCTTCTTAACACAACAAGCTCAACGGTCAGTCTGTCACATGTACAGTACAGCTTCTTAACACAACAAGCTCTACAGCTTCTTAACACAACAAGCTCAACGGTCAGTCTGTCACATGATATGATACCTCAATCTGCCTAATGCTCAGTTCTAAATAACAAGCGATGGCGATGGCGCGACAGCCTCCGCCTACAAGAGCGTCCATCAGGAAAGCCGCCGCCCTCGCCGCCCACAGCGGACCGATCGGCGGCGAGGCAGCGGAAGGGCAGCAGCCAGGCAGCGGGGAGGCAGCGGCAGCGGAGAGGGCAGCGAGAGGGGGGGGATCTCGTGAAGGGATGCGTGCAGAGATGGAGGCCATGCGTGCAGGGATGCAGGCCATGCGGGGAGAGATGCAGGCCATGCGGGCAGATATGCGGGAAATGTTTGATGCGCAGACCAGCACCAGGCACAGCAGCGGGGCGACAGCGACAGCGACAGCGACAGCGGAGAAGGCAGCCGCCATCGTGGTGCCCGAACCCTCAACCCCCGTGCGCGCTGCACCCCCGACCATGCAACGGTCTGGGGAGCGCTATCGGGGGCGGCGTCAGGCGGGGGCATGCGGACACCGGGGGGAACAGCCACCACCATGACGACCCTGACGGCCATGCATGCAGAGCAGATGGCCAGGAATGCAACGAGGGCGGCAGTATGGGCAGCATGCCCATGGTGAGACAGCGGGGGGGGGGAGATTTGCTGACGAGTCGCATGGGCGACGTGCATGCAGGAAAGAGCGTTGCGCATGCATGGAGCGCAGCTGGGGTGCGGGCCGCGCGCCAGCACAGCACAGGGTGCGGGCCGGGCCTCGCGCCAGCACAGCACAGGGGCCGGGCCTCGCGCCAGCACAGCGGAGGGTGCGGGCCGGGCCTCGCGCCAGCACAGCACAGGGGCCGGGCCTCGCGCCAGCACAGCACAGGGTGCGGGCCGGGCCTCGCGCCAGCACAGCACAGGGGCCGGGCCTCGCGCCAGCACAGCGGAGGGTGCGGGCCGGGCCTCGCGCCAGCACAGCACAGGGTGCGGGCCGGGCCTCGCGCCAGCACAGCACGGGGCCGGGCCTCGCGCCAGCACAAACAGGGGCCGGGCCTCGCGCCAGCACAGCGGAGGGTGCGGGCCGGGCCTCGCGCCAGCACAGCACAGGGGCCGGGCCTCGCGCCAGCACAGCACAGGGGCCGGGCCTCGCGCCAGCACAGCACAGCGGGCCGGGCCTCGCGCCAGCACAGCACAGGGGCCGGGCCTCGCGCCAGCACAGCGGAGGGTGCGGGCCGGGCCTCGCGCCAGCACAGCACAGGGTGCGGGCCGGGCCTCGCGCCAGCACAGCACAGGGGCCGGGCCTCGCGCCAGCACAGCACAGGGTGCGGGCCGGGCCTCGCGCCAGCACAGCACAGGGGCCGGGCCTCGCGCCAGCACAGCGGAGGGTGCGGGCCGGGCCTCGCGCCAGCACAGCACAGGGTGCGGGCCGGGCCTCGCGCCAGCACAGCACAGGGGCCGGGCCTCGCGCCAGCACAGCGGAGGGTGCGGGCCGGGCCTCGCGCCAGCACAGCACAGGGGCCGGGCCTCGCGCCAGCACAGCGGACAGGGGCCGGGCCTCGCGCCAGCACAGCAGGGGCCGGGCCTCGCGCCAGCACAGCACAGGGTGCGGGCCGGGCCTCGCGCCAGCACAGCACAGGGGCCGGGCCTCGCGCCAGCACAGCGGAGGGTGCGGGCCGGGCCTCGCGCCAGCACAGCACAGGGGCCGGGCCTCGCGCCAGCACAGCGGAGGGTGCGGGCCGGGCCTCGCGCCAGCACAGCACAGGGTGCGGGCCGGGCCTCGCGCCAGCACAGCACAGGGGCCGGGCCTCGCGCCAGCACAGCGGAGGGTGCGGGCCGGGCCTCGCGCCAGCACAGCACAGGGGCCGGGCCTCGCGCCAGCACAGCGTTGATTCGTTGGGGAGTTGACGATGCAATTGGAGCGGAGCTACTGGAGCTATTGTTGCGGAGCCTGCGGCTGCTGGAAGGGAGCCTGCATGCAGATTGCTGCGGGCACGGCGGCGGCGGGGACTAGCATAAGGCACACCTGCGGCCTGCGCAGTCACATAGTATAAATTCAAGGAACACACCTATTTGGCGATTGCGATTTACCTGCCTCGCGTTTCCGTTTCCCCACATGCGTTCTTCAACAAGCGTTTGCTGTCGCTGCGGTAGGGGACCTAGGGGTGCGCCCACGCTCTTTACAGAGTTGGGGTTCCCTACCACCAACAGCCAGCCATCTCAGTAAGGTGCTCGGGCCATACGCGCCGAGCACGGTCTTATACGCCTTTAGAGGTGTCCCTGACTGTAACATCCATCATCAGTACACACGTGCCTGCAGCTGGCCTGCCTCTTGACATCCAGTCCTAGACTCCTGGAGTGGTTTAGGGAGTGGTATTTTTCGATCGGGCTGTAACATCCACCAGCTAGCATGAGTGACAAGTTGAATCTTGTACCTAGTCTCGGGGCTGCATGGACAGCGGACGTGGTGGTGGATTGTACCATCAGATGAAGAAGCCCAGTCTCTCTGTGCTTACGCATCTCATTACTAAGAGCTTGATGCCGTACGTTTTTACATGTTTGACAAATGCGCATCCGGGAGATTTTGTGAGACGGGGGGTCGTGGGTAGAGGCCTAAATCAGGTTATTTACAGGGTTCCACGAGAGGCCGCGCGCATCCACGCAAGTGCCTGTCTACCAGATAAGCAACCGAGGAGCAGGGGGGGGGGCAGAATCGTTTTTTTTAGACCCTATGTTGACTTATTTATAAAACGGGCCTGGACCCCGCCCCCCCCAGTACAGTAACAGTAACACGGGGTTCCCAGCTAAGCAGGCTACTCTTCTACTAGAGACACCCGCCCATACTCCAACACACTTCAGTACTAGAGTACCGCCGGCTCCCGGCCGATAGACTACCGCTCCCGCCGGCTAGACCACCCTAAACAGCGGTCTCTGAGAGACATGTCTGGCAAGGAGCATATAGGAGAGGACCTTCCTCAGGGTCACAGTAGTGGCCTTGTGGCCAGTCAAGCCGGCAGAGCCGACTGGCGCTGACTGGAACGGTCCCCGCCTGGCAGTGCATGGCTGTCCAGCTCTCGTTTGCATGGGGCTCAGCCGGCGCCCCATGCCTCATGCATGGCCAGGTCCCACCCTCCAGGGGTGCATGGACGACAGAGTTGTCATGGAGGCTGCCTGAAGACCTTCCAACGCCAGTCACCGGCAGACGAGCGACCCCGAGGATGAGCGCGGTGACGAACGCTGCGATTGGTGAAGCGGATTTACTCGGTGTTGCCTCGGCGGTCGCCACCGCTGAAGCCGTGATGGTAGCCCGCCTCCACGGGCAGCCATCTTGACCAATGTCCAGCATGCATTGACGGGCGTCAGCTCCTCCGCTCCTCCGCTCGTCGATCAACTCGTCGAGATCGGTGCCGCATGGCGTCCTGCATGGGGGGAGGATAAGGGCCGTCTCCCAGCACGGGCCGCGACAGCGCCGCGGCTACTCGCCATGGCAGTGCCGGGCAAGCCGCTCCTGAAGTGTTCCACCAAGGGGCAGTCTAGCAGGAGCCGGGCCAGTCGTATTTTACCCCGCTCGTCACCAGCAGCGCCACATTGCTGGGTCCAGGGCTCGGCGACGAGAACGCGCCTCCGTTAATCGAGCCCCCCAGTACACCCAGACCTTATCTGCTGGAGCTGAAACTTGGTGGGCAGCTTCGTGACATTGTTTTCATTTCAATGCACTATTTGGGAGGCTGCAGAGCCCAGTCCTACTCCTGGAACTGGCCCCGAAAGACGGCCACACGCCCCGGTACAGCCCCACACACCGAGGCCCCTTCCACACCCTCCCAACTATTGAACCACATGAATGACAATGGATTTGGCATCCCTGTCGTGAGACAAATCCATTGCGTCCTTCCTCATCCCAATCGGAGGTCTGCAGATCATTCTGGCTCCGAGGGGGTGTGAACCAGTGGAGTCCACACCAATCGCCCGGTGTGGACCCTCTCACACCCCCACACCACTGCACTATCTATTGGGTGTGTATGGGATCTGAAGGTGGATTTGTACTCCTCTAGACGAGAGGAATCCAGCGCACCAGCTCTCGTGTCGAACGGATGTCAGACTAAAAAGTTACATAAAAATGCTGAGAAACGGTCAAGACCCCCCCCTCCCCCCCCCCGCTGCCCGTTTTTTAGAATGGAATTCTCCCTCATCCAGGGAGGGGAAGGGCATGGCGCCGGTCCGGTATGAAAATTCGAAGTATTTCGACATGGGGTCTGTTCCTAACTTTCCTGCGCCCCCCCTGCCGAGGAGAAACAAATAACAAGTAACAACTTCCCCTCTTTGGCACTTAACAAGCACCAGCTAGGTAGGATACGGCGACGTACGGTCGCATGCGCCGTAACGTACAAACAAACTGTGGAATCCATGCATGTGAGTCCATCATGATGAAAACATATACCAGCAAGGTAGCACCCGGCTAGAGATGCCAGCATCATGAGATCCGCTGGAGATGAATCAGCGCCGGTTCAGCTCTCCTCCCTCCCCCAGCTCCCCTCCCTCCCCCAGCTCGGTCGATTCGGAGCTGCATGGTCGGCATATCTGCCGCGGAGAAGCGCCTACCAAGCAGATAGATCCTCTGGAGGTTCGCCAGGGCTGCGAGGGGCGCCAGTTTGTTCAACCCCGTGCAGTTGCATAGGTTGAGGCTCTGCAGGTGGACAATGGATGCGTGGGGCGTCAAATCAGACGCAGCTTTGGAGCCACTCATGTCGAGGCTCTGCAGCTTCGCCAAGGCTGTGAGGGGCGCCAGGTCGGAGATAGCGTTGCAATTGCCAATGTTGAGTGTCTGCAGGTGTGTCAGGGTTGTTAGGGGCGATAGGTCCGTCACACCACGGCAGCAGTGCATGTTCAGGCTCTGCAGCTTCACCATGGCTGCGAGCGGCGCCAGGTCAGACATGGCAAAGAAGAGGGGCGCAACATCATCTTCCACGGAGAGGCAATCCACCTTGAGGATCCGCAGGTTCACCAGGGCGCTGAGGGGTGCCAGATCAGGCACCCCATAGCAGCCGCTGATGTCGAGACTCTGCAGCCCCACCAGGGCTGTGAGGGGCGTCAGATCAGTCACGTTGACGCAGTCACTGATGTCGAGGCTCTCCAGGTCCACCATGCCTCTGAGGGGCGAAAGTTCAGACACGAGTTTGCAGTTTCTCATTGTAAGGCTCTTCAGGTTCACCAAAAAAATCCGAGGAACGCCAGGCTTGTCACATCGGGGCAAAGGTCTGACACGTCGAGGCTCTGCAGGTTCACCATAGATGTGAGGGGTGCCAGAACAGACAAAGCCCTGCAGGATCCCACGTTGAGGCTCTGCACGTTCATCATAGATGCAAGGGGTGTCAGATCGGACGAAGCGCGGCAGGAGCTCACGTTAAGGCTCTGCAGGTTTAGCATGGATGCGAGGGGCGCCGGATCGGACAAAGCGCGGCAGGAGCTCTCTTTGAGGCTCTGAAAATTCACCATAGATGCGAGGGGCGTCAGATCGGACACGGACGCGCAGTTGCTCACGTTGAGACTCTGCACGTTCATCATGGATGCAAGGGGTGTCAGATCAGACAAATCGCTGCAGGAGCTCATGTTGAGGCTCTGCAGGTTCACCATAGATGTGAGGGGTTCTAGATCAGACACGGAAGCGCAGCCGCTCACGTTGAGGCTCTGCACGTTCATCATGGATGCGAGGGGTGCCAGATTGGTCACACACCAACACCAGGGTAGCCGCAGACTGAGCAGCTGGGTGCCGGCTGCCAGTGCGCACATGTCCACAATTTTCGAACTGGGTTCATATAGTGTTCCAAGTAATCGCTTGAAGCATCTGTTTGGTCTCACGTCCTGATATGCTCAAATCGCCAGGTCCTCCAGCTTGTTGCACGCAGACAGCACCCCAGCCATCTGTTGCGGTTGAGCGGTGGCGCTGGCTGGAAGCTCCAGGCTCAGGTGGGTGAGCCAGGGAGAGGAGCTGGCGATGGCCTCTTAGTCTGCAGGACTCGCGATCGCAGCAGCACCCTACGTGCTCGGTGGCAGCATGCGGGAGGCGTTGCTTAGCGACAGAAGGGGAGGAGCCACCCCGTTGTTGCATGGATGGCAGGCGTGCATGCACACCCTGATCAGGCACCGCGCATACATCAATGGATCACATGCATGCAGCGCGCACGCATGGCGCGTGCACGCATGGCGCATGGCTCTTGCGCGTTTGCCTCATGCGCACCCACTAGGTCCAGACGCAGCGACTGCAGGCGATGGAAGACGGCGCCTGGCGGTCAGGGATGGGTAGTACTGCAGTTTGGGACCATCAGTACGCGTATAATACGCCAAATGGCCCATTTTGACTAGTTCGGCCAAGGGGGGGACAGAAAACACAAGAAACGGAACACAAGCTGGAATCTTGTCTCCTTGCTGTAATTGTTCCAAAACCATCAGAATTTCTGAATTTTGACACCTGGGGCCGAGATATGATGATGATGTTTGGTTACAATCCACTTCTGGCGGTCACACGTACGGTTCCAAAGCTCCAGTGGGACTTAGAGAAACAAGGCTCAAGGCCCACAAAAGGTCAAGCAACAAGTAGCCCACGGTAACGCCATCCTGTACTATATGGCGGGGAGACCAAGCTCAGCGACGAGACCCTGAACCAGATGGAGAACGATGTAGCGGCGTTTGAGCTCACACGCGCCACAGAGGTGGACGAGGCGCATGGGCGCCCCCCTGACCTGGCTGAGACAGAGGCGTGTGTGCAAGCGTTGCGCTCGGCCGCCGCTCCGGGCGGTGACCAGCTGGACGCCATGCTGTTGCGGTGCCCACCTGCCATCGCATGGCTCCACCGGGTTATCATCGCCGTATGGCGGTCGGGGAGAGCCCCGAGGGAATGGAAAACTGCTATTATCACACCGTTATATAAGGGGAAGGGTCCGCGTGACTCCCCTGATAACTGTTACAGTTACATCGGCTTTCCAGCAAAGACTACCTCTAGTCCTAGAACCACCGCCTAGACCCAAGTCCAGTTCTGGCCCTAACAATTACTTGTGAGGGGCGGTAGCCACCAGCCGGCTGCCTGCCAACGTGTAGTCCCAGAGCAAAAAGGAGAGCTATTGTGCGACGCCTCCAAAACCTGCCTGGTAACTACCGCATTATAAGCCTTCTCTCTATTGCCGGGAAAGTGTACGCTGCCATACTTCTGCACAGCGTCTCCACGCAGGTTGATGGTCAGTTGCATGAGGCTCAGTGTGGTTTCAGAAAAAGCAGAGGCACTGTTGATGCGATTTTTACTCTGCGCGCGCTGAGCGCGGCACATGCTGAGTCCAAACAATGCATGGCTGTGGCATTTGTCGACTATTCTAAAGCTTACGATTGCATAAACCGTGCGTCACTGTGGAGAGTTCTTAGATTATATAGTGTTCATCCGCACATTATTGATCTGTTGGAGGATCTTCACACCAACACAGCAGCTGCCGTGCGGCTGGCTGGGAAAATCGGGCACGAATTCCCTGTGTCGTCTGGTGTGCGACAGGGGTGCGTCATTGCTCCTGTGTTGTTCAATGTTTTTATTGACCACATAGTGAAAAAGGCGCTAGACATGATGCCAGAGGGGGCTGGCGTGTCAGTCGTGACCCGAGCCGGCTGCTCTGTGTTGTCGTCGTCGGTTGAGCGCATAGTAATGCTGATGTATGCCGACGATTTATGTTTGTTCTCGCATGACCCAGCTCAGTTGGCGCTTATGCTGAAAATCCTTGACAAAGTGTCCTCTAGCTTTGGCATGCAAATCAACGCCGCCAAGACAGAAGTGATGATTTTGCCAGCAGATTTTGACGCGGATCTGCCCACGTTTGCGCTGACTGGTGGTGAAGTGAAGACCGTCTCTGCATTTAAGTATCTAGGGAGTTGGATAACCCAGAGTGGTGGTGTGGAAAAGGAGATCGGTGTGCGTGTCGGTCGCGCGCTGGGCGTGTTTGCGTCTTTTGATAAGATTTGGGCCAGCAAGAAGATGCAAGTGCAGTCTAAGATGCGGGTTTACAACACTTTCGTGCTGCCCCACTTTCTGTACGGCTGCGAAACATGGGCCCCTACTAAAACACAACTGACTCGATTGGAGGTTGCCCACTCTAACTGCCTTCGTCGCATTCTGGGTGTGCGCCTGGTCGACCGGCACAGATTAACTTATATTCGGCAGGCGTGCGACACTGAGCCAATTGAGAGCCTTGTGGCAAAGCGATCAATGCAGTGGCTAGGCCATGTGATGCGCATGCCGGCTTCTCGTCTTCCTCGTACGACTTTTGACTGCACAATGGATGTGGCTCGGCAGCAAGGCCGGCCTCCAGCCTCCTCCCGACACTATTTCTTAAGCTACTGATTCAGCAGCTAGGCGAAACTAGTGGCACTCGTTCTGATTGGAAGACTTTTTTCGGACACGGCGTTTGAGCGTGCTCAGGATAGGGTCGGGTGGAGAGCCGTGGTGTACGGTCCGGCTGCCCCTCAGGCGCCGGCCCCTCCACCACGGCGGTCAAGTAGATTGGCAAGCGCCACTTGACCCCCTATCCCCTAGAAGCAGTTAGGACCTATTTTGGAGGCGTCGCACAATAGCTCTCCTTTTTGCTCTGGGACTACACGTTGGCAGGCAGCCGGCTGGTGGCTTCCGCCCCTCACAAGTAATTGTTAGGGCCAGAACTGGACTTGGGTCTAGCGGTGATACTAGGACTAGAGGTAGTCTTTGCTGGAAAGCCGATGTAACTGTAACTGTAACTGCCCCCCCCCCGTGAGCACGGCATTATTATTGCGATAAATACGCCGAAAAAGTGTGGGGGGCGACACACGGATCTCGATTCTGCATGGAATCGACATCCAAGCATATGCATGGATAGCCCTTTTTATCAGCTTTCCGACGCAAGTAGAATGGTCCAAACCATGTCGAGGGGCGTGAGTTAATGTCATTTTTGTGGCCGGTGTGGGATCCCCCACACCAACCAATCCAAATTCAAAATTGCGACCGACTGCTCCGTTGGCCCGTGGCCCAACCAGGGACGGCCCATTCCAACGTTGATGTCGAGATGGTGGATCTCTCATGAGAGCTCCCCTGCACTAGGGCCTTTCTACACTGAGGGGCCCCCTCCACTGAGCCCCGCCCCACACCACCACCAGAAACACTGAGGGGCCCCCTCCACTGCGGGCCTAGAGCCTCAGGACTGTGGTGAAAACCACAATCTTTAAGGGGGTCTTGCCGGGGGCTTGGAAATGAGGGCTCGGCGTGTGCGCCTGTAGAAATGCTCAGAGCAGTTGAAAACAAGATTTCTGCTCTCCAAGTATTTTTCACGTATTTGTCAGCCCATCCCACTAGTACCCAATTAATACTTCATAAATATATCGGCGTTTTATACCCGTACTAAGTACTACCCATCCCTGCTGACGGTACGACCAGCAGCATGCGTCGCAGGCACGCCATCGTCCTCAGCATGAGCGTGTGCACGGAGTGAAGGCGAGCGCATGCAACGAGGGACAGCACTGGCGAGTTGGCCAGCCCCTCCACGCTGCCTGCCTGCACATCCACTGCATCGCGTAGGGTCGCGCAGCATCGACACAGCGCGCGCCTGTCAGGGCCAAGGACGGGCCACAGCTCACGAAGAACGGCTGGGTGGTCTAGGGGGGCTCCCCTCACAATCGAAGACTGCATATTAGATTGTTATAAGTGCGCAAGCCTGTTATATAATTGCGTGGGGCTTCGCAATGGTAGAATGGCGGCTGGCTTGGAGGAGGGGTGTGTGGTGAGGGAGGGGGTGTGGACGACGGGTATGTGGGAGAGGAAGATGCAGGGGCACTCACTCACTCACCCGAGTGTTGCATGCCACCTGAAACATTAGCAAGTTTTATCACACGCTACGGCACACCCACGTGGTGCACTGTGACTTCCAGCGAGGCTCCCCCACCACCACGTGCACTGCACACTCTGCCCCACCAAAACACCCACCTGCCCTGCCTCCAATGCCCTTTACCCTCTAGTGCATCGGACATCACGGAAGATGACGCAATGCCGAGACTGATGACTGAATCGCGGGCTAGGGAGCGGCGGCCTGTATCCTCTGCCTGTAGCTTGCCCGCAACAAACCCATCGCGGACGCACAGGAATGCGTGCTTGCAGGGCGTGCACCTTTTGTCGGATTTCATGGCAAGCTAGGACGAACGGAGCTGTGCCAAACGCTGTCAGGGGGGACACACACGGGGGCCCGACATTACTTAAGACCAGCTTCCTGAGTTCAAAACGGGACAATCCCTCTCGAATGCTTTGATGGGGACAACTCAACCAGGACTCAACAGCCTACAAAAGCACCTCTGCTCTGACCTTGCTCCACTTCACTGACGCCCCCCACGCCCCTTCCGGAGACTACCCTCACAGCTCAATTCCCCCCCATCCCAAATGTTGTGCGTGCCCACGGCGCTGCAGCTGCCCCGCGTGGCGCAGGCACAGCATCCGCCCTTGCCTGCACTCCGGGCACGTGCCTAGGCCATCTCAAGAGCGAGGCAGCGGCGCGGTGGACGCCCGCCGTGCTCGAGCTCGAGGCAGCTTCACGCCCTCGGGTCGAGCTTGACGTACAGCGTTCGCCCGTTGTGTTGTCGCTTGTTCCACCAGTCGATTGCCGCACCTGCGCCAGAGGGGCTTCCGAACAGCACGATGCCCAAGCCCTGCGCAGCGTGGAGGAGGCGAACGGGTGTCACGTGTGGGCATGCATCACGTGCGCACCATGGTAGGCTGGCACGCTGCGTGGCCTTGCGGGCTCTACCAGTAGAGCTCCCCTAGCCGTGTAGTCTAGGCCTTAACTCACGCCCCGGCGTCCTCCGGACGCGTACATGTACAACCACGTGCGAACGGTAGACAGCGAGCCTTCGCGGTTGAGGCCCCCGCCCCCGCGTTTGAGCCCCCCCCCCCATCCTTCTCACACACACACACGCACATACACATGCACACACCTTGGATTTGCCCTTGTTGTCGGATGGGATGCGCGCCTGCAGCACCGTGCCTCACGGCTCCATCATATCCACCAGGGTGCGCAGGTCGCACTCAAACAGCAGCCTCAACCACCACCTGGCACCTACGCCTGTCGACGCGGCCGTCTGCCGGCCGAAGCCCCACACAGAATCATGTGCCCTGCCGCAGGCTCCGCGGGCGCCACCGCCTTGGCTGCCGGCGCCCGCGCCGCCGCGTTCGCCATCCCTGTTGCCTCCACCCGTGCCGGCTCTGTAGCCAGCTCCCACGCCCATGCCGCTGTCAATATACAGCCCTCGGCCGTCACCCATGCCTCCTCCGAGGTCGTCTCCTCAGCTCGCCCTTCTACTCTGTAGCCATCCCTGTCGAGGCCTCCCTCTCCAAAGCCTCCTCCAACGCCCGCGCTTCTGTCTCTGTCCCCGGTGCCGCCCATGCTGCCTGCTTTGTATCCGCCTCCCATGCCCACGCTTCTGTCTCTGTCCCAGTTGCCGCCCCTGATGCCCGCTTCGTAGCTGCCTCCCCCGACAGCGTTGCTGCTGGCGACGCCGCCCCTGCTGCCTGTACCCATGCCTGTTGCGTAGCCGTCTCCCCTGCCCGCGCTTCTGTCTCTGCCCTTGTCGCTGCCCCTGCTGCCTGCTCTGTTCCCGCCGCCCCCAACAGCGTTGCTGCCTGCCCAACCAGCGTGGCTGCCGGCGTTGCCGCCCCCGCTGCCTCCGCCCATTCCTGCTCCGTTTCCGCCTCTCCTGCCCGCGCTTCTGTCTCTGTCCGCGTTGCCGCCTAGGATGCCTGCTTCGTAGGTGCCTCCCCCAACAGCGTTGCCTCCACGTTTGCCGCCCCCGCTGCCTCCGCCCATTCCTGCTCCGTATCCACCTCCCCTGCCCGCGCTCCTGTCTCTGTACCCGTTGCCATCCCTGCTGCCTAAACCTGTTTCGTAGCCGGCGTCGCCGCCCCTGCTGCCCCATCCTGCGTCTCGGGGAGGTGGCGGAGGGAAGCTGTCTCCCCAGCCCGCGCTTCTGCCTCCCCTGCCCACGCTTCTGTCTCTGTCGGCGCCGCCTCTCGAAGCAGCATTGCTGCCGCCTCCCCTGCCCCCGCATCTGTCTCTGTCCCCGTCGCCACCCCTACTGCCTATACCAGTTTCGTAGCCGGCATCGCCGCCCCTGCTGCCCCTTCCTGCGTCTCGCGAAGGTGGCGGACGGAGGCCGTCTCCCCAGCCCGCGCTTCTGCCTTCGTCCACACCTCCTCCGCCACCGCCTCCCCCGCCCATGCCGCCACAGTCACCCATGCGGCCGCTGCCGCCCATGCTGCGGTCCTGTGGGTTGTCGCGCTTGACGCTCGAGCGCCCGCCAAGCTGCGAGTGGCAAGGACTGCAGACCGCCACGGCAAGGCCGTGGTCGCTCGCACGGCCACTGCCGCCCACGCCGTGGTCCTGCCGGTCCTCGCGCTTGACGCCTGAGCGCCCGCCGACGGTTCGTCGTTCAAACGCGTGCACACACGCCCCGTCGTGCTTTCGCTTGCACCCGCTGTTTTGGGGTTTGCTGTTGTGCGCGCCCTTGTGCAACATCCTTGGCACGGCTGCATCGGGTAGAGCACCCAAGTGAGTGGCGGCGGGGGAGGGGAGGGAACCATCAGCATCGCGAGCCTGGGGAGCTGCCGCTGCCTAGGGCGCGCCCTCCTCTGGCGATGCTGCGTGCGCTGCGCCTGGCGCAGCCACAGCCGCCGCATCGTGCGCCGGGGGAGCTGCTGCTGCCGCTGCCTTGGGCGCGCCCTCCTCTGGCGCTGCTGCGGCCGCTGCGCCTAGCGAAGCCACAGCCGGTGCCTCGCCCGGAAAGTTGAGCCGCGCGCGAGACCCAAGCAGCTCCAGCGCCTTGGCGTCGTGCGCACGAGCTGCCTGCTCTGGCGTGAAATATTGGCCGATGTAATATTTACAAAAATGGTGAATCTGAGCGGCCCACTTGCCAGACTTTGTTGCAGTGATTCCATGGAACGTGTGCTGCAGCTGCTTTGCGCCAGACTCGATGGGAGCAGAGGCCGCCACTGCACCACCTGAAGTACCAGCTGCAGCCTCGTCGTCTGCGTCACTAGAAGCCCCGCTGGCAGGCGTCTGCGCAGCGGCCGCAGCCCCGCCTGGAAAATTGAGGTGCACGCCAGGACCACGCAGCACCAGAGCCTTGGCATCCCATGCGCGCGCCGCGGCCTCCGCCGTGCCATACCGCCCAATGTGGCATTGTCGTCCGCCGTGTGCGATCTGAGCCTGCCAATTGCCATTCTTCAAGGCGCAGATGCCACGGTCCCCGTGGCCCCCTAGCTCGCCGTCATCACCATCAGAGGGCCCGACCTCGCCATCACTGCCGCCGTCTGCATCACTGATCGGCCGGCTGGCAGACGTCGGCTGGGCGGCCGCAGCTGCACCGCTGCTGCGTGCCCCGGCAGCGGGAGCGGCCGCGCGCGCAGCAGACGCCATGCTGTGCAGTGGCTGCAGCTCTGCCGTTGCACCACTGCCCCGCCCGCCTGCAGCTGCGATTGCGGCCACTGCAGGTGCAGACACCACACGGCCAATGCCGCTGCCGCCTGATGCACCACCACCGGCACTGTCGCTGTGAACCCTAGCGCCGCCGCCCCCTCCAGGCGCCACATCGGCCCCTGCGACGTGGCCACCGATAGCCAGCGCCAGTTGCGACAATTCTGCCTCGATATCTGCATTCCTTTTCATGAACGCAATCCTTTTCTCGAGCGTCGCCACGTGCAGCGCTTCCGCGCATTTCCTCCACCTCCTCATGTCCCTTCCCAAAACCCTGCGCATACAAGGCAGCGGCTGTGTGTGAGAGCAATGCGCGCGCCAAATCACAGCTAGTGTTGATGTAAGCAGAGTGCTCCCCACCTGCCCCCCAAAGTGTGAAATACGACTATGACTACAACTATGACTATTTCGCAGCCGAAAGTTAAAAAAAGCGTACATATTGCTTGCTTTCATGGGGGGGTGGGGGGGTGGGATCGAAACTGCAATTGTGTTAACCAGGTACGGGGGGTCGTTTTTCTTCGATTTTTTTAATTCGTTATGACGCAAAAGCGCGAATTTCGACGATTACATTAGTTTCTCAGCTTCGCAAAGGCAAATCGCACGGACGGTAGCCGATTTCCACATATTACTTCCCAAAAATCGTCCAAAGGGGGGGGTCAGTATGCCGGATGCCCAGTTTCTTAGGTGCCAGGCAGCGAGAACCAAAACGAAAGTTTGATAGCGGAATGGGCGATGGCGTGGCTGACAATATCCCATGCTCCACGATCTGGTTCTCGTTGCCTAGTAATTGCCACCGATAGGGAGAGGTTACGAAACCCGCGATGGTCAAAACTCGGCCAATGGACTCGAAACCAGGGTTTTCGCAACGCAAGGGTCGCATTGACGGGCATGTCCCCGCTCCGCGCCTTGGGCTCACTCCGTTCTCCCACTGACGCAGGGGAACTCGGGTGAATTATTAGAAACACGCTGCGCACGCAAGAAGCGGGGCGGGGGGCCCAAGGAGTGAGCTAAAGTTGGGGAGCCCTGTTTTGAGGGTCCCGTCACAGTGACGGTGAACCCCCCACCCCCTTGGAAAATCGCGTGAGCGGGCTTACCGGCGAACACCACCGTATATTTTCCTGTGGAGCAACACTGTTGCCCCCGGCACCCACTCCCCCGCCCCAACTGCCCCGGCGCCTAAAACACAAGGACACTCGACGTGGGCATGATACCTTGCGCGCATGCGACTGATACTGTGACCCTCGCCATTTAGACTCCATCCCGAAGTGAGTTGACCATGGGAGGGGGGGGGGATTGAAACTGCCACCCTTCCCCGGAAGCGTGCATGCGGCCGGCCAGCACTTGGCCGTAGGCGACGCGCAGGTCGTCTCCATTGAACACCCGCTTGGCAACCAGGAACGGGAACGCCCAGCCGCCCACTGGCTCAACGAGGCCTGCACAGCGCTCGGAGCGCTGCTTCTTGGCGGGCCGTGCGGCGCCCCAGCCACCGCGCTTGCGCCGCTCCAGCCATTCTGACAGCGTGCAATGACATGTGTTGGTGGAGTGGGGAGTGAGAGGGACGCGAGAAGAGGCACAGCAGCATCAGAGGCGGCATCAGCATCAGCAGCGTCAGCAGAAGCGGCAGCAGCAACAGCAGCAACAGCAACAACAAAGAAATAGCAACATGGCATGGGTAGTATCAGCACAAGCCACATGGGAGGTCAAGTCAGCAGCAGCAGCATGCCTCTTATCCTCTGGCCATGGCATGCACTCGTCTCCTTGTACGACATTCCGACGCACCACGGCGTGCCCTATCCGTCATTCTCCATTCGTGGTGCCATGGGGCGGATGACGGATATATCCGTGGGGACCACAACCTATCCGCCTTCTGTGCTGCTCATGAGCACCGCGACTCACCCATCGGCACAGCGAGCGCGCGCACGTTGACGATGGTCGCATTGGCGCGGCTGAGCTTTCGGCAGGGCGCGTGGCCGGGGCCGGGGCCGAGGCCGGTAGCGACAGGCCCGCTGCCGCCTGCGCTTGCACCAGCGTCGCCACCGCTCGGTGGAAGCGGCCGGTCGTTCACAAAGGACGTGAGGTTGCCGTAGCGGCCGGGGGGGAACGCAGAGGCGACGATCTGATACTCATTGTCGGCCTCACACGCGTTGCAGGTTTCGTGGAAGCGGTGCTTAACCGCGGGCACGCCGTCCCACAGCTCGTCCGCCTGCGCAGGCAGGGCAGCAAGCGTTTAGGAGATGCCGCGAGCGAAGCGAACCAATCAGGCAGGACCGGAGCAAAGGGCTGGTCAGATTCAGGTACGCGCTGCCACGACAATCACGGATGCTGGGTACCTTGCACCGCGGGTTGAAGTCCGTGATTGGCACGTCGACCGCATAGCGCTCGCAGTCATGCTCCCAGGATGCTGAGAGCACATCCCGGTTGGTAGCGTGGAAGGGATAACTGCCCTCTGGCAGGCTCGGCGTGTACCCTGCCAGCGGTTGTGTGCAGGCACGGGTCAGGATGCGGATCAAGAGCGCACAGGTCAAAGCAGATCAGAAGAGCGCAAAGAGTGCATGGACGCCGTGCGGATTTTTCTGCAAAGACAGCCCACCGCATCAGAATCAACGTGTGCACCGACCTGTGCCTATTCATGATGCCCTCTTCATCCACCAACCCACTAACATCCCCGCGTGCCCTGTGTCCCACAAGGGTGTGTGCGCACCAGACAGGCGGAGCCGATTGCAGCGCCTCGTAGCGGTACGTGAAGTGGCCCTGACCCTGAGGAGGCGGAAGTGAAGGAGCGAGGGGCATGTGTGACAGCCAGGGATGTAAAGTAAGGCAGTTTGGGACCATAAGTACGCGTATTAATTAATCAACGACCCATTTTGATTAGTAAGGCATTATTATTTTGATGAATACGCCGAATGGTGTGGGGAGCGTCACAGACCTCAATTCTGCATGGATTCGACATCCAAGCATACGCGTGGATAGCCCTGCCTATAGGGTTTCCATTTCAATTAGAAAGGTTAAAAACCATGCGGAGGGGCGTGAGTTACGGCTGTTTTTTTGCGTGGCCAGTGTGGCCCCCACACCAACCAATCCGAATTCAGCGTTGCGATCGACTGCTCCGCCCAACGACAGACAGCGCTCATACCCGAAGTTGACGAGATGGTGGACCTCTCATGACCTCCTGCATCTCTACAGGGGGCCTCCCTACACTAAGAAGCCCCCTCCACTGAGCCCCCCCCCCCTGCCCTCCCACCACACACTGAGAGGCCTCCTCTTCTGAGGACCTAGGGCCCCGGGCACTTTGGAAAGAGCCACAAACTGCTGGAAGTCTTGCTGGGGCTGGGGAATGAGGACTGAGCGCATGAGCGCCTGTGGAAATGCTCAGAGCAGCTGTAAACAAGGAAATTTGCACTTGCCACACTTATCACGTATTTATCAGCCCATCCCATTTGTACCCAATTAATACTTCAAAAAGAGATTGGCGTATCACCGTACAGGGCCTGAGCCTTCTCAGGGGGGTCGAAAAAATGATTGTGTAATCGCTCCGCGGGGGTCGTGTTTCGTCGATGTTAGTCGATTTGACGCCCAACATCGCGATTGTTGCAAAATTTTAATCGTTTTCAGCTTCGCGGGGGCGTCCAAAACAATACTTATTCGCGAAGGCTCAGGCCCTGTACGGTATACCCGTACTAAGTACTCAACAGCCCTGGTGATGGCCAGCACCCAGCAACTGGATAAGGAGTACAACTAGGAGAGCCCGCGAGTAAATTTTGTACGTGGAGTACGACTAGGAGTACCGTACTTGCCCTTTGCCTTCGCGATTAAGTATTGCTTTGGACACCCCCGCGAAGCTGAAAACGATTGAAATCGCGAAAATGCGATTTGGGGCATCAAATCGACTGAAATTGACAAAAAGCGACCCACGCGGGGCGACGAAACAATCCTTTTTGTTGACCCCCCCCCCGCGTAGGCTACGGGCGCGTACGGTACTAGACTACTAGCAGGCTAGTAGGCTACTCGGAGAGCCAGCGAGAAAAAAACTTGGGATACACATAGGGGGTTTAGATTTCTAGACTACTATGAGAGCCCGCGGGTAACAAAAAGGGGAACACAAAAAGTAACGCCACATCCAAAAGAACGACCATTCGCCCGACCTGGTATGCGGCAATCATGCTGCCGCGCAAGACAAGCCCCCCCGTCTCCCGTGGCTGCTGCCTGGCTCCCGCGCTGCCAATAGCTCTACGCCCAGCTGGCCATGCAGCGGCGTGCGCAGGTCATCTGCCCCAACGGTGTACACACGCGCAGCTGGATGGCTGGGCAGCTTGGGCGGGAGGTTGAGGACGACCTACCGCAAGTGTGGGGTGTGAAGAGGAGGGGAGGTGTGGGAGTGTGTGTGTGTGTGGGTAAGTGTGGGTGTGAAGAGGAGGGGAGGTGTGATGGGGGGTAAGTGTGTGGGCGGCTGGACGGGTGCTTGTAGGGTGATGTGCAGCGCCGATGGGAACCACTTGCATGCGCTGTCGGGTGGTGGCAGTGATATATTTTCATGACTTTTAATTATTCCACAGCCAGATTTTGCTTTGACCGCGTTGACCGTTGCCCTCCCGTCAACTGCTCGTCCTCATCAAAAGATCAATTAAATGCTCTTGACGAGCTCTTTATGGCGGGCCTGCCAGACTCATAATCCGCTGAATGGGTTGAGCTGTTTATAAGTTCAAATGATGGCCGAAATACAGCCAAATGGCTGTGCTCAGCCGAAAGGGAAATCACTGGGTGGTGGTGTGATATGTGCGGTCTGATGCCATCTGACCTACGCCCCAGACGTGGCTCTGCCCACCTCTGCGAGTGTGGGCTCGCGCCCCAGCCGCCGCCGCACCCACGCGACCACCAGCACCTCCAGCTCTTCCAGCAGCGGTATCGCTTGTGGCTCGCACGCTCCCTGCGCACGGTCAAGCGATCAAGGATGAGCATGCACACACACCTCGGGGTCACGCACACCCGCATGCGCAGCAACCCCTCTCCAGCTGAGAAGTAGCGGCCACATCGGTGCCGGCACGGCCGCGGGCGCCCCCAACGATCGACACCTCCCGCCCTAAACACCCCTGGTCCCCTCAAGCGCCCCACCTTTGCCAGGTAGCTGCGCCCGTTGCCGCACGGCTTGGCGCTGATGTCGTTGCCCAGTGTGAAAGGATGGCGCGCGGCCGCGGGCGAAGACACGCGTGCGCTCCACAGCGTGTCTGCGCAAGCGGCAGCGTTTTATTTTAAGCAGCAAGCCACACGACCCACCCTCCCGCAACCAAGCATCCCCTTCTGGGCGCACCTGCACACCCAACAGACGACAGGTACTCGAGATACAGCTCGCGCATGCCCCTGTGAAGTCATGGGGAGGAGGGTTGGTTGGGATTCATCATCGGCAGGGCGGCACCCTCGAGTTCGTTTGAGGATGCTGGTGCCAGCTGGCAGTGCTGATGGTGACAGTGCCGGCGTGGGCAGCGCAGGTGGGCTAGTTGGGATTGGCGCCGGCGGCGGTGGGGGTGATGAAGGTGGCGGCGACAGTTCTGGCGACGGCAACTCACCGGAACAGCTGCGCCTCGTCGCCCACCAACATGCTTCCCAGCACCCACAGCGGGCTTCTGTCGTCAGCGGTGGCACCGCCCTGGTCATCGCGATCACCTGCACCAATTAGTTACAGAGAGGGGCGTGAGACAGCAGCCAGGATGGCATGGGCGGCAAGCAGCGTGTCCACATGATTGGCACAACAAGAGAGGCACGGCATGCAACAATGAGAGGGGGCCTGAATCAGCGGCCGGGATGGCACGAGCAGCGCGCAGCGAGCCCACGTGGCTGGCACAGCATGCAGACGAGCAGTGGTTCCGTTTAGGATCTTTGAAAAGTGATGGCTCAACCCAGGCCTCACGCTCATTTCGCCAATCTCAACCCGACGGAGGCGAATTTTGGCGGAGAAAGTGGGAAAATGCCGATTTTCACACTTTTTCGGGTCGGAGTTCGCGCAATCTTAACCCGACGCGCCAGCCCGAATCGGCCAATCTCAACCCGAAAGTGCACTTTGTCGGGTTGCGGGTTGGCTAACGGAAACACTGATGCAGACGAGGCTGGCACAGCATGCAGAGGCATGGAGTGGCTGTGATCATGATGCGTGCTTTCATGGCACAATGTTTTGCCGATCCGTGCACCAGGGTTCTCCTTGCCGATCGGATTCCGATGAGGAGATCGCCCGAAGGACGGTTTGCCAAAAAGGAGCGAAAAGGGCGTTCGGAAAAGCCGGAAAAGCTGGAAAACAGCAAAAAATGCCAAAACCCGGAGAAACCCCCGAGAGCTTCCCAGAAACCGGAGAGTCCAGGAGGCCCTCTCCAGGAAAATTGACAACCGGACAGCCCCAAAGGAAACCCCTGCTGTGCACCCACCCGCGTCATCTGGGCCGCATGGCTGCTCAGCGGCAGCCAGCGCGCACGCGTAATGGCCGTTGGGGGCTTCCGTCGGGCAGACGGCGTTCCACCAGTCGAGCGTCCAGAGCTGTGGTAGCCAACTGCCGCGCGCCCCGACACCGCCGCCTCCAGCCGGACGGCCGCCTGCACCGCCACTGGCCGCGGCAAGCCTGCTGGCAGGCTTGGCCATCTGCAGAGCGGCCGCAGCGTCGTCCGGGAAGTTCAGCTGTGCGCGAGGCCCTCGCAGCTCCAGCGCCTTCGCATCCCACGCGCGCGCGGCCGCCTCCGGCGTGGAATGCGAGCCGAGGTGGAAGTTAACACCGTTGTGTGCCAGCTGCGCATGCCACTTGCCTGAGCCAATGCGAGTGATGCCGCGCAGCTTGAGGCACCTCGGTGCGTCCTGCGTGGGTGCCCTCTTCTGGACGTGGTCATCAGAGTGCCCGCCGATGCCGCCTCGGCGGTCCAAAACGCCCGAGCCGCCTGGGCGGGAGTCGCTGCGGACTGGCGCTGCCTGGCCACCACCAGAGGGTCCGGCAGCAGCAGCAGCAGCAGCAGGAGCAGCAGCAGCAGCGGCTGAGGGTGCCGGTGCCGGTGCTGGTGCACCTGGCGCAGGCGCGTCGCCCTGGCTGGCTTGCCTCAGCAGGTAACCCCCGTCGCGTGCGCGCTGCCCCTCCCCACTGCCCAGCTCCGCCCCCCGACCGCCCTTGAACAGGGCCCTGAGCTCGCGCCCGCCACGTTTGCGAGGCGGGCTCTGCTGAGATGCCTGCGCAACGAGACAGCGTGTGGCAGTGGTTAGGAATCTATCGCTAAGGATCGTGAGAAAAATTGGCTAAAACCGGGCCTCACAGCTCACTTCCTCAATCTCAACCCGCCGGAAGTTTTTCTTTATTGCGGGAGAGTGTGAAAATGACGATTTTCACACTTTGGGGGTCGGAATGCGTGCAAACTCAACCCGCAGAGCCAGTCCGAATCCGCAAATCTCAACCCGGTATTGCAGGGTTGCGGGTTGCGGGTTGGCTTACGGGAACACTGGCGTGTGCGAGTTGGGCTTTGGGCTGGTAGCGTAGCGCAGGGGTGGGCCCACGCAGCGTGTGTGCGCTTGTGTGTGCATGTGTGCGCACGCGCATGTGTGCACTGCTTCCCACCTGGCCGGGTGCACCCGCGGGTGGTCCATCGTCCTCTTCACCGCCGCTGTCACTTGTACTTGGCTCGCCTTCGAGCTGTGGAGACTGCCGCCCAGGTGTTGGCGGCTCGGCACTCCGCTGCGAGCTGCTGTTGGGCGACGAGCTCCTGGAGGGCGTCGCCTGTGTGGCAACTGGCAGCCCCAAGTCGGCCAGCTCCCCACCTGCTGCCGGCGCGCCACGTGCTGCGTTGCCTGCTGATGCAAGGGCAGCCGATGGCGTCGATGCTGCCTCTCGCTGCTCCAGCAGCAGCAGTGGCAAGTCGGCCAGCGCCCCGCCTGCTGCCAGCGCGCCTACTGCTGCCGCGTTGCCCGCTGACGCAGCCAAGGCAGCCGCTGGCGCCGATGCTGCCTCTCGCTGCTCCAGCAGCAGCAGTGGCAAGTCAGCCAGCGCCCCGCCTGCTGCCGGCGCGCCTACTGCTGCCGCGTTGCCCGCTGACGCAGCGAGGGCAGCCAATGCCGTCGATGCTGCCTCTCGCTGCTCCAGCAGCAGCAGTGGCAAGTCAGCCAGCGCCCCGCCTGCTGCCGGCGCGCCTACTGCTGCCGCGTTGCCTGCTGATGCAAGGGCAGCCGATGGCGTCGAGGCTGCCTCTCGCTGCTCCAACAGCAGCAGTGGCAAGTCGGCTAGAGCTGCTCCACCTGCTTCCGGCGCGCCAACTGCTGCCGCGTTGCCTGCTGATGCAAGAGCAGCCGATGGCGTCGATGCTGCCTCTCGCTGCTCCAGCAGCAGCAGTGGCAAGTCGGCCAGCGCCCCGCCTGCTGCCGGCGCGCCTACTGCTGCCGCGTTGCCCGCTGACGCAGCCAAGGCAGCCGCTGGCGCCGATGCTGCCTCTCGCTGCTCCAGAAGCAGCAGTGGCAAGTCAGCCAGCGCCCCACCTGCTGCCGGCGCGCCTACTGCTGCCGTGTTGCGCACTGGCGCAGCCGATTAGAGCCGATGGCGCGGATGCTGCCTCGCGCTGATCCAGCAGCAGCAGTGGCTGCTGCGGTGGTGAGGCGCGTGGCATTGGGTCTGACGCGCGTAGTGTGGCTGGAGCGGCGAGCATGCCACCGCGCGCCTGCTGCTGGGCTGGCACGTAGGCGGCGGATGGGGAGGCCACCCAGCCGTGCGACGGCCCACCGCCAGCCAGTGCGCGCGCCTGGTCCGCCATCTGTGCGCCTGCTGGTGCACTGTCTGCTTGTGCGGGTCCAGTGGCGTGCATGCTGGCAGCCTGCCTTGGTGGTGGGGATGTGGTGGGGATCCGGATGCGCGGCTGGGCTGCACCGTCGGCATTGACTGCACGCGCGGGTCCAGTGGCGCGCATGCTGGCAGCCTGCCTTGGTGGTGAGGATGCGGTGGGGATCCGGATGTGCGGCTGGGCTGCAACGTCGGGATGAGGAGGCTCGGCGCTGCGGTGCGGGCTGCGCAGGTCCACGATGCACGGGCTCGCCTGCGGTGCAGCCAGGGCAGTGGCGGTGGGTGGATCAGGGCAGCCCTAAACCCTAAACCCTAAACCCTTAACCCTAACTAAACATAATAGCCAGCCGGCCCTACCAAAATCCCAACGTCTGAATCGCGCAAGTGAATGCGGTCGTAACGTCTGAGACAGTGCAGGGTGGCGGTGGGCGCCTGAGGCGGTCGGTGTGGCGCCTGAGGCGGTTGGGATACGCATAAGGCGACGCCAGAGGCGATCGTGGGTGCGCCTCAGGCGATTGGCGTGCCTGAGGCGCCGCCTGATCCGCGCAAGTGAATGCGCCGTCTGAGGCGCCGCCTCAGGCGTTGTGAATGTGGTAGGGCAGGGCAGCTCGGGATCGTCAGCCGGGGGCACACACAGCCACAGCTGCGCCTGCCGGTGATCCAAGACACGCTTACCACTGGGCCTGAATCAAAAGCAGAGTGGGTGCGAGTTCCCGCTCCCCTATCCTCTCACCAGAGAGGGATTTGGAACAGTTCGGGTCTCGAGATGCCAGGCAACTGGCTGGTCCTGACACATATCACCCTTCGTGCTGACTCCTTGCTGGACACGCGCAAGGGTGGCTGTACGCTGTACCACCAGCACGCTTTCTCACCTGGCCAGGTGCGCCGGCCGTGCGCCTGCCGCCAGGCCTGCCCCGACCGCTGAAGCTGCCGGGACGCGGGCTGCTGGATGGGCTTGAGCTGTCGGAAATGTAGATCACCTCCTCCTCCTCCTCTCCTGGCGCGCCACCGCCGGCAACCGCGTGCATCGCCTGTGGTGGGTCGCATCGGGTGAGTGCCCGGTTGATCACACGAACGGGCGTTGCTTCACCCTGCTGCACATCCATCCGCCCATGCAGAGAACGCAGTTACTGGTGCACGCCCACCTGCACGCCTGGCGACGGCGCGTCCATCGGGTCAATGTTGGTGGGCAAGGCAGAGGGTGTGAGGTGCGGTGGTCAGGAGGGGGGGGGGCGCAGAGGTTGGGGGGGGGGCACACAGCTGAGTGGCGGGTGCATGCTTCATGCATGGGCTATGCGCGTGTGCATGCAACTGTCTCACATGCAAGTACGCAGTGGGCCGCTTGCGTATGCCTGCGTGCGCGTATGCGTGAGCTACAGCGCTTTGCGGGCACTCCCACCGTTGCGCCCCTGGTTGAGCGGCGGCGTTGTGTCCTCTTGAGAGAAATCGAACGCCTGCCTGCCTCACGGATCCTGCGCGTTGAGACAGCACATATTTGAGATCACTGAGAGAGAACGAGAACAGCCAGCAAACCAGCTGCGATTGCACCCAAACAGGGGCCCCTGCACCCAAATCACACTAAAATCACGC
The DNA here is from genome assembly GCA_016618255.1 of Chlamydomonas sp. UWO 241. Classification (NCBI taxonomy): domain Eukaryota; kingdom Viridiplantae; phylum Chlorophyta; class Chlorophyceae; order Chlamydomonadales; family Chlamydomonadaceae; genus Chlamydomonas; species Chlamydomonas priscui. Next base: position 858,280 of record VFSX01000001.1, read on the forward strand.
CAAAATCGAATATGTCCAGAGACCTTAATTAGGCCTTAACCCAATGCAAACCCAGCAGGTTGAAAGGTGATATACATCACCTCTTCTTCAAGCTTGACACTCACCTACAGTGCTGCTGCGTCACGGCGGGGCGGCGGCCACCGCAGCTGCCTGCGTGTGTCTGTACAGACACATGTGTCAACCATGTTGCGCACAGCCACGGTGGGATGGGATCAGCTGCAACGTCAGCCACAGCCACGTTGAGATGGGAGGGGGGGGGTCAGTGGCAGCGGCTGCCGGGGGAGCTTTAACACCAGCGTGCCTGCCGGGGGAGCTTTGGCAGTGGTCAGCGTGTCTGGTGCTGCCAAACCCGCAGCTGGCACGAAACGCCGAGCTTCGCGCCAGGCCTGTGTTGGCAGCGCTGGCATTGCCCTCTTGCGCCGCCTCGGTGACGCACGTCATCACGCACTGCGTGGCGGAACCACCGCTGCCGGCACCGCATCCGCCACCGCCGCTGGCACCTGCCAGGGCCTCCCGCGCTGCCGCCCTGATGCCTGGCGCTGCCATCGCCGCCAGCTCAAGTCAGCAGCTGAAGCTGTGCACGCAGCGCGGCGAGCTCCCGCGTTTGCACAGTCACAATTATGGCGTTCCCGCAGTTGACCGAGCACTTCTCGTGCCCCTTGAAGAAAGCCTGTGCAAGGGATCCTGCGTCACAAATCTATTGGAGGGAGCACTGGACCTGCGTAGGGCATGCCCCCCTCCCCCCATATCCCACCTACCACCCACCACTACCACTAGTAGTACTGCCACTACCACCACCAGACAGACACAGGCTCCCCCGCCAGGTCCCCCCCGCAGCCCCCACCCACCCACCCCGCCTCCAGCTGCCACCTGGCTCATCCCCCAAACCCCCTCCTACCCCCCCCTCCCCCGACCATGCCCCGACCAGTCAATACAAATAATAAAAATTAAAGGGGATTCAGATCCTGCCCCCCTCCCCCCCTGATGATGATGATGGATGTTACAGTCAGGGACACCTCTAAAGGTGTACAAGACCGTGCTCGGCGCGTATGGCCCGAGCACCTTAATGAGATGGCTGGCTGTTGGTGGTAGGGAACCCCAACTCTGTAAAGAGCGTGGGCGCGCCCCCAGGTCCCCTACCGCAGCGTCCTCTATCCCACCTATCACCCACCCCCACCACCACCACTGCCACTACCACCACCAGACAGACACAAAAATTAAGAGGATTCGGATCCCCCCCTCCACTAGCCCTGAACTAAGGGCCTGTTGCTGTGCTCCAAGCCCTTTGAGCGCACCAGTGGAGTCATGAAGGAAACCAAAAATGTCCTGTTTTCTCTCGCAACATAGTAGGGAACATGCCGAATTGCCCGTGCAAAACTTTTTCGCCGAAAAGTGTGAAATTGTCGATTTTCACACTTTTAGGGGCGAAGTTCCGGCGGTTCGCCCCCGCAGTCTCCTCCCAAATTTCCCGGTTTGCCCCCGCAGCAGGGACTGCAAGGGCTGCGGGGGCGCTTATGACACCACCGGCGCCCACACAAGAGACATTCTTGCCGGCGTCACTGATGAGGGTTGAGGGTTGAGGGTTGAGGGTTAAGGGTTGAGGGTTGAGGGTTGAGGGTTGAGGGTTGAGGGTTGAGGGTTGAGGGTGGTTGAGGGTTGAGGGTTGAGGGTTGAGGGTTGAGGGTTGAGGGTTGAGGGTTGAGGGTTGAGGGTTGAAGGTTTAGGGTATAGGGTTTAGGGTTCAGGGTTCAGGGTTTAGGGTTCAGGGTTCAGGGTTTAGGGTCCTGAAGTCCTGAAAGGGCTGCGGGGGCTGCGGGGGCGCTCTCGCAAGTTGCTACTTCAACCCAACACAGACTTCTAAAACACGAACACGCGATGTCACCCTTTCGAGGTCCGCACGCGAGCAGCCCCAGCCGCCCAGTGCCCAAGTAATGCATGGTTGTCGAACGAGAACCTTCCTCCTTAGTCGGCGTCGCGCAGGAGGCGCGAGGGGCGACATCAGGCGCAAGTTGTCGATAATGCCACCACTGGAGCGCACCGTGCCTGACGGTTTGGGGTTTAGGGTTAAGGGTTAAACGTTTAGGGTTAAGGGTTTAGGGTTTAGGGTTTAGGGTTTAAGGTTAAGGGTTAAGGGTTTAGGGCCCTGTCCTGAAGTCCTGAAAGGGCTGCGGGGGCTGCGGGGGCGCTTGTGCCACCACTGGAGCCAGTGGTTCCGTTCAGGATCTTGGAAAAATGACGGCTCAACCCGGGCCTCACGCTCATTTCGCCAATCTCAACCCGATGGAGGCGAATTTTGGCGGAAAAGTGTGAGAAGGCCGATTTTCACACTTTTCGGGTCGGACTTCGCGCAATCTCAACCCGACGCGCGAGCCCCAATCGGCCAATCTTAACCCGAAAGTGCACTTTGTCGGGTTGCGGGTTGGCTTACGGAAACACTGGCGCTATTGCCACCACTGGAGCTCACTGTGCCTGACGGAGCAAAGATGGTGGGGGGGCGTGGGGGGGGCGACGTGCAGCTCAGCCGCTGCACTGAGTGCATGCCGACTTGAGCCGTGGACCGAGCGAGCGAGAGAGAAAGAGAGACAGCACATACGCACGCACACACACACACACACACACACACACACACACACACACACACACACGCACACACACACACGAGGGCTATACTAGTACCCTGGAGCCCAAGCAGTGATATGCACACACACACACACACACACACACACACAAGGGCTAGAATAGTACCCTGGAGCCCGAGTGGTACTGCATCGCAGTGCCAGTGACTGCAGTGCCTCCACCGCCGTGCCGACAGCTGATCGTACACACACACGCACGCACGCACACACGCACACACGCACACACAGACATGCGCACACACGCACACACGCACACATTTTTTTAATTTTATTTCCAAAAAAATTGAGTGTGGGGTGTGGATGCAACCTAGTCGCAGGAACTTGACGGGAGCCCCGGGACGTTCATCCTGCAGGAGAGCAGCAAAAACTTCCCCCTTGCGACCTGGCTGTGTGTCACTCCTCGACTACTCGTACTGGCCCTACGAGCTGTGGTTACCGCACAGCACAGCTTTACCCCCCCTCCCCTTCCCCCCCCGCGCTCGCTCACTTCGCCTCCCACGTTCGCTGTGGCCTTCCCTATAATTTAAACGACCTGTGGAAGCACTGGTGGCACGCCCGCGAGGCCGCATGGCGGAGGTCCAGCTGGCAGACGTCGTAAGCACACGTACTGCTCACGAGTCTCCTTGCGCCTCCACGCAATCGGAGCGCTTCGCTGTGCTGTACTCGAAACCACCAGCAGCTGGCTGTGGCAGCTTGCTGTGGGGCGCGGCCGACGCGGCCACTGGTCCCATCCAGAGCACCACAGCCACACGTGCCAGCAGCAGCAGCGGCAGCAGCGGCAGCAGCCAAATACCCCCCAGCAGCAGCAGCAGCCAAACACGCCCCAGCAGCAGCAGTAGCCAAACAGCCCCCAGCAGCAGCAGCAGCCTAACACCCCCCAGCAGCAGCGTCGTACGCCTTCTGTCCAGGCTTCACCCGGGGCCCCTCACCGAGCCGCAGCGGCTCCTTGCGATCTCTCGCTCCCTCGTCGCCCGGCATCTACGGCTCATCGCCCTCGCAGCAGATGGGCTCAGCGAGTCCACCCCAGTGTGTGAGTGTGTGTGAGTGTGAGTGTGTGTGTGTGTGCACGCGTGTGTGTTGCATGTGCCGTACTGAAACGTCAACTCCACCTTTCAGTTTACGTCAGCGCACAACGCAAAGCGCACAGTACACAAAAGCAAACACGCACACACATACGCACACACACACACACATACGCACACATACGCACACATACGCACACACACACACACACACACACACACACACACACCAGGCATGCAGAAAGTGACGCGGAACCAGCACAGCCGCCAAGGGGCTATTGCGGCCAATCTTTGACAACAATGTGAAACACTTTTGGGTATAGACACCGCTATCCTTTGTAAGAAAGGGTAGCGGGCGCGTACATCATCAGGGGCGTACCCCACATGGGGTGGGGCAGGCCCGTGGGGGCGCGGCCGCGGCGCAGACGGTTTGGGTGCCCTGCCCGGAACTGACCAAGCTGAGACTTGGTGGGCGCCTTCCCATGGATGATACCTAAAGTACCACTCACAAGAATGCATCGAACTTCACGCTCCGACGGGGCGTGGCCATCCCCCCAAATGAACCTCCCGTGTGACGCACGTACCCGCATCATGTCGTTCTGCCCCTCCTCCCCCCCCCATCCACGCAGTGCGGTCGCGCCTCAGCCGCACCTCAGCTGAGAGCGAGCCACAAGCCCCGCACCAAAACCGGCTGGCGCTGCGCTCGTCACTCGACACCGCCACCGCCGCCGCCGCGCGAGCAGCGCCGGTGCGCGCCGCGCCGCAGCTGCTGCGCGCACGGTCACAGACGAATGCGCGGCTGCAAATGGGCGCCCAGCATGCTCCCCTCCAGCAGCACGCGGCTAGCTGTACTGCGCGCGCAACTGCACCTGGCCTGGGGGCCTGGCTTGCCTCCCGGCGGGTCGCGACGCCCACGGCGGTGCCGGTCCGCGCGGCAGCGGCGGCGGGCACGGTGCCGCCAAGTGGCGTGGCGCAGCGTGGTGCGGTGTCTGCCGCCAGCGCTGTGCGCTGCTGCCGCAAGGCGGTCGGTTCATCAAGCGACAGCGGACGAGGTGCGCGCATGCGCTGAGCAGTGCGGGCGCGGGGATGGATCGAGCGACGCGAGCCAGGTAGTAAGATGTAGACTTGTAAATTACACAACTGTAAACTCAAACTTGTCAACTCGCGGAGGTCGCAGCAGGCTATTGTCTCCAGGCACATGTCTCACACAGAAATCAGCTGAAATACCTTGCAGCGCAATACAAAGAACATGGTTTCGTCGCCTCCCCCCCCAGCGACACCCAGCTTTGGGCGTACGAGTCTTGCTCCCGCGCCAAGTGTGTGTCAGACAGATGTTGAGCCACAGCAGCAGCTGCGCGGCTCCCTCGTATTACATATTATACGTGCATACATACAGATGTACAGACAAACCTGCGTGCACCCCGCGTGCCGGTGAGGGGGTCATGATGAGAAAAGGTCACCTGCGACGCCCAGTGAGCAGCGCTGCCTCGGAGATGTCATAGAGAAAGCCATAGGGAGGTCTGGTTGGGTCGGGCAGACGCAGGTGCGCCGCGTGTGGCGTGCGGCCAGTATCGACCACAGCATGACGAGCTGTCTCCACAGCATGCGTGCGCCCCGAGGCGTGCGTGCGTCCTCAATCGGTGCGCATCCCCTGGTGGCCGCGCATCGGGAGTTCAGGGCGAACGCGCGCGCGCGTGCGCACATGCCACACCGCGCATCATATTTGGCGACAGGACGCGTCGTCTCAGCCGGGGCCTGGTGGGCCGGCATCAGGACCCATCCCCTGGTGGGCGCGCCAGAAGTAAGGGCCAAAGGGCTGACGCGCGCGCGCTTGCTGCGCTGCCGCCGCATGGATGTTAAGTCACTGATGATGATGATGGATCTTACAGTCTGTGTGACACCAGTAATGATGTATAAGACCGGTGTCGGCGCTAGCGCCCGACACCTTAAACTCAGTTTCAGTGGGAAACTGGCTGGCTACCTGGTAGGGGTGAGGGTAAACCCCCACACGCGCGCACGCACTGGACCTAGACAGGACACTGGGCCCCAGATCCACCCTATACCACCCAGGTAGTGACAGCAACGCATTGTTGGTGTGCGCCTGTGTTCTACTACTAGTCCCGCCGCCGCCATTGGCTCCAGCAATCTCCTCCATGCCCGCCAGCAATCTCCTCCACGCCCGCCAGCAATCTCCTGTATGCCCGCCAGCAATCTCCTCCATGCCCGCCAGCAATCTCCTGTATGCCCGCCAGCAATCTCGTCCATGCATGGGCGCCGCCATGCGATCTCCATGCGCCGCGCCGCCGCTCCATGCGCGCCAGCACCCGTACCACCCGCCTCATTCCCGTTCTTTAGCCATTCCCCGTGACACCTATGGCTGATCCTTGTTCCGCCGTCCCCTTTGGCATCTGTAACCCGTATCCTCTCCCTGTAGCCTCATTCCCCGTTCTTAACCGCCATCTCCATTATGGTGCCCGCCCGCTGGTGGGACCTCGCCTCGCCCCATGCCGCACGGCTAGTGTATTGATTGCTGCGCCATCTATAATCTGCGCCTTGGGGCAGGGAACCCCTGCGCCACAACCTCCTCACAAAGCCTAGCCGCATGTGCCTCGCTTCCCATGTTTCTCAATTTCTCGCCATCCGCTTCCATGCTGCCGCCTGCAATCTCCTCCACGCCCGCGAGCAATCTCCTCCATGCCCGCCAGCAATCTCCTTCATGCATGCACGCGCAGAGCGCCGCCATGCAACCCCCATGCGCCGCGCGCGCCATGCGCGCGCCGCGCCCGCCAGCTCCGTAGCCTCATTCCCCGTTCTTTACCCATGCGCCGTGACGCATTAGCCTTGTCCGCCGTCCCCTGGCATGCATAACCCGTAGCCTCATCCCCGGTAGCCGCATTCCCCGTTCTTAGCCGCCATCTCCATTATGGTGCCCGCCCTCTGGTGGGGCCTCGCCTCGCCCCATGCCGCACGGCTGGTGCATCGATCGCGTCGCCATCTAATAATCTGCGCCTTGGGGCAGGGAACCCCTGCGCCGCAACCTCCTCACAAAGCCTAGCCGCATGTGTCTCGCTTCCCATGTTTCTCAATTTCTCGCCATCCGTCTCTCTCTTCCATCCAGGCACAGTAAACCATTAGGCGCCGCAATCTGCTTGAGTTCCGATCGTTGTGAGAGGGGGTGCATGCTCGCCGCAATTCTCGCCATCGTGTATCGTGCTCTCCATCGTACCGCTGCCCCATCTGCCACATAGCCTCGCCCCATCAGGACCAGTTCATCAGTAGCGCTGTGCGTCACAGCCGCGCAGGGTAAATTTCCAGATTTTCAGCCGCCCAGTACCAAGCGCAGTTGTCCCGGTTGTCCGCCATCGAGCGGCGCCAGGGCGGGAGCCCCTGGCGAAGAGCTTATGAACTTAACATGAGTCACTAGTAAGCGCAATGTGATCGGGGTCGTACTCTGCGGCCGGCAGTCGGACCACCACAGGCGGGAGGCGCTCAATGCTGCGCACTTGAGCCCGCCACGCGGACCTCGTCATGAGGCTGATGGCGGCGCCGCACCCGGCCGCTGTGCACCCTCGCGGACGGCGAGAGGGCGAGCGAGACGCGCAGGCAGCTGCACAGCTCATCATGTGCAGGAGGCGCTCGATGCTGCGCGCTCAAGCCCACCGCGCCGGCCTCGTGTTGGGGCTGATGGCGGCGCCCCACCCGACCACCACGCGGGCCTCGCGATGGGGCTGATTGCGGCGCCCCGCCGGCACCTGCAGAGCTCACCACATGCGGGAGGCGCTCGAGCCTGCGCGCTCGAGGGCCCCGCGCGGGCTCACGTCTGGGCTGATGAGCCCCTTGATCCCGGCCGCACGCGCCGGCCACGAGGACGCCAAGAGGGCGAGCGAGATGTGCCGGCAGTTGCGCAGCTCACCACATGCGGGAGCCGCTCGATCCTGCGCGCTCGAGCGCCCCGCGCGGGCTCACGATCGGGCTGATGAGCCCCTTGATCCCGGCCGCGCGCGCTGGCCACGCCTGCTGCGACCCACGCTGCACGCGCTCGACATGCTGTTGCTCCGCGAGCATGCGGCGGTCATCGACCGTGAGGGTGGAGCCCCGCGCGGGCTCCTCCTCCCACTCTGCAAGCTCCTCGCCGTCCTCGCCATCGCCGGCGTAGGAGGACGCCGCGCTGCCGGCGTCACCGTCATCGAGGAAGCCGCGGCTGTACGCGGGCGCGAGCCCGCGTGTGGCCAGGCCGCGTGTTGTTGCCAGGCTGCGGGTTGCTGCCAGGCCGCCGCGCGTTGCTCCCGGGCGGCTGGTGTGCCCCACCGGGAAGTCGAATTCAGTGGCGTAGTCGACCTCGTCGATCAGCTGCGACTCGCCGAGCCCGCGCTGCCCGTGCGCGTCGCCACCCCGCGTCCCGGCCGTCGTCCCTAAGCGTCCCGACCGAACACCAGGCACCGCCCCGCGCGCGCGTTGATGCCGTGACCCCGGCTGCGGGCCGGCCGGCCGCTGACTGACCACGCTGCGCTGCCCAGAGTAGCGCTCTCCGACCGCCGTGCCTGCGTCGCGCCGCTGCTGCGTGGGGGTTGCGTGTGGGTGTGGGTGTGTGCGCACGTGTGTGTGTGTGTGTGTGTGTGCATCGGTCGTTCGTGCAGCCCCGGGCGTGGGAGGGCACGGTTGCGCGCATGCGCGCGTGCTTGCTGAGCCAGGGTGCCGCAGCATGCACGTGTGCTGCTGCCTGCGCGCCAGTGGGGGACCCCTGCTGTCTGCCCTCCTTTGCCCCTCTGCGAAGGCCTCTTGTGCAGTCCCCTCATGCATGCATGTGCCAATGGGTCGAAGGGAGTCACGTGCACGCGCTGACACTTCATGCAATTAGATCGGAGCGCGACCTTTGCCCCGCACCTTGGGGCCTGGCACTGGCGGCTCATCATCGAGCGCGGACACGCATGCGCCCATCGCACAAGGGTCAAATACCCAGGCAACCAAATATGGAGGTCCACGGTGCCAGCTGGAGAGAGACGGAGGCGAGAGGAGAGGCAAATCGGATGTGGATGTCGGACGTGGCCTGCACGAGGTATGGTTGCCTAGGCCACGCGCTCCCCGCACGACCTTTGAGGACTTTCCCCACCCAGGGCGTAGCAGGAGGATTATAGGTCTGTCTCCAACAGCTCCCACACTTTTGTTCGATCGAGTTTCAAGAGCAAAGCACTAAGCAGCGACCGTTCATCGCGGCACTGCATCGCGTAGAGGGGGCTTGGAGTGGCGTCCATCCTGGATAGAGTGACACGGGCAACACGGGCAATACGGGCAAGCAGCATGCTGGTACGCAGCAGCAGCAGGCGTGTGCATCCAGCATTCGCTTCTCGCGGCTGCCCAGATGCCGCCGCCAGCAGCAAACGTGGTGCATCGGGCGTGGCGCGTGTGCATGGCGCGTGTGCATGGCGCGTGTGCATGGCGTTGCATACACAGCCGCCAGGGCTGCGCCATGACTGCGGGCCAGCCGCCACCAGCCCCCGCTTCCGCTACACTGGCTTCCAGTCTGGTGTGCGGCTGCGCAGCGTGGATTGCCTGGGTGCGTGCGCCGCAACGCCAGCAGGGCAAGCGCAGGCGCCGCCGCCGTCGCAGCAGCAGCAGCAGCAGCAGCAGGCACAGCAGCAGCAGCAGGCAAAGCAGCAGGCAAAGCAGCAGCAGCAGCAGCAGCAGGCGCAGCAGCAGCAGCCCGCGCTGCGCGCGCGCGTACTCATTGTGTCATCCGTGTGGCCAGAGCACGGCTCGTCAGCAGCGGGCGTGCGGACACGCGGCATCATAGATGCGCTGTCGGCCGAGGGATGCGCGCTGGGTTACATGTGGTGGGCATGTGTGTTGTGCGTGTTGTGTTGCGTGTGTGTTGTGTGTGTTGTGTGGATTGTGGGTTGTGGGTTATTGTGTGCTGTGTGTTTTGTTGCGTGTGTTGTGTGTTGTGGTGGGTGGTGGGTGTGCTCTGTGTTGTTGTGTTGTGTGTGTGTGCTGTGGGTGTGGGTGTGGGCACACACCCATCACGGCCCATGGCCTATGGTCCCATCCATGCTGCTGCGAGGGTAGCATTCCCATCGCAACTCTATGAAACATCCACGGCATCACACGCCCACACACACACACTCCCTCTCAAACATACACACACACACTCTCAAACAACATGCAGCCTCGCCGACGTCGACAATGACTACCGGAGAGAGCTCGACGCACGAGGTGCACACACACACACACACACACACACACGCACACACACACACACACACACACACACACACGCACACGCGCACACACACACACACACACACACACACATCCCTTTTCACACAGACACGCAGCATCGCCAACGGCGGCAATGGGTACCGAAGAGAGCTCGACGAACGAGGGGCACGCACACACACACACACACACACACACTCACACACACACACACACACGCAAACGCACACTCACGCACACACATCCCCTCACACAAACGCGCAGCCTCGCCGATGGCGACAGTGAGTACCAAAGATAGCTCGACGAACGAGGTGAACACACACACACACATAGCAGGGTGTGACACACACACACACACACACAAACACACACACATGCACAAACACTCCCCCCCCCCACACACTCCCTCTCACACAAACACGCAGCATTGCCGACGGCGACAATGACTACCGAAGAGAGCTCGACGAACGAGGTGTTGCGACCTTCTGCGTGCCCCTGAATCGTGAGCCTGAGGCGCTAGCTGCGCTGGGTATCTTTCAGCCACAGGTGTGTGTGGGTTGGGCGGGGGGGATGACTGTGTGTGTGTGTGTGTGTGTGTGTGTGTGTGTGTGTGTGTGTGTGACCTTCTGCGTGCCCCTGAACCGTGAGCCGCATGACCGGGGGGGGGGGGCACCGCACGACCCTCCCACGTGATGTTCGCCATTTTGCATCACTGACACACACACACACGCGCACACACACACACACACACACGCACACACACACACACACACACACACACACACACACACACACACATACACATGCGATGTGACGCATGCCTTTCTGCGTCACTGAAAGACATACTCACGCGCACACACACAAACACACACACACACACCCCACACACACACAGGTCTGCGTGTTTGATCGCTTCACATCGGAAGAGGCGTTCTCATTCCGTGTGCGTGATGCCGCACCAGACTGTCTACTGGTGCTTGATACCCAGGTGTGTGTGTGCGCGCGCATGTGTGTGTGTGTATGTGTGTTTGTGATTGCGTGTGTGTGTTTGTCTCTGTGTTTGTGTGTGTGTGTGTGTGTGTGTGTGTATGCGTGATGCCGCACCAGACTGTCTACTGGTGCTCGAAACACAGTTTGTTTTTTGTGTGTGTGGTGCTTCACCAGACTGTCTGCTGGTGCTCGATACACAGGTGTGTGTTTTTGTATGTGCGCGCGTGTGCGTGCACATGTGTGTGTGTGTGTGTGTGTGTGTGTGTGTGTGTGTGTGTCTGCTCAAACCGACGGGTGGTGACCCGCTCTTGACAGACGCCCTTATCCTCTGGGGCGCTGAATGATATCGCCGTTATATATGTTGCGATCTGGAATGAAATGGAATGTGTGTGTTTGTGTGTGTATGCGTGTGCATGTGTGTGTGTGTGTGTGTGTGCGTGCGTGCGTGCGTGCGTGTGTGTGTGTGTGTGTGTGTGAGGCGGCACCGCCGGCGGGTGTGAAGTGTCTTCTTGTGCTCGATACACAGGTGTGTGCATGTGCGTGTGTGTGTGTGTGTGTGCATGTGCATGTATGCATGTGCATGTGTGTGTGCGCGCACGTGCGTGTGCGTGTGTAAAAAAAGCGAAACTTGCACCTGCAGGACCTTCATTTCCTGCGCGGCACGCGCCAGGCCGCGTGGCAAAACGGGGCGAGCGTGTCCGAAACCATGGCCGTGCTGCCCTCTGCGAGCGACGTGGGATTGCAGAGGGAGCTCGCGGCGGTGCATCGATGCGACTTGTCGGTGGTGTGTTCGGAGGTGGAGAGGCGGTTGTTGACACAGGTGTGTGTGTGGGGGGGGGGGATTTGGTCTCGTTCTCTCTCTGTGTCTCTTTCCCTCCGTTTGTCTGTGTGTGTGTGTGTGTGTGTGTGTGCTCCCGTCTGCAAGAGACGCGGGATGGCAGCGGGAGCTTGCGGCAGTGCATCGATGCGATTTGTCGGTGGTGTGTTCGGAGGTGGAGAGGCGGTTGCTGACACAGGTGTGTGTGTGTGAGAGTGTGTGTGCTTATCTCTCTTTCTCTCTTTCTCTCTCTCCTTCTCCTTGTCTCCCTCTCTCTCCTTCTCCTTCTCTCTCTCTCTCTCTCTCTCTCTCTCTCTCTCTCTCTCTCCTTCTCTCTCTCTGTCTCTGTCTCTGTCTCTCTCTCTGTCTGTCTCTCCTTCTCCTTCTCTCTCTGTCTCCCTCTCTCTCCTCTCTCTGTCTCCCTCCCTCTCTCTCTCTCTCAGTCTGTGTCTCTCGACAGTCGTGTGTCGAAGGTTATGTGAACACGGACACACAAACACACCTCTAAGGTGTATGGAATCGCGCCCCACAAGATCGTGCTATCATCCTTCTACCTCGACCCACCACCACCACTGTCGCCCCCCCAGGTAAAACACACACACACACACACACAAACGCACACACTCACACACGCACACACAATCTCAGGTGTATGGAATCGCGCCCCACAAAGTCGTGCTCTCATCCTTCTACTTCGACCCTCCTCCGCCGCTGACGACCCTCCCGTTGTTCGACCAGCGCGCACACTTTACAACGATCGGGATCTTCAAACATGCGCCCAACATGGACTCGTACAGGTATGTTTTGTGTCTGTGCATGTGATAATGTGTTTGTGCATGTGTGGGATAAAGTTTGTGTGTGATTGTGTGTGTGCGTGTGTGTTTGTGTGTACGTGTGTGCGTGTACTTGCGTGCGTGTGTGCTGTGTCAGATATCAGCGGGCACACTTCACGACGATCGGGATCTTCAAGCATGCGCCAAACATGGACTCGAATAGGTGCGTTTTGTGTCTGTGCATGTGATTGTGTGTGTGTATGTGTGGGATAGAGTGTGGTCGATTTTACAGTCCGTCGGACGTCTTTGCTGGCGCATTAGACCCTAAGAAAGAGGCCGGCAGCTGTCAAAATTTCACCCCTAGCATGCAATCTGCCATCATGATTGCACACGGTGCGTGTCTCAAAACAGGCGCCAAGGAAGTCAGCCATCTCGTGCCAGAACCTGGGGTTCTCCTGGCCTGGCCAAGTGTGTGTGTTTTGCATGTGTGTCGGTGTGTGCATACGTATGCGTGCGTGTGTGTGTGTGTTTGTGTGTGCGTGTGCGTGTGCGTGTGCGTGTGCGTGTGCGTGTGCGTGTGCGTGTGCGTGTGCGTGTGCGTGTACGTGTGCGTGTGCGTTGTGTCAGAGATCAGCGGGCACACTTACCGGCGATTGGGATCGTTAAGCATGCGCCAAACATGGAATCTTGTAGGTGTGGGGAGGAGTGGCATGTCATGTCAGCATACACAGACACAAACACACACACACACACACACACATAAGGGTCGGCGGTCTATATATAGCCCTATATAGTTATAGCCTATATATACCATATATATAGCCTATCGACGCGGGGTGCCTGCCTGTATAGGCTCCAAACGAGCCCTATAATATAGGGTCCCGCGCCGAGTGTGGGGGCCGATGAGGCCGCGAAAGGGGCACTTTGGCCTCCCATCGCGTCACCAGCGAAGTAACGGGACCATGCGAACCTAATTCATCGCCGTGAGGCGCGAGAGGTCTCGAAATGGCCGTCGGAAGGAGTTCCCACACTCCGTTCGACTGTAACAGCTGGCTCGTACTACCTCCGCCCCACCACTTGCGACGCCCCAGAAAGACATAGAGGGGACGAAGTACTTTCGTTTGGCGCAGGGCTGGGGGGTTGCATGTGGGTTGCATGGGGGGGGGCTGCACGCATGCAGTGGGGTGGGTTGGGGAGGCACGCAGGTGCAGGTGGCCAGGAGCGTTCCCTGGCATGCTTGGCAGCATAGAGGAACTACAGGGCATAAAAGAGACATGCCCTTATTAGGTTGGTGGCATGGGTATGGAGCCGCGCCGTGACGTGCTGCGTGTGCTCCCGTCGCAGCCGGGGAGCGCAGCAGCGGCGGCGGCGGCGAGGGGGGCCGCTGCAAGGCGGCGGCGGGGAAGCCCGCCCACTCAGCATCACATGTGACAGAGTGGGGCGTTGTGTTTGGGGTTCTGGGTTTTAGAAAGGCGGTGTGGGTTGGTGTGTTGGATGCCTGCAGCATAGGGCGGGTGTATTAGGGGCTTGCAGCGCGTGTAATGTCAATACGAGAGCGTGCGACTCCGCGTCTCCGCGTCCCCACCACGCAGCCAACGTCTTGTATTGCTTCTCACGCCTCGGAAATAATTCCAACAAATATTCGGAGTGCGGTTCCGGGTTCCTTAAGGGTTGCATATAATTGTCATACTTTCTAAAAACAGATTTGATCTTTATCTAGGAAATTTCTTTAGTCCCTATATAGGGTATAGCCTATATATAGCCTATATAGGGCAGTCTGGCGGGCCGGGACCCTATATCGACGAGGGTTACACACACACACACACACACACACACACACACACACGCAGGTGGCTCGCGAAGTCTCTATGGCCTGCCATTCGTGCACGCCTCCCAGACGCCCAGCTGCACATCTACGGCGCACACGCGACCTCCCATGACATGCAGGTATTTACTTCGTTGGCGATTGGGTCTTGAGGTTGGGGCTTGGCTCGGGGATCCTAGGGATTGGGTGCATGCCAGACGCACAGCTGCACATCTACGGAGCGCAGGCAACCTCGCACGACATGCAGGTATTTACGTTGTTGGCGATTGGGTCTGGAGACTAGGTCTTGTCTCGGGGCTTTCTAGGGATTGGGCGCATGCCAGACGCCCAGCTGCACGTCTACGGGGCGCACGCGACCTCCCATGATATGCAGGTGAACCATCGTGCATCGGGGATCTTAGGATTGTGTCTGGAGTCACGGAATCGTGGCTTGAGATTGCGTCTCAGATTGGTTCTTGGGTCTACATGCGCCCAGCTGCACGTCTACGGGGCGCACGCGACGTCGCACGCCATGCAGGTCTGGGGGGATCATGGGGGACTGGGGCTTGAGATTGGGGCTTGGATCGGGGATTTTTAGGGATTGGGCACATGCCAGACGCACAGCTGCACATCTACAGGGCACACGTGACCTCGCATGGCATGCAGATATTTACTTCGTTGGCGATTGAGTCTTGAGATTGGGTCGTACAGTTGCTTGAATTGGGCTTGAATTGGATTGTAGTTGGGGTTGGGCGCCTGGGCGCCCAGACGCCCAGCTGCACATGTACGGGGCACACGCGACCTCGCATGACATGCAGGGTCTGTTTTCGTTTGGGTTTGGGAATTGAGATTGGGTCTTGTCTTGGGGCTTTGTAGGGATTGGGCGCCTGCCAGACGCCCAGCTGCACATCTACGGGGCGCACGCGACCTCGCATGACATGCAGGTATTTATTCGTTGGCGATTGGGTCTTGAGATTGGGCCTTGGCTCGGGGCTTTCTAGGGAGGGGGGGGGTTGTGTCAATTTTTGCAAGGATTGCACTCCTGCCAGATGCCCAGCTGCACATCTACGTGGCGCACGCAACCTCGCACGATATGCAGGTCTGTTCATCGTTTGGGATTGGTGATTGGGGGTTGTTTAAACAAAAATCAAATTGTGCATTTATCAAGGATTGCACGCCTGAGTGACGCCAAGCTGCACGTCTACGGGGCGCACGCAACGTCGCACGCCATGCAGGTCAGAGGGGGCCATTGGAGATTGGGGCTTGAGATGGGGTCGTGGCTCGGGGCTGTCTAGGGTTTAGGTTAAGAGTTAAGTTAAATCCCTACAAAGGGATTGGGTGCCTTCCAGATGCAGTAACAGAAGCATCAGCTTTCCAGCTAAGACAACCTTCTAGTCCTAGTACCACCGACTAGACGCCAAGTCCAGTTCCGCCCCTTACAAGTTCTTAAGTGAGGGGCGGTCGCCACCAGGCGGCTGCCTGCCAAACGTGCACTTGCAGTTGCACGCCCCATGTGAGGGCCTTCACATGAAATATGCCAAGACCAACGTTACCGTGGTGATGATGGTGGCGTTTTCAGTCGTGTGTGACGCACATAACAACCGAAAGCAGCCTCTCCAACGCGCCCCCCTCCCCCCTCGCCCCCCCCTTACAGTTACACGCCCCAGCCAAGGGCCTCCACATGATGGGGCGCGCTGAGTCGCTGCAGCTGCTTGGTAGCTACCGTGTGCTGCTCGCTCCGCTGCGCTTTGGAGCGGGCATCAAGGGAAAGGTGTGTACAAATAAACACAGGATTTAAAACTAGTTTGAACCAAACTTTTGATTTCTGAGTGGTTGTTGGTGAGTTGGTTTCTGTGGGGCAGCTGCTCGGCAGCTACCGCGCGCTGCTCGCTCCGCTGCGCTTTGTTTCAGGAATCAAGGGAAAGGTGGGTGTTTGTTGGTTGGTTGTTAGTGGTTAGTTACTTGGTTGGTTGTTGGTAAGTTGATGGGGCGCGCTGAGTCGCTGCAGCTGCTCGGCAGCTACCGCGTGCTGCTCGCTCCGCTGCGCTTTGGAGCGGGCATCAAGGGAAAGGTGTGTACAAATACACACAGGATTTAAATTTAATTTGAACCAAACTTTCCATTTCTGAGTGTTTGGTGGTGAGTGAGTTACTGTGGGGGCAGCTGCTGGCTAGCTCCGCTGCGCTTTCGTGCAGGCATCAAGGGAAAGGTGTGTGCAAATAAAAGCGGGATTTAAATCGATTTGAACCAAACTTTTGTGTGTGGTGGTGAGTTGGTTACTGTGGGGGCAGGGCAGCTGCTGGCTAGCTCCGCTGCGCTTTGGTGCGGGCATCACGGGAATGGTGGGCCCAAGCCTCTGTAGAACATCTGTGTTCAACTGACGTTTGATGCCCTGTTTTGTGTTAGTACGTCGGTTGGTTGGTTTGGACGTAGCTACTGTCCAGATTCTGTGTGCCGCTCGCTCCGCTGCGTTTTGGAGCGGGCATGAAGCCTCTTAACAACATCTACGTTTTGAACTGACTTTTGATGCCCTGGTTTGTGCTAGTTGGTAAGTTGGCTTGAGGCAGCTGCTGTCCAGCAAACTCGTGCTGCTCACTCCGCTGTGCTTTGGTGCAGGCATCAAGGGAAAGGTGGGTGTTGCTTGGTTGGTTGGTTGTTAGTTGTGGTTAATTACTTGGTTGGTTGTTGGTTAGTTGATGGGGCGCGCTGAGTCGCTGCAGCTGCTCGGCAGCCACCGCGTGCTGCTCGCTCCGCTGCGCTTTGGAGCGGGCATCGAGGGAAAGGTGTGTGTTGCTTGGTTGGTTGGTTGTTAGTGGTTAATTAGTTTATTGATGGTTGGTTAGTTGGTGGTGTGTGCTGAGTCGCTGCAGCTGCTTGGCAGCTACCGCGTGCTGCTCACTCCGCTGCGCTTTGGTGCGGGCATATCAAGGGAAAGGTGGACCCAAGCCTCTTTATAACATCTACGTGGTTTACTGACTTGTGACGCCCTGGTTTGTGTTAGTAAGTTGGTCGGTTGGTTGGGTGGCTGGGTGGAGCGGCAGCTGCTTGGTAGCTACCGCATGCTGTTGGCACCGCTGCGCTTTGGGGCGGGCATAAAGGGAAAGGTGAGTCTAAGCCTCTTGAGAACATCTACGTGTGAAGCCGACTTTTGATGCCCTAGTGTGTGTGAGAAGCTGGTTGGTGAGTTGGTTCGGACGCAGGTGCTGTCCAGCTACTGTGGATGGTGGTGGATGTTGGTTGGTTGTTAGTGGGTTGTTACTTGGTTTGTCGTTGCTTATTTGATGGGGCTCGCTGAGTGACTGCAGCTGCTTGGTAGCTACCGCGTGCTGGAGCAGGCATCAAGGGAAAGGTGTGTTGCTTGGTTGGTTGGTTGGTTGTTAGTAGTGGCTAGTTACTTGGTTGGCTGTTGGTTATTTGATGGGGTGTACTGAGTCGCTGCAGCTGCTCAGCAGCTACCGCGTGCTGCTCGCTCCGCTGCGCTTTGGAGCGGGCATCAAGGGAAAGGTGTGTGCTTGGTTGGTTGGTTGGTTGGCTGTTTGCTACTGGTTTATTACTTGGTTGATTGTTGGTTATTTGATGGGGCGCGCTGAGTCGCTGCAGCTGCTTGGCAGCTACCGCGTGCTGCTGGGACCGCTGTGCTTCCGTGCGGGCAAAGTATGTTAAAAAACATGGGTAAGGAAGGGAAGGGAAATGGTCAACAACTGACTAACAACTGACTCTCGTGTGTAACGAACATGGCCACAACCCCAATCGGGTGCGAGGGCGTTGCACACATCCTGGATGTGAAATCCATACATGTTTTCGCTTTGAAGCATTTTGCCCATGCCGACACCACACAAGCTCTGGACGCGTGGCGCCACGGTACACCCGTTTCCACGACCCCGATTTGGTCTGAGGGCATCACCGCTGGCCCGTTTCTGTGCCGTAAAACATAATACCTGGGCCAAAACATGAGCGTGAACAGTGAACCATGATGTCTGTGCCGACGCCACACATGTTCAAGACGCGTGGCGCCACGGCACGCCCGTTTCCATGACCCTGGTCGGGTGCGAGGGCGTCACCGCCGGCCCGTTTTCGCAATGTGAAACATGCTTCCTGGGCCAAGACATGAAACCTGTTCCCAAAGCACACAGGGTCTGGACGCGTCGTGCGCCACGGTACACCCGTTTTCTTGACCCTGAGTCGGTTTGGGGGTATCGCTGCCGGCCTGTTTCTGTGCCGTGAAACTTGGTACCTGGGCCAAAGCATGAATATGAACATTGAAACATGACATGCCGTTGCCAACACCACACAGGTGCTGGACGCGTGGCGCCACAGCACACCCGCTGCCAGGACCTTCATTCGGTGCGAAGGCATCACCGCCGGCCAGTTTCTGTGCAGGGAAACAGTCATGTCTGTGCCTAAACATGATGCCGACCCCACGCAGGTGCTGGACGCGTGGCGCCACGGCACGCCCGTCTCCACGACCCCGATCGGGTGCGAGGGCATCGCCGCCGACCCGATCCCGCTGCACACGCTCACACCGGAGCGGCTGGCAGGGCTGAGGCGCGAGGCGGTGGCGGATGGCACGGGCGCGAGTGCGGGTGTGGCACTGGCAACTGGGGTAGCAGCAGCGGGCGGCAGCAGCAGCAGCAGCAGCTCTGTGCCTTCCTCCTCTTGCGCGCAGGCGGCGAGGCCAGCAGGGGCGGCAGGGCCAGCAGCAGCGGTCGGCAGCAGCAGCGCTACGCCTTCCCACATTACAGAGGCCGCTTGGGAAGCGCCAGTGGGCGGCGCGGCTTCCTCCGGCCAGCAGGTGGCAGGAGCTGGTGCTGCGGACGCAGATGCTGGTGCGGCAGGGGCAGGGGCAGCAGCAGCGGTCGGCAGTAGCAGCGCTACGCCTTCCCACAGCGTAGAGGCGGCCTGGGCAGCGCCAGCGGGCGGCGCGGCCTCCCCCGGCGTGCAATTGGCAGGAGCAGCAGGGGCGGGGGCTGCGGGCGCAGATGTGGGCGTGGCCGGCGGGGGAGAGGCAGCAGAGGCAGGGGCGGGCGGCGGCAGCGCCTCTTTCTCTGATGGTGCATGGGGCGGCCTGCCGTGGGCTACGACCGAGGCGGAGCTCGTGGACGACGCGGTGCGGCTCTACACCGACAGGGCACTGTGGTGAGGGTGTGTGAGTTCAGGGTTTACGGTTTGGGGTTTAGGGTTTAGGGTATGTTCATCTTAGGTTGTTCATCTATGTTATATCAGGCTCGTGGACGACACGGTGCGGCTCTACACCAACAGGCCACTATGGTGAGGGGTTGTGGGTTTAGGGTTTAGGGTTTAGGGTTTAGGGTTTAGGGTAAAGGGTGTGTACATCTAAAGTACAACAGGCTCGTGGACGATGCGGCGCACCAGGCTCATGCATCAGGCTCTTAACGACGGTGCGTCAGGCTCGTGACGACGCGGTGCGGCTTTACACCGACAGAGCACTGTGGTGAGGGTTTGTGGGTTAAGGGTTGAGGGTTGAGGGTTGAGGGTTGAGGATCTATAAATATTAGGGTGTGTACATCTTCGTGTGTTCATCTATAGTGTATCAGGCTCGTAGACGACGCGGTGCGGCTGTACACCGACAGGCCACTGTGGTGGGGGGGTGTGGGTCTCGTCGAGTTAAGGTTTAGGGTCTGCACATGTTAGGGTGTGAACATCTAAAGAATGCCTGTGAGTATTGTTGAAGACTCGTGGATGATGATGTGCGGCTCTACACCGACAGGCCACTTTGGTGAGGGTTTGTGCGTGTAGGGTTCAGGGTGTGGGGTTAAGGGTTTATGGTCTGTACATTTTAAGGTGTGTCTATGTATAGTACACCAGGCTCGTGGACGACGCGGTGCGGCTCTACACTGACAGGGCGTTGTGGTGAGGGTTTGCGGTTTTCGTGGGGTTGGGGTTTAGAGTCTGTACATCTATGGGTGTGTTCATGTAGAGAACCAGGCTCCGGGACGACGCGGTGCGGCTCTACACTGACAGGGCACTGTGGTGAGGGTTTGTGGGTTTAGGGTTTAGGGTTTAGGGTTAAGGGTCTGTACATCTTAGGGTGTACATGTATAGCACATCAGGCTCGTGCATGATGCGGCACGGCTCTACACCGACATCTGTCAGTGCTCTGAAGCACTATGGTGAGGGTTTGTGGGCTTACGTTTTAGGGTTTAGGGTAGATACAGGGTTATATATAGGGTTTAGGGTTTGTATATATACAGATATATCTAAGGGTGTGTACATCTAAAGTTCATCAGACGCGGTGCATCAGGCTCGTGCGTCAGGCTCGTGGACGATGTTGCATCAGGCTCGTGACGACGGAGCATCAGGCTCGTGACGACGCGGTGTGGCTCTACACTGACAGGCCACTATGGTGAGGGTTTGTGAGTTTAGGGTGTAGGGTGTAGGGTTTGGAGTTTAGAGTCTGTACATCTGCAGGTGTGTACATCTATATTATATCAGGCTCGTGGACAACGCGGTGCGGCTCTACACTTACAGGGCACTGTGGTGAGGGGTTGTGGGTTTAGGGTTAAGGGTTCAGGATTATGGGTCTTAACATCTTAGGGTGGTGTGTACATCTATACTACATCAGGCTCGTGGGCGATGCGGTGCGGCTCTACACCAACAGGGCACTGTGGTGAGGGTTTGTGGGTTTTGTGGAGTTAGGGTTAAGGTTCTGTACATCTTAGGGTCTGTACTTCGTAAGTACATCAGGTTCGTGGACGACGCGGTGCGGCTCTACACTAACAGGGCACTGTGGTGAGGGTTTATGTGTTTTGTGGAGTTAGGGTTTCTAAACCCTAAAGGGTCTGTACATCTTACGGTGCTGTACTTCTTTTGTATATCAGGCTCGTGGACGACACGGTGCGGCTCGACACTGACAGGGCGTTGTGGTGAGGGGTTGTGGGTTCTGTGGGGCTCGGGTTAAGGCTCTCTCCCTACCACAGGCCCAACGTCTGAGGCACGCAAATCAGGGTGGCCGTCACGCCTGAGGCGGTCCGGGGTGTGCCTCAGGCAGTGGTGGGCGCCTCAGGCGGTCGGGGTGGCGCCTAGGGCAGTCGGGGGTAGCGCCGGAGGCATCGCCTGATCATCGGCAGAGCGCCGCAGGCGTTTTCGGAGCGACCGAGGCGCCGCCTCATCCGCGCGAGTGAAGGCGCCACGTAAGCGTTGGGAATGTGGTGGGGTGTGTACATCTATAGTACATCAGGTTCGTAGACGACGCGGTGCGCAGTGATTCTATTTTCAGCTCTACACAGCCATTTGGCTGTATTCCGGCTGTACTTTGGTCTTGCACACAGCTCAACCCATCCAGTGGACAAACGGTCAACGGGAGGTTGACGGTCAACGCGGTCAAAGCAAAAATCCGGCTGTGGACGAATTAATTGAAATTCCTGAAAAGGAAATCACTGGCGGTGCGGCTGGTGTGGTCGTGCGAGTGCAACGGCAGGCGACTTGTCCATTTCCTGCGTCTTCCAACCCGCCCAGGATAACTCTGGGCTGTCCGAATCCCTTGATTGTTCCCGGGTTTTGTCAGCGAGGCAAACGCACACTCACGCACACGCACACACACACACGTGCGTGCACACACGCACGCACGCACACACACACACACACACACAGACACACACGTGCACGCACGCACGGACACACACACACACACATGCACACACACGCACACACACACACACACACGCGCACACATACACTTACACACACGCACGCACACGCACACATGCGCACGCGCGCGCACACACGCACGCACACACACACTGCGTAGGACTGCCTGCCAGGCGCGAGGCGCCGCCCTCATGCCACAGCTCTTCGGCCGTGACGCAAATTCTGCAGCACTGGTTGACGCGCTGCGCGAGGGTCTGGAGAGGATGGACGAGCAGAGGGCGGGGGACTACACGCGCGCCGTGATGTGGCACCAGGTGCGAGTGTGGTGGTGGATGCTGCAGCCATGCGTGGGTGCGTGGTGCCATAGAGAGAGAGAGACAGAGAGAGAGAGAGAGAGAGAGAGAGAGAGAGAGAGAGAGAGGCCGAGGAGGAGATAACGTTGCAGTTGTGTGTGGGTGCGTTGTGCAAGAGGGAGGGAGAGGGAGAGGGAGAGGGAGAGGGAACGTTGCCTCCAAGGAGTCCAGGACCGCATACAC
Source organism: Chlamydomonas sp. UWO 241 (assembly GCA_016618255.1). NCBI lineage: Eukaryota > Viridiplantae > Chlorophyta > Chlorophyceae > Chlamydomonadales > Chlamydomonadaceae > Chlamydomonas > Chlamydomonas priscui. Next base: position 880,679 of record VFSX01000001.1, read on the forward strand.
GCACACGCCCTTCCCCACACACACGCGCGCGCGCACACACACAAACTGTACACAGGCAGTGTCAGTGTCAGACCTGGTGCGACATAACACTCACGCGCGCATACACACACACACAGACTGTACACAAACTGTGTCGTGCTGTACTCACGCACACCACCGCCACATTCACACGCCGCTTGCGCAGGGCAACCGAGCCACCGAGTTCTTCTCGCGCTGGATCGAATTGAAGGAGTCCAGGATCGCCGCGGAGGCAGAGTCCAAGGCTGCAGCGCAGGCGCGCAAATACACCCTCTACGTGGAGCAGGCTATGGAGTAGGACTCTGTGGGCACTGCCAGCGATGCTGGTGTGAACTCCACACTGGGAAGTGAGGGAATTCGTTTTTTTATATGCATTATGTCCACGCAGAGGATGCGGCTCAGCACGCGATCTCAATCAGCATGCGATCACCATCGTAGCCGTGGCGCATGAGCCCATGGGCCAACGGTCTGCCTGTAGGGCAAAGAGCGGGAGAACTGATTGTGCCCGCCAGCGTGTGAATGCAACACCTCTGTCATGTGAGTCAATGCTTACACTAGCCTAGCAGCCCTAAGGTTGACCTACCCTGTGACCTCACTGGTGAATTCTCTCACTCTCTCTCTCTCTCTGTCATTGGCCAGCTGCTCGCCATTTGATGCCACCGGGTGTGTTGCTGGTTACAAGGGGGGGAACAACGGGTAAATTGCCCAGCTCACGCGCATCTCTCTCGCATCTCGTGTCACATCGGAAGTTTTCTCGTGTCGGCGACAAACCACGCAGGGGGGGGGGGCATGGCAGCAGCCAGCAGTGGCAGAACCTGGTAGCAACAGCTGGCAGCAGCACCAGCAGCCTAGACCTGGCCTGGCAGCAGCCTAGGCCAGGCCTGGCAGCACGCCCCGGGGTCCTCCGGACGCGTACATGTAAAAACGGGCCTGGCAGCAGCAACAGCAGCAACAGCTGGCAGCAGCAGCAGCACCAGCTGTCAGCAGCAACAGCAGCAACAGCTCGCAGCAGCAACAGCTGCCAGCAGCAACAGCAGCGACAGCTGGCATCAGCAACAGCAGCAGCCACCTGGAAGCACCTCCCAGCCACCAGGTTGTGCCCCAGCTCACATGTACATGTAGTTCTCCCGCACCGCGTTCGCCGCGCCCATCCGCTCCTCAGCCTCCTCCGCTTCCCGCTCCTTGCGTGCCTCGTACTTTGCGTCGTCAGTCGGGAGCTCCTGCCTGCACGCGGCAAGCAAACAGGAGCAGGAGCAGGAGCAGGAGCGGGGTTCAGGGATCGGTGTTCAAGGCTCCTGCAAACCGGGGATCGGGGTTCTAAACTCCTCCGCCTTTCTCTCCGGGCGTGGCTTGAAGTCGGCGTCGTCGGTGGGGAGCTCCTGCTGCACCATTGTCAACATCATCAGCATCAGCAGCATTGCAGCATTGGCAGCATCAGCAGCATCAACATCAGACAAGCAAGCAGCAGCAGGGATGGGGTTTGGGGTTTCAGACGCAGGGGCTCCTCCGCCTCCGGCTCCTTGCGCGCCTCATACGGTGCGTCGTCAGTGGGGAGCTCCTGCCTGCAAGCAAGTAGACAAACGGGAAGCAACGGCATCATGATCAGACGGGCAGCAACAGCAGCAGCAGACAGGCACGCGATCAGGTTCCAGGGCTCCTCAGCTCTCCATCCCGCTCCTTGCGAGCCTCTTGTTTTGCGCCATCGGTGGGGAGCTCCTGCCTGCATCATCATCAGCAGTATCAGCAGCATCAACATCAGACAGGCAAGCAGTAGCAGGGATGAGGTTTGGGGTTTCGGACTTCA
>VFSX01000001.1:890000-907500 GCA_016618255.1 Chlamydomonas sp. UWO 241
GGCCTGGCATCAGCAGGTGCTTGTGTGCTCGCAGGCGCGTGGCCTCCTCATGACACACGCACACACACACACACACACACACACACACACACGCACGCACGCACATACATACACACACACACATACGCACACACACACACACACACACACGCACACACACACACACACACACACACACTCACCGCCCCCTGCGCCCTCCCTCCCAGCATCTCCAGCAGGTGCACCGGCTGTGCAGCCACACACACACACACTCACGCACACACACACTCACAGCACCTGCCATGCCTGCTGCAGATCACACACACACACACACACACACCAGGGGTAAATGCGGGGGCATGCCACTCATCGGTTTTCCAGGAGAGGGCCTCCCTGACTCATCGGCTTTCCAGGAGAGGGCCTCATGGACTCATCGGCTTGCCATTTTTTCCAGGGGGCTGCGCCCCCGGACCCCCGCTGTCCGTAGTCTTCTGTTGCCGTGATACGGTCTCTCACACAACTTCCTCAGAGTCAGAGACAGCTTCGTGGCTTTACAGTTCATGCCGTTCTCTCTTAGACATTACCTACGTCAGACACGATAGTGCCCCTTCCACTCTCTCACTCACATCCCCACTAGCTGCATGTGCGTCAACGCGAAAATCACCACCATGATCAATCAAATTTAGAATTATTCCGAATCAAAATAAATAAATAAATCAGGCCCTGAGGGGGCCCTGTGGGGCCAGGAGGCGACAACAGGGAAAACAGTAGACAGCGCAAAGGCTTTAGCGCTTCTTAAGATCAATGAGGGGGAAGTCGTCTTCGTCGGACTCGAGCTCATCAGGCTCACCAGCGTCCTCCTCCTCAACAATGTTCCCCTCAACATCAAACGCGACCGCCGGGTCGACGTCCTCCAGCCCCTCCTTCTCCAGCAGCCTTGCAGCCTCGTCCAGATCGCGATCAAGGAACGAAACCTGCACGCGGCTCACCTCCTCGACCAGCCTCTTCAAGAGGCTGGGGGGTTGACTCCCTGAGACTGCAGGGAGGCACCGGACAGCTTCTCTGCAGCCTCGTTGATCAGGCTGTTGTTCTCTGACTCCCTCGGGCCGGTGAACGACTGGGCAAGGTGCCAGATGCGGAGCAGGGAGTCCACCATGAGGATCATGAGGCGGCTGCGGAGGCGGTTCTTGAGGATGCGGTGGATGCTGAAGCCACGCTCGACCTCGGCGGTGTGCAGAGCCATCACGTAGTACACGTTCATGAGTAGGATGATGTTGGGCACCATGAGAGAGTCGGAGCTGCGCGCAATGAAGCGCCACAGGTTGAGCATAGTTGCCGAGGGGGTGAGCGCCAGCCTGTCCTTGATGACGGTCTTGACATGCTTGAACTCAGTGTAGAGCGTGGCCATGAATGACTCGCCGCGCGCAGAGAAGGGAGAGTTGGGCAGCCCATCCCCGGACCAGAAGTGGTCCTGAAGCTGCTAAAAGGAATTGTTGCCGAAGTCATCTAGCTCTGCGTGCCCCATACCAATGTACTGAACTGGGTCAAAGATGGTGAAGCAGGCCAGAATATCAAGGGAGGGGTCGTCGTCGAAAAAACTCTCCTTCAGGCTCTCAATGGCCGCGTCAGCAAAATCTGCTGCAAACTTGTATGCGGTGGTCATCTTGAAATTGCCCTTGAAAAACTTGACCTTGGCAGGTGGTGGGGCGCCTGAGGTGGTGGGCGGGGTCCACACCCCGTCATCGTCGACGTTATCAACTAGACCCTTGGCAGTTGGGCAGGTCTCAGCAGAAAAAAATGTAGGTTCTTAAAAACGTTAAGCTGGGCAATGGTGGCGGTCAAACGTTTTTTCAGGTCGAGGGGCTTAATGCTGTTGCTCTGCAACGCCTTGGAAAGCTTATCGACAGGGCTCAGCAAATCGATCTGTAGAAACTAAAAGACTGCCTGCTTATAACTCAAGAGCTTCGACAGAACGAGCCTAGCCTTTTCCCACGTCTTTGAGCGCGTCGACACCTCATCGGGGCAGTCCTTCCTAAGGGTCAGGTATTCAATCAAAGCGTGGAGGTTGAGGCGCAGAACCAGCGTGGCTTCCTTGCGAGACCACCAACGCGTTGTAGTAAAATTCGGAAACTTCAAGCGGGTCAGATTGGGGTAGTTGTTTTTGGCAAATAACTCCCACTCGCTGGTCCTCTTGGCGCTCTTGCAGAACAGGTGGTGCACGTTGGAAGTAATAGTGTCAAGTGCTTTGCATGCTGTGGTAAGGGTGGTCTTAGTTCTGGTGGTAACATCCACCATAACAAGTAACAAGAACGTCTTGATCCACGACTTCTGCGCCTCGGAAGATGGCGGCTTCTTCTTGACGCTGGTGGCGATGGGGGTGGCGTCGATCGTGGGGCCATCAGCCGCGGGGTGGCCGTGGGGGTTGCCGGAGGGACGTCCTCGTGAGGCGGGTGCTCGGGGGCCTGGGCGGGCGCGGCCGGGGCCTGGGCGGGCGCGGCCGGGGCAGCGGCGGCGTGCTTGGCCTTCTTGAGCTGCTTCGCCTCTGCAGTGGTAGTGAGGGGGATGGGGCGGGCTTTAGAAAGAGGCGGGGCAGGGGGGGCTTTGGAAAGAGGCGCAGTAGGGCAGGGCAGGGCAGGGCTGGACCCAGGCTTGAGGCGGGCTGGGTGGAGGCTGGCTTGAGGTAGTCTGGGTGGGGGCTAGAGGCTGGGTGAGGGAGGCTGCAGGAGGAGGGAGGGCGTGGAGGGGGGGAGGGGCATTTCGATTTTGAATCCCCCCATGCACCATGCGCGCACCCCCCATGCCCATGTGACACTCACGTGACGCAGCCTTCAGGTTGCTGGCCTTCATGAGGTCAAACGCGTTGCGCTTCTTGGCTCCTCGGCCGGCGGGGGCACGAGCTCGACGTCGTCGTCGACCAGCATGGGGGACGCGGGGTTGTCCTTGGGCGCACGCACGGGCGGTGGCCCGTCGGGCGGAACAGGAGAGGCCATGAGCCGATCGGGTAGCTCAAATACCCCAAGCCGATGAGTCCGATCGGTTTGAAGTGATCATCGGCTTCGCCGATGACAGGCCCTCCGGGCCCTCACACTCATCGGTTTTCCCGATCCCACCCCAAAACACTCATCGGTTTTGCGGCCTTCGGGCGCCCTGTTCATCGGAATCCGATCGGCGAGTTCACCCCTGACACACACACACACGCGTGCGCGCACTCGCACACACACACGCACACACACACACACTCACACACACACACTCACCCCACCCCCCCGCGCCCTCCCTCCCAGCATCACCAGCAGCTGCCCCTGCTGTGCAGCCACAGCCACAGCCACAGCCACACACACACACTGTCTCTCTCGCACACACAGCACCTGCCGTGCCTGCTGCACGACCACACGCACACGCACACACACGCACACACACACATGCGCACGCACACACACACGCACGTGCACACACACACACACACACACGCGCGCACACACACACACACACACACACACACACACACACACACTCACACTCACCGCTCCCTGTGCCCTCTTTCCCAGCATCTTCAGCAGTCGAGCCTGCTGCGCAGCCACACACACACACACACACACAGACACACTTGCGCACACGCACGCACACACACACACACACACACACACTCACCGCCCCCTGCGCCCTCCCTCCCAGCATCTCAAGCAGCCGAGCCTGCTGCGCGACCAGCGCTGGCGGCAGGTGTGGAAGGTCCACACCTCCCACACCTCCCACACCTGGCACGCCGCCGGTCGCCGCAGCTGCAGCGTCCACACCAGTCGCCATGCCCAAACCTCCAAAAGTAGGGGCAGTGCTGGTCGTGCTGGGGGCGTCTGCGTCGCGAAGGAACGCGGCTGCTGCTGTGCTGAATTCGCGCAGCTTGGATTGCTGGTCGGCGGGGAACGGCAGACCCTGTGTGTGTGTGTGTGTGTGTGTGTGTGTGTGTGTGTGTGTGTGTGGCTGCTGCTGCACTGAATTTACAAAGCTTGGACTGCTGGTCGGCGGTGAACGGCAGACCCTGTGTGTGTGTGTGTGTGTGTGTGTGTGTGTGTGTGTGTCTGCTGCTGCGCTGAGCTCGCGCAGCTTGGACTGCTGGTCGGCGGTGAACGGCAGACCCTGTGTGTGTGTGTGTGTGTGTGTGGCTGCTGCTGCGCTGAACTCGCGCAGCTTGGACTGCTGGTTGGCGGGGAACGGCAGACCCTGTGTGTGTGTGTGCGTGCGTGTGTGTGTGTGTGTGTGCGTGTGAGTGAGTGAGGGAGAGAGCGTGCGCGTGTACCCTGTTTACGTCAGCGAGGGAGACCAATGTGCGTGCTTGTGTATGCGTCTGTGCGTGCGAGCAGGGGCAGCAGTGCATCACCTCACGCATGGGATGCATGCACTCGCCAGGCGCAACCCAGTAACACGCCAGCGGCACACATGGCCGAGCATGCACAAGTGATGCATTACACCATGCAGCGCCATGCACCACACCATTGCGCACCATGCAAAGAGTACAGAGCGCGTCTCCAGCCTGCCACATGTCGATGCCAGTGTGGCGTGTGCGTAACAGCTGGAAGGAGCGCTGCAGGAGTGGGAAGAGCTGCTGCAGCAGAGACGCAGACGTTGCTTCACTCCCAGCGCAGGCCGCGCAAGCTATGGATAGCGCAACCATGCCAGACTTGAACGTAGATCGCTTCTCGAGCTGGCCCTTGATGGAGGCGAGCGCCTCGGCGCTGTGGGCGCCCATGCTGCGTGGGGCTACCCCCGCTGTCGTTACGTCCCCGTTGTCTTCGCCGCTTCCCGTGTGAGGCGACGTTAACTGTTTCCAAGGCAAGACGCGCGTAGAAGCAAGCGAAAGGACGTAGGTCACAGCACTCACGTTGTCAGGGCTCAACTCGTTCACCCCACACCTCCCACACTTCTAAGGGCTGACCGGGGCTTCAGGGTCGCTAGCGGGGGCAATGCTTTTGTCAGTGGGAGGGAGAGGGATGGTGCTGAGGCACTCCGGGGATGGCGGAGGAGTTGAGGTGGGAATGAGTTAGGGGCGTGCCGCCTCAGTGATTGTTGTGTGTGGATATGGGCCCACGTTCCTGCACTTGGCTGTTAGAACCGGGTGGGTTTTTCTTTCGTTCGTCACAACGGGGGACTGCGCTGGGGTGGTGGTGGTGTGCGCCTCGCTGGCTGTTTTAATGAATGACAGTGTGGATGAATGGCAAGGCGGCGTAATCCTGAACGCGTGAATCTCAAGCTTGGCCTCAAGGCGCGCAAGACCGGAGGCACGCAGGACCGGAGGTCTTGTGCAAACGTTTTTTTTTGGGCAAACGTTTGGGTCTGTTTTTACTCAGGGTCTAGGCGCTGCCGTTGTGTTGTGCATTGGGCGACGACACGGCATAGGGACAGCAGCATAGATCATGGCACAGGGACGGCAGCCAGAGGTAGCAGCGCCAACAACAGGGTTACACACTCTACAGCTTGATTCCCTCCTTGATGATGTCGTACGGGATGGCGGTCAGCGTCTCCAGGGTGACGCCCTTGAGCATCACAGCCTCGCGAGGGCCGACCGGCTGGCGCTTGACCACAGGCGGGGGCTCTGCGGGCAAAAGGGAGAGAGTGGGGGAGGTTTGTTAGGCGGGCGGGCTTGGGTGGGGGTGGGCGTGGGTGGGTTGAGTGGGTGGGTTGGCTGGGTTGGGTGGGTTGGGTGAGGGTGGGGGTGCGTGGCTATGTCCTAGAGCACAGCCTCGCGCGGGCCGCCCGGCTGGCGGGGGCTCTGCGTACGTGCGTGCTTGCATGAGTGTGGTGGTCAGTGATTTGCTTTTGGAATCTCCACAGCCATTTGGCTGTATTCCGGCTGAACTTTGACTCTGCATACAGCTCAACCTATCCAGTCGATTGTTAGTCCTGACAAGCCCGCCAGACAGAGCACGTCAACAGCTTTCAAAAGACCTGTGTGTGAGGACAACCGGTCAACAGGAGGTCAACGGTCAACGCGGTCAAAGCAAAATCCGGCTGTGGAAGAATTTATTAAAAATCCTGAAAGAAAATCACTGGTGGTGGTCGATTTTACAGTCCGTCGGGCGCGGATGGCGCATCAGACCCCAGGAAAGAGGCCGGCAGCTGTCAAAATTGGACCCGTAGCATGCCATCCGCCATCACGATTGCTGTGCACGCGGCACGTGTCTCAAAACAGGCGACAGTGTGTGTGTGTGTGTGTGTGTGTGTGCGAGTGTGTTGGAGCACGGAGAGACCGATCTGACAGCGGTTCACAAGTGGGGAGTCGGCCGTGAGTGAGGCCCGGGTTGAGCCATCGTTTCCTCAAGATCCTTAGCAGAACCACGGACCACCACCACACACAATCTGCGCCTCGGGGTGAGACGGCCCCAGCCTCAACCCGACGGAGGCGATTTATTGCGCACAAAATGTGAAAATGTCAATTTCCACACTTCTCGGGTCGAAACTCGCGCAATCTCAACCCGACACGCCAGCCCAAATCGGTCAATCTCAACCAGAAAGTGCACTTCATCGGGTTGCGGATTGGCTAACGGAAACACTGGTGGTGGTGGTGTGTGTGTGCGGTGGTGGTGGTGTGTGTGTGTGGGGGGGGGGGGCGCGACCGCCTGGCGCAGGCAGTGATTAACTCAGGATTCTTAATAAATTTTTACAGACGGATTTTGCTTTGACCGCGTTGACTGTTGACCTTCTGTCGACCGTCTGTCCTTATATATAGGTCACTTGAAAGCTCTAGACAAGCTCTGTCTGGCGGGCTTGTCAGACTGACAATCCGCTACATGGGTTGAGCTGTGTTCAAGGTCAAAGTACAGCCGGCATACAACCAAATGGCGGTGTGGAGAGCTGAAAAGGAAATCACTGGGCGCAGGCCAGCGACAGGGGCTCTGCAGGTGGGTGCCCTCAGCCCTCCCCAAATCTGAACGTCTGATCCGCGCAAGTGAATGCGGTCACAACGTCTGAGACCGTCCGGGGTGCGCCTCAAGCGGTTGTGGGCGCCTGAGGCAGTCGCTGCGGCGCCTGAGGCGGTTTTGAAAGCGCCTTATGCGACGCCTGAGGCGACGCCTGGGGCGATCGTGGGTGCGCCTCAGGCGGCGCCTCAAACAGTCGGGGCGCCTGAGGCGCCGCCTGATCCGTGCAAGTGAATGGGACGCCTGAGGCGACGCTCCAGGCGTTGGGAATGTGGTAGGGCAGGTGACCTCTGCTCCACACTATCCTACGATGGTGTGCGCCAAGCGCATGCTGTAGTTGGCACGTGCCCGCATGGCCACGCACACCCCAACTGGCTGTGACAGTGTGCATGCGTGAGGCTAGTTGGGCGTGCATGTGCGAGGCTTGTCTGTGTCTGTGCCGGTGGTTTTATGTTCCTGTGTCTACCAGTGGTGTCATGCGCGCCGCCGCAACCCCCGTAGACCCCGCTAAAGGAAACAAACCGGGAATCTTTGGAGGAAACTGTGGGGGCAAATCGGGACGTTCGCTGCGAAAAATGTGAATTTCGACTTTGTTCACACTTTTCCGCGAAAAAATGCCTCGCTGCAGGGAAAACTTGGCATGTCCCCTGCAATGTTGCGGGGACAAACAGGACATTCTCGGTCTCCTGAAGGACATCACTGCTGGGCTGCCCCCCACTGCTGACTCAGCAGAATCAGCTGACTCGGCGCAAGCAGGAGCTCACGTATGAGCTCCATCAGCGCCAAAGCTGTGCGGCAGGGGGGTGGGTGGGTTCATCCCACGCTCCGACGCACGAGGCCACCACCACCAGACGCCAGCCACACCAGTCGCCAGCCAAACACTCGTTGGTAGCAGTGCTCGGGCGTGATACGCCGACAAAAGGTCGAATACCATATTGCTCAAAGCACTTCAAGGTTTCGGTAGTTCACGGAAGCCAAAATGGCCGGTTTCAGCTTCCCAACGTCCCAGAGTTCACAGCAGCCCGGACCCCAGACCACGCTTCACGTCCGACTTCACGGCAAAAAACGCACATGGGCACTGCATGGGCACTGCATGGGCAGCTCGTTCTGACATGCTTCCTCTTCCCCAGGGGCGTCCCCAGGGGCGTCCCCAGGGGCGTCCCCCTCACGAGGATCATCGCCGCTGCCAGGCGACAGGAATGGGCACGGGGGCGAGTGAGCGGCGACGCGGTGCGAGTCCCACGCTTCTTTTCTCGCTCGGGAGTTCACGGCGCCCTCGTCGCCGGACCCCTCTTCGCGGCACAGTTCACGGCAGCCTGCCGTGAACTGTGACGTGAAGTACATCGAGCAGTACGGTACGCTGCCTGCCGAGTTGGGCGTCGCAGACGACTGCACGAATCCACCAGGACGATAACCACAACATGCGCAACCCCACACGTGATCGGTCTCCTCCACTGCAACCCGCCCGTAGGGCCGTGCCCCACAACGACTCACGTCCGGCCTTCTTGGCGGCGTCCTTGGCAGCGTCGTTGGCTGTGCGGCGGTTGAGGAACTCCTCGCGGCAGCGCGACGGCTGGATGTGCTCCACGCGCACGTGGAGGCGCTTGCGCATGTAGCGCGTGCCGAGCTGGCGGCGTGGGACAGTGTGTGTGTGTGTGTGCGTGTGTGTCCATGCATGTGCGCGTGCGTCCATGCTGCACGGGGAAGCGCCATGGCCATGCGCATCTGCCGCACAACGGACGTGGACAGCGCATACAAAGAGGGCGGCAGCACGTCCCTGCATGTCCCTGCGTTTCTCCACTTCTGGCCCATGCATGCATGCATGGGCACCCCCCTCACTCACCGCCTTCTGGACCTCCACGCCGATGGCGCGCTTGGTCACGTTCCAGACGCGGCCAGTCTTGCCGTGGTACCACTTGTAGGGCATGCCCTGCGCACGCCATCGCCAGGGAAGCGGTGAGCGGGGGAAGCAGACAAGTGTCTCTCCCCGCCCTGCTCTTGCAGCCACCACCATGCCCAACTGCGACCTTCTCCAAACAAGCTCCCGCACTTGTGCCTGCCGGCGTCCGAGGGGCTGGCTGCATCCGTGCGGCGCAGTGCGGCGGCCACCGCCATCTTGCGCGACCCCCACTCGCCCTCCGCGCTACCACTTCGCCTCCCCAGCGCACCTTGTGGATAGCGGCGTTAACCTTGATGTCCACATAGTCTCCAACCTTGTAGTTGCGCAGGTAGGTGGTCAGGGGCACGAACCCCTTGGTCCTGAAGCCTGTGTGCGTGTGTCATGCACGCGTGCGTGCGTGGGAGGGAGGTCGCTCACGCACCCACGCGTCCCCAGCATGCACGCGCGTCGCATGGCAGGCGGCGTGTATGCATGCACAGGCGGCATGCAACCCGCTCAGCCTCAACTCCACCGCACACGGTACCTACCACGCGAGAACGTATGGCGAGTGCCCTTTCGGAGACCTGCAGGAGGAGGGGGGAGGTGGGGGGTTGGCATCAGGTGCATGGCACTTGTTTTGCATGGCTAGTGTCTGCGAGGACTGTGCGCAAGGACTTACCAGCGCCGGCCGGCATCTTGGCTGCTTGCTGGGTAAGCGAAGCAGGGCTGAAAGAGAGAGGGGGGCGCAAACGGGAGGTAGAAATGCGGAGTGTGGACGGGACAGGTCATGACAAAAGAGCAGGCGGAGTCACGTCGCAGCACTTCTACGTTAGGAATCTTCACGTACCTAAGTATGCGCTGGAACACGGGGCGTCGACCAAGCCCACACTCAACGCTAAAATTGCCCTCGCCCTCGCAGACTCCACGGGGACCCCAGCAGTAGCTAGACAGTGCGATGAATGTCAAATCGTCGTCATCGATGTGGCGGCTACTGGCAGGGAGGTATGGGCGTTTTTGTGAGCAAGTAAAAGGCGTTTTGTGCTGCCCCCATGCAACAAACGTAACGTGCAACCCTGCATGGTCATGGGCCTGTCTTTGGGCCTGCATGTAGACCCACGCCTGTATACCATGGCACCTGGGGCTGCCGCATGCGTACGTTGCGCATCGCGACAGCCACCCACCGTGGCACATCGGTGACTCATCGGTGCACACACGCCAACGCAGGCAACATCCGGGTACCAGTTCATTCATTGAATTGAAGGTTTTACAGCCCACCCTACCACAGCTGCGCATCTTGTTACCCCGGCACCACGGTAATTAAAAGGCAAGAAGGCGCACTATAATGTAATGAAAGAGACGGCACGTGTAAATCTAAAACGGGACAATCTAATAGGGGACAACTTCAATGATTGAATCCCAGAAAGGGCGCGCACGTTTGCGATCGTGTACCGCGTGTAACTTATGTCACTCTCATGTTACTTATGTATAACATGCGCGTGCTGCCCCACATACGTGTACGGACACGCGCCTCACGTCTGCCCCGCACCACACGCACACCACCCCTCGTATTGTACGCGTGTATGTCCCTAGATCGCGCGCATGCTCGTCACGTTGGCGTGCCAACTCTGAGTGCTGTATTCATTACATATGCCGGCCGCATCATCAGCAGGCTGTTGTACATGTCCCCCGGCCCCCATCATCACAGGCTGTTGTGCAAGTCCCCCGGTCCCCAAGGGGGAGAGGGGCTCGTGATCGCTCATTGCATGCAGCTACGGAGCTTAGGCTCACGACGATGCGAGGGCACAGCCTGTCAGATGGCAGATGTCAGATGTCAGATGGCAGATGTCAGGTGGCAGGTGGCAGGTGGCAGGTGGCAGGTGGCAGGTGGCAGGTGGCAGGTGGCAGGTGGCAGGTGGCAGGTGGCAGGTGGCAGGTGGCAGGTGGCAGATGGCGGATGGAAAGTGGCAGGTGGCAGGTGGCAGGTGGCAGATGGCGGAGGGCAGAGCAATCGCGTACGGGTTTTAGAATCCTCGTTAGTGTGGCGCCTTACGCCTTGGTGCCTCCGTCGCTCGCGCCCGGTGCCCCCTGCTAGTTCAACCATGCTCTAGTGAAATCTCGGCATAGTGGGGTCCTCACGTCCAATTCCCACTTGGGAATTGGACGTGGAAACCCCACGAGAGTTGCGGAGCTTGGGTGTCTCACATACAGTGCATCCGTGGTCTCGGCTCGTTTGTTGCACAAAAACCTCGGATCGAAGGCACGCATCGCCTGCCGCGTGACCCCATGCGACGGCCTTAAACCTCAGAGAAGGCCTGATGAGAGAGCGAGTTGGGACACGGCACCGACATCAATTCTTCGATCCCATCAAATCGCCCACCAAACCGACACACATATTCACCCAAAGTGGCCACAACCTTCACTTCGCCACTCCAAGCGCAAACTTCCCCGCGCCCCCAAGCCTTCTTGCACTCGTGCCGAGACGTCTAGACGACAGAGCTGTGACATACATCCGCCTTTCGGGCACTTGAGCACTTTGGTGGCAGGCCCAAACCGCGAGCGACCCCTTCCGGCGTCAAATTACCTGGCCAACACCAGTTGGCAGCCTGCCGTGCGTCTGGGCGAGGTGCGTGGGGCTGGGAGGCGCCGGGAAATGTTTTTTGCTCGCCATGCAACATGTGTTCACCGGCAGACTGGATCCCCGCTCGCTGCTGCTGCCACCTTGCCCCATCTCCCACGTGTGCCCACGCCCTTGGATATGTCTGGGACAGCGCGCGCGCCTGGTCGCGCTGGCCTGCTCCCGAGCGCTCACCACGACATTAGAATGTCGCTCTCGCTCCGATTTGCTCCAGATCCGCCCTCTGGCTTCGCCTCACCTCGCCCTGGCTCCGCCTTGCAGCTGTGCGCAAACAGCAGATAACACACCAAGCACCACGCCCAACTGATGCAAACTGACGCCGCGCATGCATGCCCCCCCTCCCCATGTCCCCTTTGCCCCTTGCAGTGTTTTGCCATGGGGTACATAAAGAACGCCGTTGCGTACGTCGCCCCAGGCGGCGCTGCCTACCCCGCCACCGTCGCCGCCGTCCACATGCCGGCAACAGGCATCGCAGCCGGCAGCGTGCTGCTCGCTCACCCGTCCACCATCCCGAGCGCCGCCGCCGTCATCGGCTATGCGCTCATCCCCGGCATTGGGCCCCTTCCCTTCACCGCCGCCGTACACTCCGCCACCCCCATGGACTGCGACGCGCACACGTCGCTCAACTGGCGCCTGAAGAGCAAGGGCGCCGTCGTCCCCGCGCACGCCAACAGGCCGGGGCGCGCATCCCTCGCGTCGCCACGTGGTGTAGCGGCGACCGTCGCCTCTGTCTCCCCTTCGCGCGCCTCGACGTGGATCCGCGTAAGGCGCGAGCCGCCGACCTGCGAGCACATGTACCAAGACATCGAGGAGCTCCTGTCGCACGAGTACGCATACCCTGACGGCGAGGAGCTGCCGACGCGCAATCTCAAGTGCCTTCCGCCGACGTTCTACGCCGAGGACATGGTGCGCGCCGCGGACAATCTGTGCTTCCTCAGGACAAAGAGCCCCCCCGACTCTCCAAAGAACATGGACCACGACATCCACGGTGCCTTCAACATCTCGTCTGACGGAGGCGCGAGCAGCAGCGGCGGCGCTGCCAGGCCGATCGACTCGAGCGGGGACGAGCGCATGGCATCGCGCAAGCGCGGCCGCACGGCTGCCGGCAGCAGCGGCGTTGACGTGCGCGCGCCGACGAACAAGCGCCCGCGCGCCGGCACCTACGTGCCTGCTGTGGAACGCGCACGCGCGGCCGCACCGCGCGCCGCATCGCCCGCGCGGTACCGCACCGTGCGCCGCCTCGCCCGCGCACCACCAGCGCCCCCCAGGCCGCTGACGCCCAAGCAGAAGCAGAACGTCACGGAGGCGCTGATCTTCATCTCGGGCATCGTGTCTACTCCAGAGGGCCCCGTGAGGCGGTTGCTGGGCAACTCGCCGGACACGAGCAAAGCGCTGCGCCACATGCGCACCACCTCGGACCTGGTCACGCGCACCGGCAAAGGCGGCAAGAAGGACCCATATGTGTGGACGCTGACGCCAGCAGGCATGGCGGCGGCAGCGGCAGTGACGGCAGCGGCAGCGACAGCGGCAGCAGCGGCAGCGGCAGCGGCGGCAGCACAGGCACCGGCGGCTGTGGCGCAGGCGGCTGCGGCGCCGGCGGGCCCGTGACCAGGCACCGGCCCCAGCGAGTGCTGACTGCAGGCAAACGAGCGATGCGACTCGTCGACCTCAGATGTACAGTACGCCGCAGCTGCCGTGCGGTGATTGCTCACCCCGAGCAATCACGTTGAGATTGTACGGTGATCTGGGTCTCTCTTGATCTGATATGTTTGTGACTCCCCTGTATCTGATAAGTTGTACGCCACAGCTGCCGTGCGGCGATCGCTCACCCCGAGAAATCACGTTGAGATTGTACGGTGATCTAGGTCTCTCTTGATCTGATATGTTTGTGACTCCCCTGTATCTGGGAAGTCGTACCTCAGTAAATCTTGACCCTGATCTCGCCGCGATTTTGCCTCAAATGACCGCACGACACACAAATATACTAGTAGATACGTGGATACAGAGAGATGGCCCTTCTAGCTTAGCCTTGTTGATGATGATGAGTTTTTACAATCCACTCTCTGGCGGGCACGCGTTCGGTTCCAAAGCTCCAGCAGGACTTAGAGGAAGCAGTCCTGAAGACCTGCCAACAGAAAAAGGGGGGATGCCCCACGGAAGCGCCACCCACACGCGGTGGCGGGCACCAAGCAAGCAGCACCACAGTGCAGGCTCCACACTCAACCCCTCCAGGAAACGGATGGCGGGCCCAAGGTATAAAACCATGAAGGGACCAAAAAGCCCACCCTCAACCCACCGGAAGCGGGGCCGTTGTGCACACCCGCCGCAGCACTCTGCTCAGCTACCACATCACAACCCGCCAGCGCACGCATGTGGCGCCACCTCCCCTCAAAAGAAACCATCCTCTCAGGGATCTAGGACGTCTTGTTCAGAGTGAGCCCGTCCACTACTCCAACAAAGGGGTGGGTCGGGCCCACCACACCCGCCCACCCGCGCGGCATCCCGCCGCCCTCAGCAAAGGACGCCAGCGCGTCCCACAGATCCATTGTCGCCAGCTCCCCCGCCCGCTCAACCGCCACCGAGCGAGCAGGGGGCTGCACACCATCACGCGGGCACGTAATGCGCCACAAGTGGCGGCGGCCTCGCTCCATGGCGTCCACCACGAGCGCTGCCACCACCGCCCACACACCAGCACGCACCCCAGCGGGAGGCTGCAGCAGCCACACCTGGCAGCACGTGATGACCGGCGTAGGAGCAGGGAGGGCAGCAGCAGCCGCCACCACCACCGCCTCCGCCACCGGGCACCCTCAGAAGCTGTGCGCACGCCACGCCGTTGCCGGCGGCCCGTCCTCATCACGGCACCGCCACCCGCAGGGGCACTCGGGCACGCCTAGTGCAGCCTGCTTGTGAAAACCACTCACCCACAGCCGCCAGATGGGCTCCTTGCGAGCGTTGAGGAGCGGCATCCGCCACAGTGTCGGCACCGCCGCCTCCAGGCCGCGCAGCCCCGCGAAGACCTGCGCGTCGGTCGCGCGGGGGCCCCCGTGCGGCCCGTGGTCCAGCGCCAGAGCCGCCTCCACCGTGGCTGCCCGCCGCACTCGCCGCTCGTCCACAACCGCCCGCAGTTGAAGCGCCACCGCCAGCTTGCACGTCAGTTTCCCCACCACACCCGGGCCGTGCGCAAACCCAACCCATCGGGGCTCGCCCGCGGCGCTGCCCCCCCCAGGTAGGGGAGCAGGTTGGGCAGCTGTGGATCGGAGGCCAGGCCGCCCACGCTGCCAGCCAGCCGGCGTGATGACACTCGGCAGCTTCCACCCAACCAGCTGCAGGATCTCCACCACAGCAGCGCGCTCGCCCGCCTGGGGGAGGGGCTGGAAGTGACGGAGCGGCCAGAGCACAGTGAGGGCAGCTCCACCAGCCGCCGCCTCGACCCAGGCTGGGGGCAGCGCCGCAAGCACGACCGCCACTGCCGTGAACAGGGGGTCGAGCGTGCGCCGCACGCACAGCAGGTCTGGCACACACCCCGGCACTGGCGGCGGCACCTCTGGGAAAAGGGCGCGGCACAGGACTGCCCTCCAGACATTGCCCCCGTCATAAGCGCCGCACGCCAGCGCCGCGCGTATCTGCCCCAGCACGAGCCGCGCGCGCGCCGGATCCGCAGCAGCGTACACCCTCAGGCCTTGTTGACGCGCGTAACGAGTGGCCCTAGGTACTGCGTACGCACACTAGTGCGCGCAGTACGGCCCAGCATTCAGGAAGGTATTGAAGGATTGTAAAACTCTCATCATCATCATTCAGGAAGCTATTGAAGCAGAAGAACACAGTTGTGAAAACACAGTGGGGCGTCTCACTGGTCTGCAATTCGGTGCCAGCAGCTTGTCTACAGTGCAAGGTCGCGTGCATTGTGAGCGACACGCACACACGCAAGACCTGTGCCGCCCGTCCTCCAGCCGCACGGGCTGGCTGGCAGCAGGCCACGCATGGGCGAGCAAATACAGCCAGCAGCTGCAGCGTGCGTGCACACAGATTGTTGGCAGATGAGGATGCAGCCCACGCGCGGCACGCTTATCAACAGGGACAGCAGGGACACACGCGCACGCACACCCTGTGGCTGTGGCTGCGCAGACACACCTGCCCTGGGTTCAAGCCTCGCAAGGGCTTGAAACGGACTGCTCACACATTGCTCGAATAGCCAGGGCGTCACGTTCGGCGTGAAGGTGAGATCGACGGCAGCGCAGCTGTCAGCGGGTTCTTCAGAGGTGATCAGGGGGCGGCGCACGCAGCACAGACCCGTCGCGTCGCGATCGCAGATGAGCAGCGCGGAGGCGATGCTGGTCAACCGCGCTGAAGAGCAGGGCTGAAGCAGGAAGCAGCCCACGCTGTGTGATGCGATCTGCTCCGATGATGCCATGCACATACGCACGCCCAGCTCGCTGGTCTGCATGAGGCGTCGGGCCGCATGCGCATGCAAGGCTCATGCGCAGGTCGCATGGGGGGGGGGGGCTCTACACGACAATCAGCGCATGCACAACTCAATGCATGCAGGCCACCGCATGGGCGGACGCATCCCGAGGGCAGCCTGGCTGGCGCAAGTGAGCCAGCACTGTATATGGGCACACATGGCCCAAGGGGCACCTCTGCTGCGGCACTTCAGTGTGTGTGCGTGCACCACAGCCGCACGCGCCTTGTGCATGCGTGTGCATTCACGCGCTGGCCCGCGCGGACGCGTGTCGATCTCGATGTGACCTCGCTGCGCACCCGCATCCTCACCCCCACGCGCACGAGCCCTGCGCGCTACCCCGCGCCTGCACCTGCTCTGGCGACGTGCCCCTACCAAGACGCTGTGGGTGCGCGGCAGCGGGCGGGGCAGCGGGGGGCGGGGGGGGCGACAGAGCCGCTGGCATCAGGTTGGGGGAACCCGGCGCGGAGGAGCTGAGCACGCACTCCCCCTGGACACGTCGTGTTGTCAGAGGGAGGGAGGCAGGCCCCAACCAACATCGTGGTGGATCACTAAGGGGGCACGTGGGGTGCATGTGCCTCTCGATCGCTGCGGGCAGCCCAGACACACGGCCACACGCTTCGATCACGACTAGATCACAGTGGGCTCTCTTTTACGTACGCGCGTATCCATGATGCCTGGGAATGCCTGGGAAGGAAGTCGCACAAGAGCGTGGCGTGGCTTAGCCAGAAATGTCGTTTGGGGCGCACGTATGGCGTGGAGCGGAGGTAATGAATCCGTCTGTGTGAGTCCCGTGCGCCCCGACGATGGCTCGGACCTCGTCTCCTGCAGATCGGTCCCCGCTAGGCGCACTCGCATTGCGTGGCAGCTGCGGCTGCGTGTGCTTGGCTGCCTCACACATTGCACAGTCACAGACAGCCACAGGCTGCAAAGAGAGCTCACCTGCGGCAGCGTGTTGCGGCGCCTGTGCACGATCAGAGCAAAATTGGGGGTGCCGCAGGAACGGGTGGCCACAGTCGCTCGCCCGTTCGAAACCCTGGTGCAGACGCACACGCAGGCGCCCAGCAGCCGAGGGAACGCGGCCGGCGGCGGGCGCGGCCCGATGGGGGCAGCTGCTGCGCGCACCAGCCTGGGCGCCACAGGCACGCGCGGCCGCTGTGTCTGACCTGCAGCAGGCGTCGCCAGCAGTGGTGGGGAAGACGGGCACAGAGCGCACTGCGTGGCTTGCGGTGTGGCCTTGCGGGCTCTCCTAGTAGAGCCCCGCTGGGCGTGTAGTCTAGGCCTGAACTCACGTCCTGGGGTCCTCCGGGCGCGCGCACGTAAAACCTGCCCTGCAGCAGGCGTCGCCAACAGTGGTGTTGGAGACGGGCACGGAGCACTGGCCGCCACGGCTTTCGGACGTGGCGCCAGCACAGCGAGCACAGCACGCACGACGTGCACGCGTGCCGAGTCGAGGCGCTCACCAGTTTCTCCCCAGCTACTACCTGGCTCCCCCCAGCTCTCCCAGCAGCAGGTCTCGCCAGGAGGTCGAGGTGCACACCGCTGCTTTTTGGCGTGCCTGCAGCAGCAGCACACGCGCCTGCGCGCGTGTGCTGGAGCAGGGCGCTCATGAGCTTCTCCCCAGCTACTTCCTGGCT
>VFSX01000001.1:922500-927500 GCA_016618255.1 Chlamydomonas sp. UWO 241
GTCCTCGGATCGTGGGTGGGGTGCTACTCGACAGGCACACTTCCTGAGGTGATTATTTCACAGGTTTTCGCCAATTTGTCGTCTCAGCTGGTAGTTGACGTCCATGCAGGCGGTGTGCCTGAATCACTGAGCGCCATCAGGGCGCCTGCTTGTGATCGTGCACGGTGCTCAAGGGTTGGGTTGCTCCTCGCCAGGCACACTTCCCGCAGAGGGTCTTTCAAAGGGTCTTTCAAAGGGTCTCTCAAAGGGTCTTTCACAGAGCTTTTCAAAGGGTCTTTCAAAGGGTCTTGCTGAGGTCTTGCGCCGATTTACCGTCTCGCGCCAGCAGTCGACGTCCATGCAGGCGGTGTGCTCAAATCACTGAGCGCCATCAGGGCGCCTGCTTGTGGTCAGTGGTCCCTGGGAGGGATTTTAGCAATTAGTTTTTTGCCGGCTCCAGCAACTTTGACCGCTCATACCAGGCACAATACACAGCGGGTATTCATGCAACACATGCCGTTGTGCTGCTCTCGGCACGAGCTTTCCAACGCACCGCTCCACGCCCTCTCCCACTAAGTGTGGGGTGGGTATCTGGGAAATGGGAAATTCCGCTCGGAGCGGTATACGGCTCGCAAGGGAATCACTGCTTGTGGTCGTGCACGGCACTCGAGGGTGGTTCGCTGCTTGACAGACACACTTCCTGAGGTGGGCCTTTCTAAGTTGTTAAGCCGATTTACTCAAACTGTACTCAAACTCTGGGTGAGCCAGGGCACGCAAGCAGGCGTGGCAAACACACACGCGCGCACACACACACACACACACACTCACACACATCCCTCTCTCTCCATCTGATGAAGCTGCCCCCCCTGCTCTAATGGCTGTCCATGCAGGTCCGCCGCACGTTCTGGATGAGCCAAGTCACGCAAGCAGGCGTGGTCATGGGTCTCGCACACACACACACGCACACACACCTTGCCTAATGACTGCCCGTGCAGGTCCGCCGCGCGTTCTGGATGAGCCAGGTCACGCAAGCAGGAGTGGCTATGGGTCTCGCGCGCCTCGCTGGCACGCGCTTCCCAGACTGGGGGGCGCACTTCCAGACATTCATGGTATGTGGTTATATCAGCTTAAGGCTCATATGTTGTGTGGGCATGGAGGCAGAAGGGGGGGGGGCATCGTGTGTGCTCAAGTCAGCTTGCTGAAAGAGTGACGCTTCCCCGACTGGGGGAGCACGTCCAGGCCTGCGCGGCCAGGTGGTTGTATCAGCTTAAGACTCATATTTTGGGTGGGCATGAAGGCGGTTATATCAGCTTAAGACTCATATGTTGGGCGGGCATGGAGGCGGAAGGGGCGCGGGGGCATCGTGTGTGCCCGAGCAAGCGCGATGAAGGAGTGGCGCCTCCCGACTGGGGGGCGCACTTCCAGACCTTGATGGTGGGTGCTTATATCAGCATAAGACTCATGTGTTGGGTGGGCTTGGAGGAGGTAGAGGGAGGTGAGGAGGGCATCGTGTGTGCTCGCTGGCACTCGCTTTCCCGACTGGGGGGCGCACTTTCAGAACTTCATGGTAGGTGGTTGTATCATCATCATCTTATAACTCGTATTACTCGTACAAGTCGTCCCTACCAAAATCCCAACGTCTGATCCGCGCCATGGATTGCGTTCATAACGCCTGAGACGGTCCGGGGTGCGCCTCAGGCGGTGGTGGGAGCCTGAGGCGGTCGGGGTGGCACCTGAGGCGGTTTGGATAACGCCTGAGGCGACGCCTTAGGCAATCAGGGGTGCGCCTCAGGCGGCGCCTCAGGCGTTCGGAGCTCCTGAGGCGCCGCCTGATCCGCGCCATGGAATGGGACGCCCAAGGCGCCGCCTCAGGCGTTGTGAATGTGGTAGGGCGTATAACTCGTAGGTAGTTGTGTTGTTTGTTGGGTGGGCATGGAGGGGGGAGGGGGGAGGGGGGGGGCATCGTGTGTGCTCGCTGGCACTCGCTTCCCTGACTGGGGGGCGCACTTCCAGGCCTTCATGGTGTGCGTGGTCAGCTGTACACGTTGCAGTGAACACACATGCCCGAGCGCACACGGCGTATGCGATGCCTGACATTAGCAACCACGCAAGGCACACCTACCCAGTCTGTGAGTGCGGGCCTTGCCTGCATGCCTCGCGGATTGCGTTGAGTGCGCAAGCACAAGGGAATGCGCCCTGAGAGGCGTCCGGCAGACTGTAAAGTCGACCGCGTACACACAATAAACGTTTAAAACCTAGATGTCTGTCATCCTGATCAACCGCGCTGCCGGCCCACCACTCCTCTGCTGCGTACGCACACACACATGCACACACACACACACATACACCTCGGCCTAGTCTGACACACACACACATGCACACACTGCTGCTGCTGCTGCATTCAGATGTCTGTCATCCTGATCAACCTCGCTGTCGGCCCACCAGACTTCTGCTGCGCCTTCACACACACACACACACACACACACACACACACACCTCGGCCCAATCTGACACACACACACACACGCTGCTGCTGCTGCTGCACTCAGATGTCCGTCATCCTGATCTACCTCGTTGTCGACACACCAGACTTCCGCTGCGCCTTCACACACACACACACACACACACACACCTCGGCCCAATCTCACGCACACACACACACACACACACGCTGCTGCTGCTGCTGCACTCAGATGTCCGTCATCCTGATCAACCTCGCCGTCGGCCCTCCGCTCTTCCGCTCGGTGCTTATCCGCATGGGCGAGGCACACCACGGGGGGCACCACAAGGACGGTGGGTTCTAAGCACCTTCTCGGCACCTTCTTGGGGCCAGGTTCTAAGCACCTTCTCGACAGCTTCTTGGTGGCGTCTTACTGCTGCTCCCAAGGGGGGTGGCTCACCACTCCCTGCACGTGCGTGTGCTCGTCTGCCGCACACACACACACACACGCACAAACACACACACTACACACACACACACACTGTGTACACACACTACACAGGCACTGCCGGCCGCAAGGACGGTGTCCCGTCTGCCACACAAACGAGGCCGTCGTCTGCGACTGGTAGCACGGCGCAAGGGGCGCCCGGCGGTGCGGGGCAAGGCGGGAGCGATGCGACGACGGCTGTAGCGGTGTAGCAGCTGGGTAGAAGCTGTGTAGCAGCTGGATAGCGGCTGGGTGGCAGCTGCCCAAGGGGCGCATGGTGGCACGGCGCAAGGCGGGAGCGACGCGACGGCTGTAGCAGTGTAGCAGCTGGGTAGCAGTTGGGTGGCAGCTGCCCAAGGGGCGCGAGGCAAGGCGGGGGCGACGGTGTTGCGGTGTAACAGCCGGGTAGAAGCTGGATAGCAGCTGGGTGGCAGCTGCCCAAGGGGCGCCCAGTGGCGCGGGGCAAGGCGGGAGCGATGCGACGACGGCTGTCGCGGTGTAGCAGCTGGGTAGAAGCTTTGTAGCTGTCACAAAGCCTGGTGGCGCGGCGCAAGGCGAGGGCGACGCGACGGCTGCAGCGGTGTAGAAGCTGGGTCGCAGCTGAGCAGCAGCTGTGTAGCAGCTGGTTTGCAGTCGCGGAGTGCTCCTGCCGGAGCAGAAGTCACGTGTTGAGGAGTAGGGCAGTAACACGGTGCCCGTGAGTAGGGTAAGGGCCGCGTTGGCATGACCCGTGACATCACTTGCACAGGATTTTCTTTCGTCATACCCCGCGAGGTGCAGCATGTGTAGCATGGCGCTGGTGCGCGGCGCAATGATGGTCAGCTTGCGTTTGTCATGTGTTCCACCTGAACCGCCGTTGCCCCCCGTTCGACATCCCCTGATGCCGGCCTCTCACGTGGCATGCGCGTGCGCACCCTACCCACGCCGCCGTCTCACCTCCCCGTACCCCCTCGCCTCCCCGCCCGCCTGCTCTATGTGCATGCATCTCCCCGCTGCCATCCCTCCCCCCTTCCAGCCCTGTTCAGCCAGCCGGTAGCTGCCACCCCCCAGCAAGCGCAGCACAAGGGCCCCCTCCCTCCTTGCTTCCCTCCATCGCACTCATCCATCCAGCCCAGCCAGTGGCACTTGCGCACCACATGCGCAGGAGTTGTGCAACGTACTGCGCAGCTGGCCTGTGAGATTTGAGGCGACCCATGCATGCACAATGGGGATTCCCACGGACCAGGCCAGCAGAATGAGGGAGGATCCCCCATCTAGGCAGCTCCTTCAATCCCACGCCCCAAGGGTGCGAACTGTAAACTGTCATCTATCAACGGCCCCCCCCACAGCCCTGATCCACAGGCGTCACGTCTTGAGCCACGGGCGTCACGCTCTGAGCCACGGGCGTCACGCTCTGAGCATCAGGCGGCACACATTGAGCCGTAGGTGTCACACGCTAACCCACGGACTCTGCGGGAGCTGCACTTTGAGGCAAGGGCACACACGTCGCGCCCTGACCCACAAGGCGTCACGTGCGCGACCCCGTGAAGAACTGCACCGCCGACTTGCCGGTTGAGCAGTTGAAGCAGTGCTGCTTGAAGTGGATCGAGCCGCCGTCGTCGCTCATGCGGATGTACTGCACGTGCGGGACAAGGGGGAGGGGGAGGCATGTGTGTGTGTGTGTGTGTGCGTGTGTGTGCGTGTGTGTGTGTGCGTGTGTGTGTGTGTGTGTGTGTGTGTGTGTGTGGCTTGAGTTGAAGTTGAAGCAGTGCATGGTGAAGTGGATCGAGCCGCCGTCGTCGCTCACGCGGATGTACTGCACGTGCGGGACATGAGTGTGTGTGTGTGTGGGTGTGTGTGGGTGTGGGTGTATGTGGGTGTATGTGTGTGTGTGTGTGTGTGTGTGTGTGTGAATGTATGTGTGTGCGTGTGTGTGACGGCCTATTGTAACGCTTGGTTGTGTGACGGCCTCATGTAACGCTTGGATGGTTGGTTAGTTGTGTGTGTGTGTGTGTGTGTGTGTGTGTGTGTGTGTGTGTGCGCGTGTGTGCAGTGATGGTTGAAGCAGTGCAGGGGGAAGTGGATGGTGTCGCCACGTGTGTGTGTGTGGGTGTG
>VFSX01000001.1:935000-937500 GCA_016618255.1 Chlamydomonas sp. UWO 241
GCGCGTCTGCAGGAAGGGGCAGTGGAGTGACATATTTGACCTAAAAAACGCGGGGAGATGGCGGGGAGCCCAGTCTTGACGCGTTTCGAGGGAGGGGGCAGGGAGGGGAGCGGTGGATTGTCATATTTGACTAAATGGTTTGTCGTTGCATGCTAATACACGAGGGCAAGCGCTCATGGGGGCCCACTTGGGCGCGTTTGGAGGGAGGGGGGTGGCAGCGATGGGGGGCATTTGAATGTCGTGCGTTCCATTTGACTCAAAGGTTTGTCATAATACAGGAGGGCATGTGCACGCAGAGGGGCAGTTGGACGCCGCATTTCATTTGTTTCGAAGGCTTGGTCCAAGTGAGAGCACAGAACGGCATGTGCTTGCGGGGGGGGGCACGATGGCGCGTCTGGGGTGTTAGTGCGGGGGGGGGGGCACGGTTGCGCGTCTGGGGTGTTAGTGCCTGTAGCGGGGTTCACGCGAATGCCGCATTTCATGGTCCGTACGCGTAGGAGGGGGTGGGGCAAATGCGCACACACATAGGTTTAAACCCCCACATCTCCCTCAATACTGGGTTCTTGAAAAATATGGGGACAGTCTCAGAAGGCTGGTTCTTAGGCCTTTCCAGTGGTATATTTGGTTTGGCGGTGAGTGTTCCACGGCTCCTACAATGTGACATATACACGAGGCGTGCGCTCGTTGGGGGAGCCCAATTGGTCGCCTGTGGTGATGTCGTCTGTTGTGGTGGTGGCAGTGGGTGGGTGGGGGGGGGGCAGTTGAACGGCGCAGTTCATTTGAATTTTCGTTAGTTTTCAGAGATTTTGCCCAATGAGAACACAGACGGGCATGTGCTCGCAGGGGGCCTCCTCGGGCGTGCGTCTGTTGTGGTGGTGCAGTCATTTTGTTTTGGGCTCCTGGGAGCCATTAAAAGCCGTTTGGCTACTGACGATCCCACCAGATAGAGCTCAACCAAGCAAGTTGCTTGATGGTCCGGCGATCCCATCAGATCGAGGTTATCAAGAGCTTGAAAATTGCCTACATTTGATGGTCAACGGTCAACGCTTAGGCAGTGGTCAATGAGACGTTGGTCCCCGCGCCGGATCCCAGAAAATACTTAAAAAATCTGAAAACAAAATCACTGTGGTGGGGACAGTGGCAGTGGCGTGCCGATTTCGTTTCCAAGGTCTGTTCGTTTGAGTATGCAGGCCTAGGTGGGCATGCGCTCGCAGGGCCCCACCGCTCCCGCGGGTGCACCTGATAGTGGCGGGAATGGCGCACACAACTTTAGATTTCGAATAGAAGATGTCGGACCAGTAGGAAAAATGCCAAAAGTGGCGTCAAAGCGGGGGGGAAAAAACAGCACGATCCCG
Source organism: Chlamydomonas sp. UWO 241 (assembly GCA_016618255.1). Taxonomy (NCBI): domain Eukaryota; kingdom Viridiplantae; phylum Chlorophyta; class Chlorophyceae; order Chlamydomonadales; family Chlamydomonadaceae; genus Chlamydomonas; species Chlamydomonas priscui. The sequence continues at coordinate 936,356 of VFSX01000001.1, forward strand.
AGGCAAGGCACAAAATTACAAGTTATATAGAAATGCTGGCAAAGCGGCACTGCGGTATAGGGTATACTGTCTGTGCTCACCTGGCTGAAGCTCGCGGCACAGGGCAGACACAGCAGCGGGCGCGACACCAGCAACGCTACTTCCACTGCCGCCGCCACCCCCGCTGCCGCGGCTGCCGTCCAAGCCTGTGCGGGCAGGTCGGGGGGTCATGAGTCAATGCGGCACAGCGCAGAAACCGCACCGCCACCACTGGCACTTGCGCCGCAGCCACCTTCCACACCGTCCACCTGTGGGTGCAAGTCGGTGTGCAGGTTCTACAGGTTTAGCATGTACGCCCCCCGAGGACCCCGGGGCTTGAATACATGCCCTGGCTACACGTCTAGGGACACTCTACTACGAGAGCCCACAAGGCCACGCAGCGCGGCAGCCTACCAGTAGCTAGCTTGGTAACTGTGTGCCCGAGTTGAAGGCTGACGCCTCACAGAGTTGAGCCCCGCAGTGTTGAGCTTAAGTTGAGGGATGCAGCCCCAAAGGTGGTCGTCTCTCCCCTTTCCTTTGACGCTTTGATGGGCAGTCTTGCCTTGGAGTTTTTACAGAAAATCGCTGCCGCCACTGAAATTTCTCCAAGGCCAAAACGTCGCTTAAATTCAAATAAAATCACTTTTGTCCTCAAGTTATATTCGTTACTAATTTTGCTGAAACCCATTTGAGTTCACCTCGTGATTCAATGGGCTTTCGAAAGGGTCACTGTGTGAACACACTGTGTGAACGCACTGTGTGAACACACTGAGTGAACAGCATGGACACACTGTGTGAACACACTGCACTGTGTGAACTCACTGCAGGCTTACTGTGTTCGTGGATACTCTGCCACACTACCTGCGGGACTGCATTGAGGAGATTGGCCTTTGCTGTGCTACGGTCTAGGTCTGGGAGGCCTAGGGGAGTGGAGGTCTAGGGGAGTCAAGGTCCCGAGGAGGTCTAGGGGAGTCGAGGTCTAGGGGAGGTCTAGGGGAGTCGAAGTCTAGGGGACGCGTTCCTGGGCTTGTGAACCCCGGCCGTGCCCCCACGGGTAGGAGGGTGGATCTGGGGACCCAGTGCCCTGTCTAGGTCTAGCTCCGATCCATAAGGTCCCCAGTAGCCAG
>VFSX01000001.1:942500-952500 GCA_016618255.1 Chlamydomonas sp. UWO 241
CCCACGACGCAGCCTCACGCGCGTGCGCTGCCGCGTCTGCTTCGCCACAATCCGCCGCGCCCGCGCCCGCGCCCGCGCCTGTGCCTCTTTCACCACCACCCGTCCCTGCGCCCGCGCGCTGCACGCCCCTGCCACCCAGCACCGCAGCCGCCTTCCGCTGTGGCCGCTGCGCCGCCTGTGCCTGCGCCACCGCCGCAGCCACCGCGGCCGACGCGTGCTGGAACGCCCTGTCGGCAGCTGCCTGGTGGCTACCGGGCGACGCGCGCACACACTCCCCTCCTGCCCCCCCTGCTCTCGACACTGCCCCCACCCCTCCTCCTGCTCCTTCACTGCCGCCGCCCCGCCTGTTCCCCACCACCACCCGCCGCACACCCTCGAACGCGGCATGCAGGCAATACAAGCCGTGTGGCCCAGGTGGGGAGGGGCTCACGACGATTGCTGCAGCCGCCGGAGCGGGGAGGCCATCGACCTGTGTGCGTGCATGTGCAAGCAGGGGGGTGAAGTGGATGTGTGGGTGGAGCAGGCGCGTGGGCGGGGTGGGTGGCTGGGCCGGCGGGTGTTTGTGTGGGGGAAGGAGCTCGCAATGATAGCTGCGGCCGTCCACCTGTGTGGGCGAGTGAAAGCGCGGCAGTACAGGTCAGCACGCGACGTGTGCAGCCCACCCACCCTCCGTCCTTCCCTTCCTGCCTCCCTTGCTCCCTCCCACCCTTTCTCCCCTCTCCTCCCCCCCCCTCCCCTCCCCTCCCCTCCCTCCCCTCCCCTTCCCCCTCCCCCTTCCCCTTCCCCTCCCCCTGCCCCTCCCTCCCCCTCCCTTCCCCTCCCCCTTCCTCGCCTCCCTTCCGCCTCCCCTTCCCCTCCCCTCCCCCTCCCCCTCCCCTCCCCTCCCCTCCTCCCCTCCCTCCCCTCCTCCCTCCTCCTCCCCCCCCCCTTCCCCTCCCCTCCCCTCCCTCCCCTTCTCCCCCCTCCCCTCCCCTCCCCTCCGCCTCCCCTCCCCTCCGCTTCCCCTCCCCTCCCCTCCCCGCCCATCCCTCCCCGCCCCTCCCCGCCCTCTCCCCCCCCACACACCTGTTGTGCCAGCCACTGCGACGCCTCGTCGCGCGCGCACGCGCGCAGCAGCGCGGGGCCCACGCGCTCGAGCGAGCGCGCCGCCTGACGCCGCGTCCACACTGGAAGCATGCCTGTAGGCAGTGCGGGTTTGGGTGGTGGGTGGGTGGGTGGGTGGGGGGTGGGTGGGGGTGGTGGGTGGGGGGTGGGTGGGTGGGTGGGTGGGCGGGGGGTGGGGCGGCGGGCGGTGCGGGGGGGGGCGGCGGGGGCGCGGGGGGGCGGGGGGGGATGGCGTGGGGGCGGGATGGGTGGGCGGGCGGGATGGGTGTGTGGGTTGTGTGGGTGGGTTTGTGATTAAGTGTGTGTGTGTGTGTGTGTGTGTGTGTGTGTGCGTGCGCGTGTGCGTGGTGGTCAATTTTAGGGCCTGCTAGATGCCTCTGATGATGATGTCAAGCGTGGGCTTGCGCACCCTGACACTGGTGTGTGTCTGTGTGCGTGCGTGCGTGTGTGCATGTGGGTATGGGTGTGTAACTGCGTGCATGCAGAACCGTGTGTGTGCGTGCGTGTGCATGTGTGCTTTACAGCGTGTCTCTCTTCGTATGCGTGCGTGTATATATATACGTGTGCATGCGCGTGCATGCGGGACAGCGTGTATGTATACGCATGCGTGCCAGCGCGTGTTTCACAGCGTATCTGTCTGCATGCACCATGCATCATGCATGTGTGTTTGCGTGTCTGTACACGTGTGCATGCGCGCGCGTGTGCTGCGACTACCAGCGCACCCGAGAGAGCGCACGCAAGTGCGGGGGCGGCGTGCTGCTGGGGCAGCCCCGACAGCAGGGCGCGCGCCATGGGGCCGCATACCGCGCGCGCCACGCCACGCAGCTCTGGCGGCGCCCGTGCACCGCTGCCGTTGCTGCCCCCCCCGCGCCCCCCCTCCCCGTCGCTGCTGTTGTTGCTGCTGTCGCCGTCGCTGCCGCGTCCATCGCTGCCGCGGCCCTCTTCATCTTCCTCCTCGTCGTCCCTCAGCAGACCCACCAGCTTGTCTGCGTGCGCGTCGCTCGACGCGCCCCACGCCAGGGCCTCCCTCACGCGCGCCACAGACGACGGAGGCACGGCCGGCCACTCGCCACTGCCACCACTGCTGCCCACTGACCCGTCGGCGCCGCCTCCCCTGCCGCCGCGGCCGCCGCCGCCGCCGCGCGCGCGCCACAGCTCTGGAGGGAGGAGCGCGGCAGAGATGGCGCGTGCGTCGCTGCTGCTGCTGCCGCCTGGTAGTGCCAGAGCGGGCTCCAAGGCTGGCAGCAGAACCTGAAGAGAGCGTGTGCCCAGCCGCCCGCTCGACGCGATCGCACACAGAGTCGACAGCTGCGCCGCGAGGGCGGCCGTGACCGCGCCGTCGTCGTCGTGCCCCTCGTGGGGCTGCGCGCCACCGCGACATGCAGGCGTGCGGGCGTTGGGCGACGTCTGCTGGGGTGAGCCGCCCGTCTCCGCCTCGGCAGCAGAGGGTGCGGCCGCGACCTCCCAGGCATTGTCCACGTCCACGTCCGTCGCAGACGACGCCTCCTCCTCATCCCCCTCCTCTCCCTCCGCATCCGCAGCGGAAGCATCAGCAGCAGCGGCAGCAGTAGCGGCTGCGCTCTTCAGGTCATGCCAGCGCGCCAGCGCGCCGGCACGCACGCACGCGACGCAGGCCTCTGTCAGCTCTGCACACAGCGTTGAGGCGCCGGGATCGAGCACGCCATCCGAATCCCATGATTGCCATGCCACATCAACCAGGCAACACAGCATTGCCAGCAGCTCGGGCGCGCCACACGCGAGCAGCAGGCGCAGCGACGCCGGTGGAAGGGAGCGAGCGGGCGCGGCTGCAGTGGCTGAACCTGGCGCCGAAGCCACTGCGTGCTCCGATGGCAGGCCCAGTGCGTCAGCTGCCAGCGCGAGTGCCGCGTGCACCGCCTGCGCGCTCACAGCCCCTCCGCCCGCCAGCCGTGCGCGTACCACAGGCAACACCACGTACGCCAGCTGCTGCGCGCGCGCCGCCGCGGCCGCTGTAGGCGCGCTGCCTGCGCCTGCACCGCCGCTGGGGTGCTTGCCCCGCTCCAACAGCAGCGGCTGCGGCAGCGGCGCGTTCGCTCGCGCGCCGCCACCGGGGCCGCGGGGCGCGCGCGCCTGCGCCGCAAGACCGGCGCAGAGCCGGAGGAGCGATGCTCGGTCTGCTTCGGTGAAACGGGCGCCTGCGTTGTCGCCACCCGGAACTGCTGAGGGCACGAGCACCTCGAGCAGCGCGACGTACACGGCGGGTGCTCTGCCAGCGTTGCTGAAGGCACCCTGCGAGTGCCCTGTGCCTGCGCTTGTGCTGCCCTCAACTGCCGCGCCGTGGCCCTGCGTCACCATGAGCGCGCCGACGCTGTCGCTGTCGGCGACGGCTCCGAACGAGGAGAGCAGCTCGAGCGCCACGCGCTGCGTCCCTGCGTGGCGCACGGCGCCCGCCACGAGCCGTCGCAGCAGCGGGCCCGGTGCCAGGAGGGCGAGAGGAAGAAGCTCGGCAGCTGATCGTGCCGGCAGGTCTGCTGCATCTGCCGCCCTCAGGGCCACGCCCCCCGTCCTCTCCGCCTCGCTCAGTGCAACGAGGCGGTTTGAGGTGGACAGCGCGACGCGACTGGCACTTGAATCGATCACGGGGTCGTGGGAGCATGCTGAGAGCAGCCCGAATAGGCGCGGGCACTGCAGCACCGCATGCTGCAGCGCGCGCTGCTGGCGCGCGGCCACGACGCACGCCGCTGCCGCCGCGGCCATGTGCAGCAGCAGCGGCGGCAGGGCGGGGTCGGGGGCGAGGCCGCCCCACGCAGCGGACGCCGCGTCGCCGCCGCTGCCCCCGCTGTCACTGTGTTCTGCGGAAGGGAGCCCACCGCTGCCGCTGCTGCAGCTGCTGCCGCTGCCGCCGCCACCCCCGCCATTGTGGTGATCTGCGGTCAGTCCACCGCTTCCGCCACCCGCGGCATGGGCGCGCGGCAGTGTGGAAAGCGTGGAAAGTGTGGACGCCGCCACCTCTGCCGCCCCCATGGCCAGCGACATCGCGACGTGGGGGTCGACGCCCCGCGCAGCTGCCACGCCGCGCGCCCATGCAACACCACCTCCCGCCTGCCCGTCCTGAACCGATTCACACCCCATGTGGGTGTGTCCATACCTGGGCGTGTCCACACCGTCTACACCCGCCCACAACCACGGCGTCGGCAGCCCCGGTGTCAGCAGAGCGCACAAGATACCAGCGAGGCGCTGCGACCACGCGGACGCGATGCCCCCTCCTGCTCCTCCTGCCCCTGCCCCTGCTGCTCCACTGCCATTGTGGCTGCCATCGCTGCTAGAACTGACACACGGCGGCGCCGCCATCAGCCATGCAGGCGGGCAGTGAGCGCCGCAGCTGCTGCTGCCGCTGTCGTGCCTGCCGGCGCCCCCCACTCGCCATGCACCCGCCGCCTCGTCGCCCGTCGCACGCACACGCACAGAGCCCGCTGCTGCCCCCGCCCCTGCTGCCCCCGCTGATCCTCCTGCCTCTGTTCCTGCTCCTGCTGCTGGCGTGCACGCCGTCGCGCCTAGCTCTCCAACGCCGGCGCCTGTGCATGGCTCCGCAGCTGCAGCCACCGTCAAGGCTCCATCCGGCTCGATGCGCGCGCGGGGGAGGGAGGGCCAGCATGAGGGCGACGCACACGCAGCGGCGGCAGCGCCAGAGGAGGGATGGCTGCCATCGACAGCGGCTGGCCACAAAGCGGCGCAGCCCTGCGCAGGGTGGAAGAGTGTCTGTGTCAGTGGTGCAGAAAGCCGTGACGCGGTTACGTGCGTCACACGGGAGGATCGTTTTGCGGGACCTCCGCGTCACGCCAGAGCGCGGAGCGCGACGTGTTTTTGTGTAAACAGTGTGACATTTGTGATTGTCACACTTTTGCGTCAGAACATCGACTCAATTGCTCCAAAGCGGCCCTGCCAGCCGTGTTCCGCGTCACAAAACCACCATCATGCCGAACATTGTCTGCATCACTGGTCTGTGTGTGTGCGTATGAGAGGGAGTGTGTGCGTGTGCGCGAGAGAGGTTGTGCGTGTGTGTGAGTGAGAGCGAGTCAGCGTGCGTTGTGTGTGTTAAGAGGGTGTGCGCGCGTGCGGGTGAGAGAGTGTGCACCATCAGAGCGCAGGTCGAGCAGGCACGCAAACACACCTGCGTGGAGACTCGCAGCGGGTCAGCACACAGCGCTGCGAGCGCGGGGCACGAGCGCGCGGCGGGCGAGGAGCCCGAAGCCAGGGCCATCGGTGGAGGCGGCTGCTTAGCAGCGGCACTGGTGCTGCCGGCGACTGCTGCTGCTGCTGCTGCTGGGGAGGGATTCACTGCTGCTGCTGCTGCTGCTGCTGCCGCTGCTGCTGCTGCTGCTGCTGGAGAGCGATCCGCCGCTGCAGCTGCCGCCAGCGTCAGCGCGGGGCAGCCGACCATGAGGGGCGCCGGCGCCGCGGCATCGGCAGCGGGAGTGGCAGAAGCAGCCAGGCCTACGGTGCCAGAAGCGGTGGCAGCGGTGGCAGCGGCGGCAGCAACAGCGCCCCCCATGAGCAGCAGCCTGCAGCGCAGCCGCATCGCGAGGGGCGCGACGCCCGCCAACAGCTTCCCTGCGGCTTCCTCGCAGCTCCCCGGAGCCCCCGCCGCCGCTGCAGGGGCGAGGGATGCCATCAGGCGCGGCAGGCGGGCGCGGAGCAGCTGCGAACGGAGCGCGGCCGCTGCCGCCTCGGCTGCTGCCTCGGCCGCCGCTGCGTCGGCAGCGCCTGCACCTGCTGCTGCTCCTGCTCCTGCTGCCGCTGCTGCCGCCTCCGCTGCTTCCGCTGCCGACGCAGAGCCATCCCCGACGACGTCGCCCTGCCACTCACAGAGCAGCGCCTCCAGGGTGGTCAGGCCATCAGAGAGCAGGCCCGCGTGCGCCACGTCTGCCGCCCTCACGTCCGCGCCGCCATCGCGCGCCCGCGCCACGCCCCACTGCAGCGCCCGCGCCACGCTGGTCAGGCAGCGCAGGCGCTGCAGGGAGCACGCGGACCGGCCGCCGATGCCCACGCCCGGCGAGCACTCCGCCGCGCCCCCTCGGTGCGACTCCGCGCCGCCGCCGTCGTCCCCGCTGCTGTCGGCGCCTGCGTCGCATTCCAAGTCTCCGTCCTCGCCGCCCTCGTCGTCTCCCTCTCCCTCTCCCTCGCTGAGCGCACCCGAGCAGAATGCGTGCAGGGCTGACAGGAGCAGGCACAGCAGCTCCCCGCCGCCGCCGCCCCCGCCGGCCACACCAACAGCGTCGTTCACACCAACGTTGGCGTCCACACCGTCCACAAAAAGCAGGTCGTCTGCCTGTGGGCACAGTGCAGCGAGGAGGCCGACTGACAGCGAGGGGCGCTCGCGCAGGAGGGACCCCAGGAGCGACAGCTGCGTCTGGCGCTGCTGCTGTGCTTGCTCCTGCTCCTGCGCCTGCTGCAGCTCCTGCTGCTGTGCCTGCTCCTGCTGCTGCCCCTGCTGCTGCTGCCCCTGCTGCTGCCCCTGCGTCGCCTGTCGCTGCTTTTGCGGCACCAGCACCAGAACCTCCAGCACCAGGCCCTCCATGCCAAGCCCCTGGACCACGTCGCAGTACAGGCGCGTCCCCACGTCCCATGTGGCCGGCAGCGCCAGGTCATCGGTGGCGCAGCTTCCCACCACCTGCCTGCGGGTCCAACACGCGTGAGGGCACACACACAGCTCAGTCGTGTGGCAGAGAGCAGGCGAGCGGGTCCCGATGTGGCTGGCAGCGCCAGGTCGTCCGTGTCGCAGCTTCCCACCAGCTTCCTGCGAGTCCAACACGCGTGAGGGCACACACCCTGCTCAGTCGTGTCGCAGAGTACATGGATGCAAGTCCCCACGTCCCATGTCGCTGGCAGCGCCAGGTCATCGGTGGCGCAGCTTCCCACCACCTGCCTGCGGGGCCAACACGCGTGAGGGCACACAGCACTGCTCAGTCGTGTTGCAGAGTACATGGACGCGAGTCCACACGTCCCATGTGGCTGGCAGTCCATGGCGCGGCTTCCCACCAGATGCCTGCGGTTCCAACACGCGTGAGGGCACACACACAGCTCAGTCATGTTGCAGAGAGCAGGCGAGCGGGTCCCGATGTGGCCCGCAGCGCCAGGTCGTCCGTGTGGCAGCTTCCCACCAGCTTCCTGCGGGTTCAGCACGCGTGAGGGCACACACCCTGCTCAGTCGCGTTGCAGAGTACATGGATGCGAGTCCCCACGTCCCATGTGGATAGCAGCGCCAGGTCATCGGTGTGTAGCTCCCCACCCGCTCCCCGCCACCTGCCTGCGGAGGCCGGGAAACACACCCGTGAGCCTGGTGGCACAGCCAGACGGCCAAACCCATCGAACACCCTATCCCAAACCAGAGGCAGCAAGCACCAAGTACCTACCGCCAGCCCAGTGACTCCCCCGCAAGCCGCATACCGCTCGGGGCCGGAGTTCCCATTTCCCCAGAACCGCCCCACACTCGGTAGGACAGGGCGTTGAGGGGTGCGATGGAAAGCTCACCGAGAGCAGTACAGCGGCATGCTGTGCGTGGACACCCGCTATGTGCTGCGCCTGGTATGTGCGGTCAAAGTTGCTTGAGCCGGCAAACAACCAAATACTAACATCCATCCCAGGGACCACTGCGCCAGTCACACATCCCAGGGACCACTGCGCCAGTCACACAGTGATTTTGCTTCAGTTCTTTTAGTTACTTTCTGGGAGCCGGCGTGCGGACCAACGCCCCGTTGACCGCCTTGACTGCTGCCTTAGCAGCAGTTTTTATTGGCCGTTGAATATAGTTCATTTTCAAGCTCGTGACGAGGTCTATCCAATGGGATCGTCAGACGATCAAGCAACTTGGTTGGTTGAGCTCTATCTGATGGTATCGTCCGTAACCAAACGGCTCCCAATGGTCCCAGGAGCCCAAAACAAATTCATTGGCCAGCCACGACCCACCCACTACCACACGCACCTCAGCGGCGCCCACGCCAGCGCCACGCACGCGTGCATCAGCGACGCGGAAAAGTGGGCGGCTGGGTGCTCGACAGTCAGCTGCCGGAACAGCGTGGCCAGCGCGGCCACGGTGCGCGCGCGGCGCGCGGCCCCGCAGGCCTCGCCAGCGCGAGGCAGGATTGCGCAGAGGCGTGCCTGCGGTAGATGTGTGTGTGTGTGTGTGTGTGTGTGTGCGTGCGTGCATGTGTGTGTGCATGTGTGTGTGTGTGTGTGTGCTTTCGGTGCGCGGCGCGCGGCCCCGCAGGCCTCGCCCGCGCGAGGCAGGATTGCACAGAGGCGCGCCTGCGTTTAGGGCTGGCTGGCTGGTGGTGGTGGTGGTGTTTTCGCCTTAAAATACCCCCCCCCAACACACACACACACAGACATCCGCACTCCTCATCCACACCAGTGTTTCCGTTGGCCAACCCGCAACCCGAAAGTGCACTTTCGGGTTGAGCTTGTCCGATTTGGGGGGCGAGTCGGGTTGAGATTGCGCGAATTTTGACCAGAAAAGTGTGAAAATCGACATTTCCACACCTGTCCCGCAAAACATCGCCTCCGTCGGGTTAAGATTGGCGGAATGAGCGTGAGGCCAAGATTGAGCCGTTATTCCGCCAAGATCCTTAGCGCCACCACCGATCCACACACCTGCACGTGCGCTGCGAGTGTGTCCTGCCGTGGGAACTCCCACACCGCATCTGCCAGCGCCTTGAGCTGCTGCTGCTGCTGCCAGGCGCTGGGGGAGGGGCCAGACAGGCCGCGCGTCCGCGGAGGCATGACGGGGGCTGGCTAGCAGCCGCTCTTGTGCCCGCTGATGAGCACCGGACGCGTCTCTCCTCTTTCCTCTCGCTGCCTCCCTCCTCCGCAGCTGAGGGGTGTTGGCGACGAGGGCACAGGGGCGGCGGCGGCTGGCTGGCAGCAGCTCCGTTACCCCCCGATGAGCACCGGATGGGCGCTGTCACGCGCCGCTCCTCGTTCCTTTCTCTGTCTCCCTCCTTCACAGCGTCTCTCTCGCTCGCTCTCTCGCCCCGCCCTCTTGCTGGGTGTACCTTGGTCTGCCTCTTGTCCGGCGGAGTGTCGCCGTACTCTGTTCACAACTCTGCTGCCTGCGAACTCCCTCTCGCTCGCTCTCTGTCTCTCACTTGCAGACGCGCAGGCGCTGCTGCTGCGGAGCCGCTGCCGGCGCGCGTCCCAGCCACGCTAGTAGCTTCCTGGGGAGGGGGAGGGGAGGGTACATGCGGGCGCGTGTGCATTGCCGTCAGGACATTCATTGAGCCCCGCGTCCCTCTGTAGGGACACACACACACACACACACGCACAAACGCACACACACACGCACACACCTCGGCAGTACGTAGAGCAGCACGATCGCCGCCAGAACCAGCAGCACAAAGTCAGACGCGCCGAGCGCAGCAACGTCCTGGGACATCCCTTGCGGTCAAGGCGCAGGATGGACGCCTGACGGCGCCCTTACAAGGAGACCTGCTGGTCAAGATCCACCGGCACCGCCACCACTGGGTGCACTGGGCCTGCAGGCGGGGCGAGTGCATGCACTTGAGTACTCGCCCCATGCATGCATGCCGCCATGCGCGGCGTGCATACTCGGCTTGCACGATTGAGGCATGGGTCTGGGGCTGCATGCATGCATGCGCGCCACCAGCTCACGCGCATGCAAACCCAAGCACCTGTGTTAGAAGGGGACAGGGCGGCGGCACACCAGATCGACGAAGCTAAACGTGTGCTATCGCAGGGTCTCACGATGCCTGAAACGTTGATAAGATAGCAACCTAAGCACGAGCAGGCGCTGAATAGAGAGAGCAGGTGGATGCGCAAATTAACCTTCCACACTTCCTTTTTTTCTTGTCCAAAACCGCCACGCCTCGCACCACCCAGTCCTCCACGCCACCATGCAGTC
>VFSX01000001.1:957500-970000 GCA_016618255.1 Chlamydomonas sp. UWO 241
ACGTTGGGTCTGTTTCTAATTTCCCTGCCCCCCCCCCTGGTGGAAGCAACAAAAATGCATTTGTGGCCTTTTATTCAGATTCGCTTTGAACAATGTGAGTGGTTAAAGGTTCGAGGTACTTACCTCGAACTAATTTTAAGTACTTTATAAGTAGGTTATTGGTTTAACGTTCGAACTCGGGTTGCCCCCCCCCCCCCATGATTATTTTACTTGTGCGCCTGAACTCTGCGCCAGGCTTCCAGGAGTTCATTAGGCGCATATACTAAGGGCAATTACGTCGGGAATAAATCGTTCCTCGCTCAGGTCTACCTTGTGCCGATTCAGTCCCTGCTGCAACTCAGTGAGGGGGCTCCCGCAGTGGTCCCCGGGAAGGATTTAAGTAGTTAGTTTTTTGCCGGCTCCAGAAACTTTGACCGCTCATACCAGGCACAATTCACAGCGGGTATTCATGCAACGCATGCCGTTGTGCTGCTCTCGGCAAGAGCTCTCCAACGCATCCCTCCACGCCCTCTCCCACTTAGTGTGGGGTGGGTTTCTGGGAAATGGGAAATCCGGCCTGGAGAAGTATACAGCTCGCAGGGGAATCACTGGGCTCCCGTTAGCACCACACTGAATGCTGTTCTGGGGTTGGCGGCCCGTCTCCCCGCACATTCAGTGAGCCCGGCGTCCCCTCGGGGGTGGGAAGAACCACCGGCAGTAACAGTAACACGGGGTTTCCAGCTTAGCAGGCTACTCTTCTACTAGAGACACACGCCGATACTCCAGCACACTTAAGTACTTGAGTACCGCCGGCTCCCGGCCAATAGACTACCGCTCACCACCGGCACGTGTAACCAATCTCTCTCTTGGCGGCCCGTAGTGCATTCTCTCTCTTTGGAAGGAGCTGGGAAGGAGCTCTCAAGCATTGAGCGACGTATTTTGTTTGTGCGATGGCATAGCTGACATGCGCATACACACGCGCACACACACGCGCACACGCACACGCACGCACGCACACACACACAGACACACACACACACACACACACAGATGGCGCGTGAGCTGGCTACGAAGGGCGGCGTCTCGACTTGGGACACGCACACACACACGCACATACACACCCACACGCACGCGCACACGCACACGCACCCCCCCCCACACACACTCACCCCCCCCCACACACACTCAGATGGCGTGTGTGAGCTGGCTACGAAGGGCGGCGTCCTGACTGGGGACACGCACACACGCACGCGCATACACACGCACGCACACACACACACACACACACACAGACTCACTCCCCCCCCTCCCCCCCCCCCCACACAGATGGCGCGTGAACTGGCTGCGGGGGGGGGCGGGGGGGGGCGTCCCAACTGGCGACACACACACGCACACGCACATGTACACGCACACGCACACGCACACGCACACGCACACGCACACGCACACGCACACGCACACGCACACGCACACGCACACGCACACACACGCACACACACACAGATGGCGCGTGAGCTGGCTGCAGAGGGCGGGGTGCCCACTGGCGAAGAGGCGACACGCCTTCGCAGCCTGCTGCTTTGTGTGGACGATGCGGAGTGGGAGCAGGCGGTGCAGGTGTGGCGGGGTTTTAATTTGCATATTCTTTGTAAGGGTCAAATACAAAAAAAATGACACAACGTGAACCCTAGCCCCCCCTGCTTTGTGTGGACGACGCGGAGTGGGAGCAGGCGGTGCAGGTGTGGCGGGTGTGTGTGTGGGGAAATTTCAAGTAGCGTTATCAACAACAGAACGTTTCAAAAATATATATCATAAACAGAACGTTTCAATCATGAATATATGTCATAAACAGAACATTTCAATCAATGCAAAGTAAATTCCTGCTTTGTGTGGACGACGCGGAGTGGGAGCAGGCGGTGCAGGTGTGGGGATTTGGGATTTTAATTAACAAAACATTTTTTTTATTTTAGGGGTTAACTTCAACAGAATATTACAAGGAACACAACATAAATCAAGAGAAATGTTCAATTCACGCTTCAATCAGTCCTTGCTTTGTATGGACGACGCGGAGTGGGAGCAGGCGGTGCAGGTGTGGGGATTTGGGGTTCATCCCTTATTATCCTAGTGGGGTGTGATCACCCAGTGATCACCTATGAGGGGTTGGGTTTAATTCGCCTGCAAACGACACACGCAGCATTGCCCCCGCCCCCCCACTCCACCCCACCCCACACACACACCAGCACCACCAGCGCCGCCTCTACTGCCTTCCCCTGCACACACACACACACACACACACACACACACACATTCTCTCTCTCTCTCTCTCTCTCTCTCTGTCTCTGTGTGTCTCTCTCACACACACACAAAAACAAAAACAAGGCGTCCAACAAGACTGTCGAATTGACCACACTCAGAAAAAGAGAGACAAGGAGAGAGACAGAGATTGCAGCAGCACGCACGCGCACACACACACACACACACATCGCAGCAGCAGAAATCAGAACACACACACACACACACACACACACACTCCCACACTCTCGACCTGCCCACACTTTCCACACACACGCAGGTGTGGGCCGCCTTCCCTGGCGATCGCTTCCAGACCGCACTCGATTCGCTTCGAACGCGCCTCACACCAGGGCGGCAGGTGTGTGTGTGTGTGTGTGTTTGTGTGTGTGTGTGTGTGTGTGATCACTTCCAGATCGCACTCCACTCGCTTTGAACGCGCCTCACGCCAGGGCGGCAGGTGGGTGGGTGGGTGGGTGGGTGCGTGTGTGTGTGTGTATGCATGTGTGTGTGTGTGTGGTGTGTGTGGGAGGGTTGTGTGTGTGTGTGTGTGTGCATGCTGTATGTGTGTGGCCGATTTTAAAGTCCGTCGGACGCCTTTGATGGCGCATTAGACCCTAGGAAAGAGGCCGGCAGCTGTCAAAATTAGACCCCTAGCATGCCATCTGCCATCATGATTGCTGTGCACGCGGTGCGTGTCTCAAAAAAGGCGACAAGGAAGTCAGCCAACTCGTGCCAGAACCTGGGGTTCTCCTGGCCTGGCCGAGGATTCATAAACTCCCGCATCCGCTCATCTAAATCGGCCTCCTCGGGGCGAGGGATGGACCGAAACAGGCTGTGGGCCCGCACCCGTGCCTCTTCATAGGCAGGGCACTCAAATACCATGTGTGCCTCATCCTCTAGCCCACCGCATAGGCAGCACGCCCGCTGGCTGCGTCGCTGCCTCTGTCCCGCCACGGCGTAGCGCCCCCGCTCTATCTGCAGCTCATGGAGCCCCATCCTGAACCTAGCTAGAGCCGTGATCCGGGCAGCACTGTTCAGCCCTGAGCTCAACAGGGCCGGTGGCTCGCTGTCGCTACCCGCCATCCACCGCATGTAGGTCAGCATCTTAAAGCCGCGCGACCACTCCTCAGGTACATCACGCACGGTAGTGCCGCTCGGCTGCGCCGGTGTGCTTGTCGCGGCGGCCAGCCACGCCGCGGTCGCCACGTCCAGCAGGTTGGTGATGCGTACCGGTCCCTGCTGGTCCCACGCCAGGGTGTGCCCCACAGTTCCGAGGCACACCTGCAAGCGTGCCGCCCAGCACGTCCCCCCCGCTTCGGCCAGCCCCCAGCTCTCCCGCATTGCATCTTTAAGCAGGTCACCGTCAGGCCGCCCCCGCGCCTTATCCCAAAAGTGCGTCGCCTGGCGCAGCCAATCTGCCGCCAGCGGCCGCCACCCCGCCTCCCGCGCCAAAATCCCCAGTTGCTGCCCGTTGCTACGGACTCCTAGGGACGCACGGGTAAATTGCAGAAGCACTTCCTCCAGGGTGCGCCATCCGTCGCGTGCGGCCTTAGCGCCCCTCCCACTCCTGCCTCTCTCCCACCGTCCGCCCGCCCCGGCAAACACGCCCCCCCCAGCATCCGCCATCATCGCAGGGCCCCACACCTCACACCCGTAATTTAGCACAGGCCGTACTTGCGTGTCGAACAGGTGGGCCTTAATGCCAATATTGTTAAGGCGTATTATATAGCATCTGCGAGTTAGCGCGTATCTGGTGCGCTGGCCCCTAGAGCGTCGGGTGCCCACGTCCCCCCCACTGCCCGCCGGTGGTGAAAGAGCATGCCCAGATATGGGAACTCGTGTGTCATGGGTAGATCTGCTCCTGCAAACTTCAGCGTTACCCTCCCCCCTGCCGCCCCGACTGGGCAGAACTGGTCATTGAACACCACCCCTTCTGACTTCTTAACGTTTACTGTTAGTGCGCGCGTGCCGCAAAAGGCGTGCAGAGTATCTAGCATGCGTTGAAGCGCTTCGGGCGTCTCTGCCAGCAGCGTCAAGTCATCAGCGTACAGCAGCAGCCGTAGTAACCGCCCCGCCATCTCCACCCCATCACCCGGGAGCTCTGCGTCTAGCGCTCCCTCCAATGCGTCAATAAAAAGCCCAAACAGCAGCGGTGACAGTGGGTCGCCTTGCATGACCCCCTTGTGTGAAGGAAACGCGGGTCCCACTTTCCCATGGATGCGCACACACGTTGCAGACCCATCGTACATGGCAATCAGCGCCGCCATGAACTCCCCATGTACCCCCAGGCTCCTTAGGCACTCCCAAAGCAATGGGCGGTGCACGCAATCGTAAGCCTTCCTGAAGTCAATAAAGGCGGCGTACAGCGGTTTGCGCTGGAGGCCGCTCTTCTCAATAAGGTGTTGCAGGATGAAGGCATTATCTGGGGTCCCCCTCTTCTTCCGGAAGCCTGCCTGGCCCCGCGCCCGGTACCCCTCCCGTTCTGCTAAGGCGTCCAGCCTGTTCATAAGCACCAAGCTGTATAGCTTGGCGAGGGCATTCCCCACCGTGATCCCTCGGTAATCGTCCCGCACGTCTAGGCTGCCTTTCGGCTTTGGCACCGGCGTGGTTGCCCCCAAGTGCCATGCAGTCGGGTACCCCTCACGGAAGACCCGATTGAGCAGGTGTGTGATGGGGCCAGCGAGCAGGTGCTCCTCATCCACAGCATCCGTTGCATCGCCCCCCTCCGCCGCCCTAGCCCATGCCCTCTGATAGAACTCTATCGGCATGCCGTTTACGCCTGGGGCTTTGCCCGCGTCCATGGCCATCAGTGCCGCATGCACCTCCGCCTCAGTAAATGAATTATTTAGCGCTGCCGCCCGCTCCGTGGCCGCCATGGTCAGTGGCATCATCCGTGTTAGTCGTATTAGTCGTATGAGTCGTATCAGTGGCGTTAGCATGGTTGTCCCCCAGCAAATCCCTAAAATAATCTGTCCACCCCTCCACGTCCCTCAGACCGACCGCCTGGCCATGCAGTTTCACCCGCTGCCAAAACCGCCGCGGGTTCCCCTTCCTGTCCTCAATCA
The DNA here is from genome assembly GCA_016618255.1 of Chlamydomonas sp. UWO 241. NCBI lineage: Eukaryota > Viridiplantae > Chlorophyta > Chlorophyceae > Chlamydomonadales > Chlamydomonadaceae > Chlamydomonas > Chlamydomonas priscui. The sequence goes on from VFSX01000001.1 coordinate 962,834, forward strand.
GCTCGTAGTGTTCCCAGGCCTCGCTCGCGCGGCGGGAGCGCCGCGCGGTCCGCCTATAGGCCTTCCCTGCCTCTTTGGCGGCCGGTGACTGCGCCCCGTGCGCTCGTTCCGCTTCCCGGCACGCGCGGCGTGCGTCCTTGCACTCCTGAGTGTACCATATGTTGTGTGGTCGCACCCCCTCGTCCTTGGTCATGGGCCGCACCAAAACCGCACCCACCTCACCCGACGCGTGCAACGCCTGAGCTGCCCGCTCGACTGCGCCCTCGAGGCGGCTGAGCTCCTCATCCACCGTCGGTGCCCCCCGAGCTCCCAAAATATCCGTCATCATCCCCCCCCAGGAGCTGTGCGTACGCCCCCTCGCCCCCCTGTGGCCACCTAAACCTGGCCGGCGTTTCGCTCGGGGGGCCGGCCTGAGCCGCAGGTACCGCAGTAGCGGGCTCATAAGTAAGGGTTAGTACTACTGGTCTGTGGTCAAACCTGCCCCCGCCTAGCCTTGGTGGGTGTTGGTCGTGCACATGTAGGGTAGTGCCCGGCCGTGGTGCCCCGTCGCCACTAAAGGCGAGGTCAGGGGACGCCACAAAGTAGTCGACCAGACTTTGTTTTTCCTGCCCAAGTGCGTGGTAGGTGAGGGCCCCATGCTCATCCAGGCCATTTAGGATAACCATTCCCATGTCCCGACATAACTGCAGCAGGCGCTGCCCATGCGCGTTGTGCACGCGGTCAGCCGACTCTCTCGGCCCCACCTGCCCTGCCTGCGCGATGTCGCCCTCGCGCACCGCAGGGGCGGGCCCCCCCTCCCCCCTGTCCCTATCCCTATCATCCTCCTGCCCTGTGCGTGCGTTGAGGTCGCCCAGCACGAGGACCTCCCCCTTTGCCCGGTACTTAGAGATGCCCTCTACCAGGGCTGTTATGTGTGCCTCTACTGACAGGTTCCCCCCCTCGAGCAGCAGATACTTGGATTTCGCGTGGGGGATGTACGCGGCGCACGCGTACTCGTCCCTAGCGCCCGTGATCCTAAACCAGAGCATCCCAAGCTGGGGCACATCCCGAAGTACACTGACCCTCCCCGTAACAGCATGGCTAACATACAGCGCACCCCCCCCACTGTCTGATTTGTGGGGGCGCTGGCTGCATGCGAGGCATTTGAATCCTGGGATGGCAGGTGGGGGCTTACCGGAATGCCCGGTTTCGGTGAATGCCACGATATCCGCGTTTGCCTGCAGCCACTTGGTGAGGGTGGGGTGCTTGTATTAGAGGTCATGTCCCCTCATAATGTTCCAGTTCATGATCCGCAGGCCGCTCAGCTGAGGGGGGGCGTGGTCACGCCGCAGCCCCCCGGGCCCATGCCTCCTCCCTTGCCCCCGTCACCCGTGCCGTTCCCGCCCTTGTCCCCGCCCCTGTCGTCGCCGCGGCCGCCCGCCGCCGCCGCCGCCGCCGTTGCTGCGACCGCAGCCGCGACCGCCCCCGCCGTCATTCCCGCCCCCGCCCCACCTCCCCGCATTGCCATGCGCCTCTGGCTCTGGTGCTCGGCATACGGCAGGTGTGGGAAGATGGCACAGCCCGGCCGCCTCATGTTCGCCGTGCACCGCGGCAGGAGCATGCGCGCGCGGATGAACGCCGCATGCCCCTCGTTCGCGACCGTGAAGACCACCTTGTGTGTGTGTGTGTGTGTGTGTGTGTGTGTGTGTGTGTGTGTGCGCGCGCGTGTTTGCGTTGGCATGCGTCTCCCTTTTTAAAACATGGATCTCAACACATGAAATTCAAGCCTTGCGCAATGAGGGCACGGGCGGCAGGCAGGGGGAACCCCGAAACCATTCACCCTGCTTTACGAACCCTGAACCCTGAACCTTGACCCCTGACCCCTGACCCCTAACCCCTAAACCGTACTTAACTCAACCCTGAAACCTGAAACCTGAGCCCTTCTTGACTTTGAATCCTGAACCTTGAACCCTGAACCCTGAGCCCTACTTAACTTGAAACCCTGAACCCTAAACTCTAAACTCTGATCAATACACACACACACACACACACGCAGGAGCGGCCAACCCCCAAGGCCGGCGCACGCAACGCGGGTGCAGGCGGCGGGCGTGGGAACGGCCGTGGCGGCGGCGGCGGGCGCGGCGGCGGCGGGCCAGTGACTGGGCCCATGGACCGGTTTCTATGCAGCGCGAAGGCGGCGGGCAGCGGCGGTGCTGCTGGCAGTTGCGGCGCTGCTGCTGGCGGTGTTGGCGCTGCAGCTGCTGGCTCTGCTGGCGCTGCTGGCGCTGCTACAGGTGGCGGTGGCGGTGCTGCTGGCGCTGGTGGTGGTGGTGCTGGCGCTGCTGGCGGTGACGCCAGCGGTGGCGGTGGCGGTGCTGCTGCCGCTGCTGGTGCTGGTGCTGCCAGCAGAGGCGGTGGCGGCATGGCCAGGAGCGCGAGTACATACGTCGCGCCACACCTGCGTGCAGCTGCAGCTGGCGGTGGCGCTGGCGGCGGTGCTGCTGCTGCTGCTGCTGCTGCCCCACGCTCGCAGCAGCAGGCGCAGCAGCAGCAGGGGCGGCAGGCGCAGGCCGGGGTGCTCGACCTGACCGCCGACTCTGCGTCGGACGCCGAGCCCGACCCCAGGGGGAAGGCGAGTCAGTGATGATGCGAAGATGAGGTTGGATTTTACAGTCGTGTGTGACGCACACCTGCAGGCAGCGTATTCGACGTTGCTCGGCGTGTATCGCCCGAGCACTACAGACGGGGGGGTCGGGGCTGGACCTAGACAGGGCACTCGACCCCCGGATCCATCTTCCTCCCCGTGGGGGCACGGCCGGGGATCACAGGGCCCGCTGGATCGCGCCCCCCTGGTGATGATGCGAAGATGGGATTTACAGGAAGGGACACCCAATGTCGCATACGACCGCGCTCGGCGCGTAGCGCCCGAGCACCTAGCTGGGATGGCTGGCTACCAGTGTTTCCGTTAGCCAACCCGCAACTCGATTTAGTGCACTTTGGGTTGAGACTGGCCGATTTGAGCTGGCGCGTCGGGTTGAGATTGCGCGAATTCCGACCCGAAAAGTGTGAAATCGCCATTTTCACACCTTTTCCGCAAGAAATCGCCTCCCTTTAGAGGTGTCCCTGCCTGTAACATCCATCATCATCATGGAACGGGCTCCCGCGGTGGCAGGCGAGCCCGACCCCGCAGCGGGCAGGAGAGTGCCTGACCAACAACCACCCATCCCCCCTTCCCTGAAAAAAGGCAGCTCAACACTGTTTTACAGTTATTTCAAGTCACAAGCAACACAGAGTTTCCAGATAAGCAGGCTAATCTTCCGGCATTAGCCCAATGCACCCCTCCCACCAAACGCACTCCCCCATTATGCAGTCCCTCGGGCTATCCCCGAGGATGGCTTGCAATGACTACAATACAGCCATGATTTCACAGTCTGTTGGACGCTTTTGATGGACGGTGTGCCGACTTTGTGATGGCCAAAATGATGCATTCGCATCTGCCCGAGTTGTATGCCCCTTTGCTTTGCCCCCGCCCCCCGATTGTGCGGCGCCTGCGTGGGCGTGCGGCCTCGTTAACAGCCCTAGCGTGGTTGTACGACTTACCCTGTAACTCGCTCTTTTTTCGTTGTCTCTTTCTGCCTCTCTGTGCTTGTTCTCTGCCTCAACAGGGTCAGGAGAGTTCTATGCCCCTGCTTAGACCCTGGGTCAGCCATCCTCTGCCTTTCTGGGCCTGCTTTTGCGCCTGACTCTTAAGAGAGACATGCAGGCGCAGTCTGTGCCCACTTCTGCGCCTGGCCCTGCAGAGAGACATGCAGCCGCAGCGTTACCGCCTGCCCTACCACAGCCCCAACGACTGAGACGCGCAAGTCACGGCGGCCATAACGCCTGAGGCGGTCCAGGGTGCGTCTCAGGCGTTGGTGGTGGGCGCCCGAGGCGGTCGGGGTGGCGCCTGGGGTGGGTGAGCGTGGCGCCTGAAGTGACGCCTCAGGCGGCCGGGGAAGCGTCTGCGGCGATCTCGGCGCGCCTGAGGCGCCACCTCATCTGCGCAAGTGAAGGCAGCGCCTGAGGCGACGCCTCAGGCAATGGGAATGTGGTAGGGCCGCGTCGCGACTTATGCGTTCAAACTCCCCCGTGGGACTGCCCACAGCTTACGCTTCATCAAATGGGCGAGAGCGAACCGCACCTCGTGGCAACCTCTGTGCACGCAGGCACAGGCGCAGCAGCAGGCAAAGCAGCGGCAGAGCAGCGGCAGCAGCGGCAGGCGCAGCACAAACAACCCAACAACCTCAACAACAACAGCATCAACCTCCCCACTGACCGACCCCCCGCAACGTGTACGCGCAACGGAGGCAGGCGCAGTAACAGCAACGACAAACACAATTCCTGACTGACCACCAAACCTTGAATGTGTGTGCGCACAGCAGGCGGGTGCAACAACGCTGTCTGGGCACAAGCGCGCTGCGCCAGAGGGAGCAGCAACAGCAGGCGCAGCAGGCGCAGCAGGGGCAGCAGGCGCAGCAGGGGCAGCAAGAGCAGCAGCAGGGGCGGCAGCAGCAGCAAGGGCGGGAGCTGCAGCAGCAGGGGCACCCGCGGGAGCAGGAGAAGGGTCGGCAGCAGCATCACGCACAGCAGGGGCAGGCACAGCAGCAGATGCAGCATCACCAGCGCCAGCGCCAGCACCAGCAGGCGCAGGAGCAGGCGCAGGGTCGGCAGCAACAGCAGGCACAGCAGCAGCAGGCACAGCAGCAGGCGCAGCCTCTGGCGCAGGCGCAGGCGCAGCAGCGGGCGCCCGCGCAGCAGCAGCATTGCAAGAGCCAGCACCAGCACCAGCACCAGGACCAGCAGGCACAGCAGCAGGCGCGGCAGCAGGTGCAGCCTCTGGCGCAGGCGCAGGCGCACCAGCAGCAGCGGGCGCAGCAGCAGCAGCGCCAGCGCCAGCACCAGCACCAGCAGGCACAGCAGCAGGCACAGCAGCATGCCCAGACGCACGCGCAGCCGCAGCATCGCCAGCTGCAGCATCCGCAGCAGCGCCAGCGCCTGCCCCCACCCCCCCGCGCAACGCCTTCCAGCTGCTCATGCACCCTGGCGCACGCGCCCCGGCAGCAGGAGCAGCAGCAGCAGCAGCGCATGGTGCCTCAACCAGCGCCGCCCCCAAGGCAGCAGGTGTGTGTGCGTGTGGATGTGTGTGTGTGTGTGTGTTTGTGTGTGTAAAGGCGGGAGATTACGTCGCAATCAGCGTCGATACATTGGCCGTCGTGAGCATTGAGCCCCACAGTCACAGTCGCATCGGCTTTCCAGTGAAGAGCAACTTCTAGTCCTAGTACCACAGCCTGGACCCATGTCCAGTTCTGGCCCTGTAGGCAGGCAGCATAGGCGGCTGGAGTGGCATGCGTGTGCACGCACACACACACACACACACACACACACACACACACACGCACGCCGCACGTCCCCTCACACATACACGCGCAGGCGGCTGGAGTGGCGTGCTGCAGCGGTATGCGCGCGCCCCTGAAAGTGTGCCGCATGAGGGGGAGGCGTGGTGGGACGACCGGGTCGTTCGGCTGCTCGATGCATACCCAAAGGTGTGCGGGCGTGGGTGTGGGTGTGGGTGTGGGTGTGGGTGTGGGGATGGGGTGGGGTGGGGTGGGGGCGAGGGCGGGGGCGGGGGCGCGCGTGTGTGTGCCTGCGTGCGTGCGTGCGTGTTCGATGTTGCAGTCCGTCGAAGCGCTTGGGGGCGTATTAGACCCCCGTGTGTGGTCGATTCAACAGTGCGTCGGACGCCTTTGATGGCGCATTAGACCCTAGGAAAGAGGCCGGCAGCTGTCAAAATTAGACCCCTAGCATGCCATCTGTCATCATGCTTGCTGTGCACGCGGTGCGTGTCTCAAAGCAGCCGACAAGGCAGTCAGACCCCCGTGTGTGCTCGTGTTGTGGCGCTTGACCCCTCCCGTATGCCCGCCTCGTATCACGTTCAGCATGCGCCTCCCACACACACGCTCTCTCTGACACACACACACACATACACACACAAACAGAAACACACTCGCACTCACGCGCACACACGCTCACGCGCAGACACACTCACACACACGCACACACACACACACACACACACACACACACACACACACGCACACACACACACACACACACACACACACGCCACCACGACCTTGTCGTCGCACACGACTTCTCCCTGTCCTCCAGCACGCACACACGCACGTGCACACAACACACACACACACACTCTCTCTCCCCCCCTCCCCCAGGCGCGCCACCACGCCCTCGTCGTCGCACGCGACCCCGTCCTGTCTTCCGTCTCTTCCCTCACACAGCAGCACGCGCCGCTGCTGCGCCACATGCGCGCGGTTGGGCTGGAGTGGGCGGCAACCAAGGTTCCTGCTGGTGCCACCGGCGCGAGCGCAGTGTTCCGTCTGGGCTTCCACCAGGTGCCATGTGTGTGTGTGTGTGTGTGTGTGTGTGTGTGTGTGTGTGTGTGTGTGTGTGTTGAAGCAGCGTGGGTGGGAGTGGGCGGCAACCAAGGTTCCTGTGGACGCTCCCGGCGCATGCGCAGTCTTCCGTCTGGGCTTCCACCAGGTGTGAGGGGATGGTGTGGGCGAAGTGTGGGCAAAGTGTGGGAAGAGTGTGGGATGTGCGGGTTTGTGCCACGCATGCACGCGGTGGAGTTGGAGTGGGCGTCAACCAAGGTTTCAGTGGGCGCTAGCGGCGCAAGCGCAGGCCTCCGGCTGGGCGTTCACCAGGTGTATGTAATCGGGAGTGTGTGTGTGTGTGTGTGTGTGTGTGTGGAGGCACTCCCTGGGCGGCCCTCCCTGAACTCCCTGGGCGGCCCACTCCCTGGGCGGGCGGCCCACTCCCTGGGCGCGCGCGAGTCGCGGCGGTCGGCCCATGTGAGTCGCCGTCGCCCATCCCCCCTCATCGCCCCGGCCCCCCCCCGTCGACTGCCGCCTATGTACTGCGGCCCACCCTGGACTATCCACCATCGCCATCGCCCGAAAGTGGCAGCCTCAGCGAGCCGAGCAACCTCTTCCACAGTCCCAATCCTTATTCTGTCGCAGAGCCAGTCCCATGCCCTCGCCAGCGCCGAACAGCTCCTCGGCAGACTGTCGACCGCATCATGGACCGCCCCGCCGCCGCCTGACGCCGAGCAGATTCTTGGCCGCGACCCAC
>VFSX01000001.1:975000-992500 GCA_016618255.1 Chlamydomonas sp. UWO 241
AGCAGACCTCTGGCCTGCCCCAGGGGTTGCTGCAGCGCACCCGGATACCAGTATGTAACCAGGTCAGAACGACCTTGGCTCATGACCGGGTCATGAGCCAGCCAGGCCTCTGGCCTGCCCCATCCGCAGGCCGGGGGCCTCCCCAGGGGTTGCCGCCGCGCACCCGGATACCATACGTATAAACATCGTCTCAGTCCAGCGGCAGGCAGTCGAACCGTCACAGGCCTTGTGCCGCAGGTAAAGCGTCGCAGTCCAACGGGCACAGCAGTTTTCAGTTCAGTTGCATAACATTTTTCTCAGCCATCCTAGTCTTCGTCCAACGGCAGGTAGTCAACCGTCACAGGCCTCGCGCCGCAGGTACAGGATATCTCAGGCCAAATCGCATATTTGCGCACGCGCGTATATAAATATATTTGCGCGCGCGCGTACATAAATATATTTGTGCGTGCGCGTATATATATATACGCGCGCGCGCGTATGTGGGTATGTTCCGTGGCGCACGGCGCAATATATCCCCATGCGCTGCGTAAACACGCACACACACACTGCACACACACGCACACGCACGCACGCAATGCGCACACACAGCTGGCCTCCTGCGGCCGCGTCGCCGTCGACACGCACTGCATGGAGGCGCTCCTGAAGGCTGACCTGAAGTGCCACGGAACGGGGTGCGCCAGCGGCGCTTTCCGCACGATGCCTGCGCTGCTGGCGCACTTCGGCGGCTGCGGCTGCGGCTGCGCGGGCGTGGAGCCTGCGGCAGCGTTGGCGGCGGCGGCAGAGCAGGGGGGGCCTAGGTAGGATGCTGATGATGATGATGATGATGATGGATGTTACAGTCAGGGACACCTCTAAAGGCGTATAAGACCGTGCTCGGCGCCATATGGCCCGAGCACCTTACTGAGATGGCTGGCTGTTGGTGGTAGGGAACCCCAACTCTGTAAAGAGCGTGGGCGCACCCCTAGGTCCCCTACCGCAGCGGCAGCAAACGCTTGTTGAAGTCGGTGAGCGCATGTTGGGAAACGGAAAACGCAAGGCAGGTTCGTCGCCAATTGCCAGAAGAGACATCCCCCCGTGGGGAGAAAGGCCAAGACGTGGCCGAAAAGGATATCCAGCCGGGCCGCAACCTCTAACGTGTTAAGGGGTTTTCTAACTGGGATTTCAACCAGCATTCACAGGATTCTCAACCTGTTACCCTTAACCCGGCTCTGAGCAGAAGCTGACCCCTTGTAGTTGCACCGAGCACGACATTGGACGTGTCGCAGGCCCCCCCCCTGCTGAAGGGGGGAGGAACAGAAGGACTCGGTGAGGGGCACATCCCTAAGCCTAACTACCTAAAAAGGGGCTGGAAAAGGCGGTCAGTAGTGACCAACAGTGTGGGATTTGGTAATAGGTTAGAGAGCAAGCTTGCTCCCCGGTTATGATGATGATGATGGATGTTACAGTCGGGGACACCTCTAAAGGCGTATAAGACCGTGCTCGGCGCGTATGGCCCGAGCACCTTACTGAGATGGCTGGCTGTTGGTGGCAGGGAACCCCAACTCTGTAAAGAGCGTGGGCGCACCCCTAGGTCCCCTACCGCAGCGACAGCAAACGCTTGTTGAAGAACGCATGTGGGGAAACGGAAACGCGAGGCAGGTAAATCGCCAATCGCCAAATATGTGTGCTTCTTGAATTTATACTATGTGACTGCGCAGGCCGCAGGTGTGCCTTATGCTAGTCCCTGCCGCCGCCGTGCCCGCAGGAATCTTCATGCAGGCTCCCTTCCAGCAGCCGCAGGCTCCGCAACAATCGCTCCAATAGCTCCGCTCCAATAGCATCGTCAACTCCCCAACGAATCAACGCTGTGCTGGCGCGAGGCCCGGCCCCTGTGCTGTGCTGGCGCGAGGCCCGGCCCGCACCCTGTGCTGTGCAGGCGAGAGGCCCGGCCCGCACCCTCCGCTGTGCTGGCGCGAGGCCCGGCCCCTGTGCTGTGCTGGCGCGAGGCCCGGCCCGCAGCCTCCGCTGTGCTGGCGCGAGGCCCGGCCCCTGTGCTGTGCTGGCGCGAGGCCCGGCCCGCACCCTGTGCTGTGCTGGCGCGAGGCCCGGCCCCTGTGCTGTGCTGGCGCGAGGCCAGGCCCGCACCCTGTGCTGTGCAGGCGAGAGGCCCGGCCCGCACCCTCCGCTGTGCTGGCGCGAGGCCCGGCCCCTGTGCTGTGCTGGCGCGAGGCCCGGCCCGCACCTCCGCTGTGCTGGCGCGAGGCCCGGCCCCTGTGCTGTGCTGGCGCGAGGCCCGGCCCGCACCCTGTGCTGTGCTGGCGCGAGGCCCGGCCCGCACCCTCCGCTGTGCTGGCGCGAGGCCCGGCCCCTGTGCTGTGCTGGCGCGAGGCCCGGCCCGCACCCTCCGCTGTGCTGGCGCGAGGCCCGGCCCCTGTGCTGTGCTGGCGCGAGGCCCGGCCCGCACCCTGTGCTGTGCTGGCGCGAGGCCCGGCCCGGCTGTGCTGTGCTGGCGCGAGGCCCGGCCCGCACCCTGTGCTGTGCTGGCGCGAGGCCCGGCCCCTGTGCTGTGCTGGCGCGAGGCCCTGTGCTGTGCTGGCGCGAGGCCCGGCCCGCACCCTGTGCTGTGCTGGCGCGCGGCCCGCACCCCCGCTGCGCTCCATGCGTGCGCAACGCTCTTTCCTCCATGCACTCGCCCATCGTCGCCCATGCGACTCGTCAGCAAATCTCCCCCCCGCTGTCTCGCCATGGGCATGCTGCCCATACTGCCGCCCTCGTTGCATTCCTGGCCATCTGCTCTGCATGCATGGCCGTCAGGGTCGTCATGGTGGCGGCTGTTCCCCCCGGTGTCCGCATGCCCCCGCCTGACGCCGCCCCCGCTAGCGCTCCCCAGACCGTTGCATGGTCGGGGGTAGCGCTCGCGGGGGTTGAGGGTTCGGGCTCCACGATGGCGGCTGCCTTATCCGCTGTCGCTGTTGCTGTCGCCCCGCTGCTGTGCCTGGTGCTGGTCTGCGCATCAAACATTTCGCATATCTGCCCGCATGGCCTGCATCTCTCCTCGCATGGCCTGCATCTCTGCACGCATGGCCTCCATCTCTGCACGCATCCCGTTCACGAGATCCCCCCCTCTCTCTGCCCTCTCCGCTGCCGCTGCCTCCCCGCTGCCTGGCTGCTGCCAGCGCGCTGCCTCGCCGCCGATCGGTCCGCTGAGGGCGGCGAGGACGGCGGCTTTCCTGATGGACGCTCTTGTAGGCGGAGGCTGTCGCGCCATCGCCATCGCTTGTTATTTGGAACTGAGAATTAGAACATGTTCCTTCTGCATACTCCGTTTTGAGGTCGTCATCTTTGAGGCAGCTTTCACGTGTGAGACCCAGCGTGGGCATTTCTCAGGTGCGCCAGCTGCGGTGCACTGCAAACGGCACAGTCCACCGCAGCTCCTCAGGAACCCACGCTTGGGTCCCCGCCACTATCGTGGCTGCCTCATTGACTCCTAATTCAAAACATCGTTCGCTTCAGGTCAATTATTCCTCCCGATCCTCTACCATCTCCAGGCTTGTGTTACGTATATCAAGGCACGAGACCAGAAAGTTGGCCATGTCACGCCAAAAACAAGGGTAAAGTAGCCCCGGGCTGGGGTTCATAAACGCCCGCATCTTCGCATCCAAGCCTTTATCGTCCCCAGGGACGCTCAGGAAAAGGGTGTGGAACTGTACGCGTGTCTCCGTATACGCTGGACACTCAAAAATCACGTGTGCCTCATCCTCCCGCATGCCACAAAGGCGACAGAGCCTCTGGCTGCGTGGCTCTGCCTGCGCCGTGTGGCGCCCCTTCTCTATCTGCAGTTCATGCAGCCCCATTCTAAAGCGTGCGAGTGTCGTGATCTGGGCGGCGCTGTTCAGCCCCGTCCAGAGCATTGGTGCGCCGCCACAGTCGTCTGCCATCCACCGCAAGTAAGTAAGCATCTTGAAGCGGTGTGACCATGAGTCAGGCACTGAGCGGACGACGCTGAGCTGGTTGGCGTCCTCTGGCAGCTCTGGTGTGCTGGTCTCTGATGCCAGCCAACCTGCCGCTGCTGTCTCTAGCAGGCAGGCGATGCCCCCCGCCTCCTGGCCCCACACCAGCGTGTGCCCCACTGTGCTGAGGCACTCGCTCAGCTGTGCCACCCAGCTCTCTCGCACGCCACCCGCCGCTAGCTCCCAGCTCTCCCGCATTGCCGCCTTCAGCAGATCGCCATCCGGCCGCCGTAGCGCTTTCGCCCAGAAGCGCGCCGCCTGCCGCAGCCAGTCGGTCGACAGCGGTCGCCAGCCCACCTCCGTCGCCAGCAGCGATAGCTGTTGCCCACACCTGCGAATACGGAGGGCCTCGCGCACAGATTGCAAGTGCAGGGCTTCCATGGCGCGCCACTTGCGGCGCGCCGCCTTGGAGGGGCCCCCGTCCCCTCCAGCCAACCCCCACTTGTCGGCTGCCCCCGAGAAGATCCCCTGTACCCCCATGCCCGCCCCCGCCATCAACCCTGGGCCCCAGATCTCGCACCCGTAGTTAATTACAGGTCGCACCAGTGCGTTGAACAGGTGCGCCTTTACTCCCACGTTGTGGAGGCCCATGGCATCGTATCTGCGCGCTAGGGCGAAGCGTGCACGCTGGCCCGCCCCCTGCCTCTGCTCCAGCCCCGCGCCTATTGCCCGACGGCTCCCAAAAAGCATGCCCAGATATTTAAACTCGTGATTCATGGGCAGGTCCATACCAGCGTACTTCAGGGTCACCCTTCCCCTGGCGCTCGTGACCGGGCAGTACTGGTCGTTAAACACCACCCCCTCAGATTTGCGGACATTGACAGTGAGAGCGTGCGTCCTGCAAAAAACGTGAAGTGCATCTAGCAAGCGCTGGAGCGCCTCCGGCGTCTCTGCCATGAGCACGAGGTCATCTGCATACAAGAGTAACCGTAGGAGCCGCCTGTTTGCTCCTGTCCCTAGGGGGACCCCGACCTCTGGCATCTGTGCGTCAAGCTCCCCTTCTAGTGAGTCGATAAACAGCCCAAACAAAAGCGGCGACATTGGGTCGCCCTGCATGACCCCCTGGCGTGTGGTGAAGCCTGGTCCCACCGTGCCGTCTATGCGCACGCACATGCCAGCCCCATCGTACAGTGATGTCAGGGCTGCTAAAAACGCCCCCCCCACCCCCAGGCTCTTAAGGCACTCCCACATGAGCTGCCGATGCACGCAGTCGTATGCCTTTCTAAAGTCGATGAAGGCAGTATACAGCGGTTTTCGCTCATGGCTGCGCCTCTCAATCATGTGCTGTAGGATGAAGGCATTGTCAGGGGTCCCCCGCCCCTTCCGGAACCCTGCCTGCCCGGCGGCTCTATGGCCGCCCTTCTCAGCAAGGTCGTCTAGTCTGCGGAGTAGCACCAGACTATAGAGCTTAGCAAGCGCCCCACCCACCGTGATGCCCCTATAGTTGTCCCGCTCGTCCAGATTGCCTTTCTTCGGCATCGGCGTGACTGCCCCCATGTGCCATGCTTTGGGATACCCCTCGCGGAAGACCCGATTGAGTAGGTGTGTGATCGGTTCAAGAGAGAGCTTGCTGTGCGGATTGGAAGTGCAGGGGGGGTTTGCTGCGCTGCTGGCGCACGTCGGCGGCTGCTGCTGCGGCTGCGCGGGCGTGGAGCCTGCGGCAGCGCTGGCAGCGGTGGCGGCGGCGACAGGGCACGGGGACACTTGCGTAGAGCCTCATGTGTGGATTGGATGTGTAGGGGGCCCGGGCGCACGAGTCGGCGGCTGCGGCTGCGCGGGCGCGGACCCTGCGGCAGAGCTGCCGGTGGCGGGAGGAGAGGGGGGAAATGCGTAGAGCCTCGTGTGTGGATTGGAAGTGTAGGGGGCCTGCTGTGGGCCTGGGCGCACGGGCGCGAGCACACGTCGGCGGGTGTGGCTGCGGCTGCGCTTGCGGCGGCGGCGGCAGGGGAGGGGAGGGTGGGGACTGGGTAGAGCCTCATGTATGGATTGGAACTGCAGGGGTCCTGCGGGGCTCGATAAACGGAGGCGCGTTCTCGTCGCCGAGCCCTGGACCCAGCAATGCGGCGCTGCTGGTGACGAGGATCTCCGTGCCGCTGACGAGCGGGGTAAAATACGACTGGCCCGGCGCCTGCTAGACTGCCCCTCGGTGGAACACTTCAGGAGCGGCTTGCCCGGCGCTGCCATGGCTTGGCGAGTAGCCGCGGCGCTGCCGCGGCCCGCGCTGGGAGACGGCCCTTATCCTCCCCCCATGAAGGACGCCATGCGGCACCAATCTCGACGAGTTGATCGACAAACGGAGGAGCTGGCGCCCATCAATGCATGCTGGACATTGGTCAAGATGGCTGCCCGTGGAGGCGGGCTACCATCACGGCTTCAGCGGTGGCGACCGCCGAGGCAACACAGAGTAAATCCGCTTCACCAATCGCAGCGTTCGTCACCGCGCTCATCCTCGGGGTCGCTCGTCTGCCGGTGACTGGCGTTGGAAGGTCTTCAGGCAGCCTCCATGACAACTCTGTCGTCCATGCCCCCTGGAGGGTGGGACCTGGCCATGCATGAGGCATGGGGCGCCGGCTGAGCCCCATGCAAACGAGAGCTGGACAGCCATGCACTGCCAGGCGGGGACCGTTCCAATCAGCGCCAGTCGGCTCTGCCGGCTTGACTGGCCACAAGGCCACTATTGTGACCTTGGGGAAGGTTCTCTCTTATATGCACCTTGCCAGACATGTTTCTCAGAGACCGCTGTTTGGGGTAGTCTAGCCGGCGGGAGCGGTAGTCTATCGGCCGGGGGCCGACGGTACTCTAGTACTTAAGTGTGCTGGAGTATCGGCGGGTGTCTCTAGTAGAAGAGTAGCCTGCTTAGCTGGAAACCCCGTGTTACTGTTACAGGGTCCTCCGGGCCATCCTGGACGCGCGTGTGGGGGCAGCCTGGTAGGCTGGCGCGCTGAGTGGCCTTGCGGGCTCTCTAAGTGATGATGGATGTTACAGTCAGGGACACCTCTAAAGGCGTATAAGACCGTGCTCGGCGCGTATGGCCCGAGCACCTTATTGAGATGGCTGGCTGTTGGTGGTAGGGAACCCCAACTCTGTGAAGAGCGTGGGCGCACCCCTAGGTCCCCTACTGCAGCGGCAGCAAACGCTTGTTGAAGTAGGTGAGCGCATGTTGGGAAACGGAGACGCAAGGCAGGTTCGTCGCCAATCGCCGAAAGAGACATCCCCCCGTGGGGAGAAAGGCCAAGACGTGGCCAAAAAGGATACCAAGCCGGGCCGCAACCTCTAACGTGTTAAGGGGTTTCTAACTGGGATTTCAACCAGCATTCACAGGATTCTTAACCTGTTACCCTTAACCCTCTGAGCAAAAGCTGACCCCTTGTTAGACTACACGTCCCCTAGACGTGTAGTCTAGGCCCTAAATCACGCCCCGGGGTCCTCCGGGCGCATGCGTGTAAAACCTGTAAAACCGGACGTGTGTGTGGGGGGGGTGCATGGGTGTGGAGCCTGCTTGAAGTGCCCGGGTGCGTTGCGCCGAAGCAGGTTCAATGCTCAACTGCCTGAAACGTTGGCCCCCCACAGAAGCGGCACCCCCCATGCCCCGACCCTGCAACACCACCCCGACGCGCGCCACGTCACAGCACCACAGCAGCACCACAGCAGTGACACGCCCACGTCCCCCCCGCCCCCCCACGCTCCCACCCCGCCAATTCCATGTAAACCACCCCCGCCAATTCCATGTAAACCCCCGCCCCGAAAAACGACGCAACGCCTTTACGCCTGTACGCCTGTAAATTACATCAGATTCTCACAAGAACTCGAAGCCGAGTTGTTGGGACCTGCCTCCTTCCCTCTGACAACACGATGTGTCTCGAGGGAGTGCGCGCTCAGCTACTCAGCGCCGGGTCCCCCTAACCACCTCACACCAGCGGCTCTGTCGCCCCATCCGCTGCCGCGCCTGCTGCCGCGCACCCACAGCGTCTTGGTAGGGGCGCGTCGCCAGAGCGGCTGCATGCGCAGGGTAGCGTGCAGGGCTCGTGCGCGTGGGGGGGAGGGTGCCGGTGCGCAGCGAGATCGACGCGGGCGTACGGGCCCGCGTGTACTCGCGTGTGCTGGCCCGCGCGTACTGGCCCGCGTGTACTGTACACGGGCCCACGTGTACACATGTGTCTGCACACGCGTGCACAATGCGCGTGCAGCTGTGGTGTATGCACACACGCACGCACGCACTGCAGTGCCGCAGCAGTGCCATGCGTCAGCGGCGTCCCTTGGGGCGCGCATGGCCCAGTGCTGGCTCGCTTGGGACAGCCAGGCTGCCCTCATGCCTCCGCCCATGCCATGCCGCAGTGCGGTGGCTGTATGTGTTGAGTTGTGCATGCGCTAACGGTCGTAGGTAGCCCCCCCCCCATGCGCCCCATGCGACCTGCGCATGAGCCTTGCATGCGCATGCAGCCCGACGGCACTCCATGCAGACCAGCTCGATCGAGCTGGACGTGCACATGTGCATGGCATCATCAGAGCAGATCGTATCGCATCACACAGCATGGGCTGCTTCCTGCTTCAGCCCTGCTCTGCAGCGCGGTTGACCAGCATCGCCTCCGCGCTGCTCATCTGCGACGCGACGGGTCTGTGCTGCGTGCGCCGCCCCTAAGATCACCTCTGAAGATCACCTCTGACAGCTGCGCTGCCGTCCATCTCACCCTGACGCCGAACGTGACGCCCTGCTTATTCGAGCAATGTGTGAGCAGTCCGTTTCAAGCCCTTGCGAGGATTGAACCCAGGGCAGGTGTGGCTGCAGGGTGTACGTGCGCGCGTGTGTCCCTGCTGTCCCTGTTGACAAGCGTGCCGCGCGTGGGAGTGGGCTACGCCCTCATCTACACGCACGCTGCAGCTGCTGGCTGCATTTGCCCGCCCATGCGTGGCCTGCTGCCAGCCAGCCCGTGCGGCTGGAAGACGGGGGACGTGCGTGTGTGTCGCTCATGCTGCACGCCGCCTTGAACTGTAGGCAAGCTGCTGGCACCGAGTTGCAGACCAATGAGACGCCTAACTGTGTTTTTACAACTGTGTTCTTCTGCTTCAATGCCTTCCTGAATGCTGGGCCGTACTGCGCGCACTTATGTGCGTACGCAGTACCTAGGGCCACTCGTCACAACGTGCGCCAACAAGGCCAAGAGAGAGCAGTGTTTCACATCCACTGCCGGCGGTCACAATCAGTTTAAAGTTCCAGCGGGACTATCAGGCACAAGGCCCACCAAAAGGTCAAGCTACATAAGTAGCCCACAGTAGCGCCACCCACAGGCCAAGCTAGATGGGCCATCTCTGTATTCACGTATCTACTAGTATGTGTGTGTGTCGTGCGGTCAAATAAGGCAAAATCACGGCGAGATCAAGGTCAAGACTTACTGAGGTACAACTTATCAGATACAGGGGAGTCACAAACATATCAGATCAAGAGAGAGCTAGATCACCGTACAATCTCAACGTGATTTCTCGGGGTGAGCAATCGCCGCACGGCAGCTGCGGTGTACAACTTATCACATACAGGGGAGTCACAAACATATCAGATCAAGAGAGAACCAGATCACCGTACAATCTCAACGTGATTGCTTGGGGTGAGCAATCGCCGCACGGCAGCTGCGGCGTACTATACATCTGAGGTCGAAGAGTCGCATCGCTCATTTGCCTGCAGTTAGCACTCGCTGGGGCCGGTGCCTGGTCACGGGCCCGCCGGCGCAGCAGCCGCATGCGCCGCAGTCGCCGGTGCCTGTGCTGCCGCTGCCGCCGCTGCCGCCGCTGCCGCCGCTGCCGCCGCTGTCGCTGCCGCTGCCGTCACTGCCGCCGCTGTCGCTGCCGCTGCCGTCACTGCCGCTGCCGCCGCCACGCCTGCTGGCCTCAGCGTCCACACATATGGGTCCTTCTTGCCGCCTTCGCCGGTGCGCGTGACCAGGTCCGAGGTGGTGTGCATGTGGCGCAGCGCTTTGCTCGTGTCCGGCGTGTTGCCAGCAACTCCCTCACGGGGCCCTCCGGAGTAGACACGATGCCCGAGATGAAGATCAGCGCCTGCGTGACGATCTGCTTCTGCTTGGGCGTCAGCGGCTTGGGGGGCGCTGGCGGTGCGTCGGACGATGCGGCGCGCGGTGCAGCCGCGCGTGCGCGTTCCACAGCAGGTACGTAGGTGCCGGCGCGCGGCCGCTTGTTCGTCGGCGCGCGCGCGTCAACGCCGCTGCTGCCGGCAGCCGTGCGGCCGCGCTTGCGCGATGCCATGCGCTCGTCCCCGCTCGAGTCGATCGGCCTGGCACCGCCGCCGTTGCTGCTCGCGCCTCCGTCAGACGAGATGTTGAAAGCACCGTGGATGTCGTGGTCCATGTTCTTTGGAGAGTCGGGGTCCTGAGGAAGCACAGATTGTCCGCGGCGCGCAACATATCCTCGGCGTAGAACTTCGGCGGAAGGCACTTGAGGCTGCGCGTCGGCAGCTCCTCGCCGTCAGGGTATGCGTACTCGTGCGACAGGTTCTCCTCGATGTCTTGGTACTTGTGCTCGCACGTCGGCGGCTCGCGCCTTACGCGGATCCACGTCGAGGCGCGCGAAGGGGAGACAGAGGCGACGGTCGCCGTTACACCACGTGGCGACGCGAGGGATGCGCGCCCCGGCCTGTTGGCGTGCGCGGGGACGACGGCGCCCTTGCTCTTCACGCGCCCGTTGAGCGACGTGTGCGCGTCGCAGTCCATGGGGGTGGCGGAGTGTGCGGCGGCGGTGAAGGGAAGGGGCCCAATGCCGGGGATGAGCGCATAGCCGATGACGGCGGCGGCGCTCGGGATGGTGGACGGGTGAGCGAGCAGCACGCTGCCGGCTGCGATGCCTGTTGCCGGCATGTGGACGGCGGCGACGGTGGCGGGGTAGGCAGCGCCGCCTGGGGCGACGTACGCAACGGCGTTCTTTATGTACCCCATGGCAAAACACTGCAAGGGGCAAAGGGGACATGGGGAGGGGGAGCATGCATGCGCGGCGTCAGTTTGCATCAGTTGGGCGTGGTGCTTGGTTTGTTATCTGCTGTGTGCGCACGGCTGCAAGGCGGAGCCACGGCGGGGTGAGGCGAAGCCAGAGGGCGGATCTGGAGCAAATCGGAGCGAGAGCGACATTCTAATGTCGAGGTGGGCGATCGGGAGCAGGCCAGCGCGACCAGGCGCGCGCGCTGTCCCAGGCATATCCAAATGTATGGGCAGACGTGGGAGATGGGGCAAGTTGGCAGCAGCAGCGAGCGGGGATCCAGTCTGCCGGTGAACACATGTTGCATGGCGAGCAAAAAACATTTCCCCGCGCCTCCCAGCCCCACACACCTCACCCAGACGCACGGCAGGCTGAAAACTGGTGTTGGCCAGGTACTTTGATGCCGGAAGGGGTCGCTCGCGGTTTGGGCCTGCCACCAAAGTGCTCAAGTGCCCGTAAGACGGGTGTATGTCACAGCTCTGTCGTCTAGACGTCTCGGCACGAGTGCAAGAAGGCTTGGGGGCGCGGGGAAGTTTGCGCTTGGAGTGGCGAAGTGAAGGTTGTGGCCACTTTGGGTGAATATGTGTGTCGGTTTGGTGGGCGATTTGATGGGATCGAAGAATTGATGTCGGTGCCGTGTCCCAACTCGCTCTCTCATCAGGCCTTCTCTGAGGTTTAAGGCCGTCGCATGGGGTCACGCGGCAGGCGATGCGTGCCTTCGATCCGAGGTTTTTGTGCAACAAACGAGCCGAGACCACGGATGCACTGTTTGTGAGACACCCACGCTTCGCAACACTCGTGGGGGTCCACGTCCAATTCCCACTACACCTAGGTTTCACTAGAGCATGGTTGAACTAGTAGGGGGCACGGGGCGCGATGGAGGCGCCTGCGCCAAACCCCACACTACCATCGTCTGTCCCCGGGCCGGTGAGCGATTAGGGAGAATAATGATGATGAGTTGTTTACAATCCACTTCTGGCGATCACAATCAGTTCCAAAGTTCCAGCGGGACTATCAGACAGCAGGCACAAGGCCCACCAAAAGGTGAAGCTACAAAAGTAGCCCACAGTAGCGCCACCCACACTAGGTGGTGGGCGCCAAGCAAGCAGCGCCGCAAGCCAGGCACCAAACTCAGCCCTGAAGCAGCCAGAGGCAGACCCCAGGTACAACCGGCTGTAAAGCCAGGACCATGAAGGGACCAAGAAGGCCCACCCCCAACCACCCGAAAGCGGCCAAACATGGCACCCGCCGCAACACTCTACTCAGCGACCACACTGCACCCGCCACCGCGCGCGTGTGGCGCCACTTCCACTTCAAACACACTCCCAGAGGGGATGAAGCTTACCAAGCAGGTGCAGCCACCCGCTCGCCGTCAACCACAAGGCGCGCGCGGTGGAACTGCGCCCGCTTGCCCGCAGCCCTGGCGGCGACGAAAGCGGGCCACAGCGCCTGGTGACGTGCCTCCTCGATCACTGAGCACGTCGAAGACAGCAGCCGACGGGTCCAGGGTGCGGCACAGCGCGTGGCGCCAGCGCACGACGGTGTCGGCCACGGCGTCAGACGTCACGGTGAAGAGCACACGCAGCATGCTGCCCCGACGCGGCTCCACACCGATGCCCCCGACTTGGCGTTGAGGAACGATGCGGACACGGCGCCTCCACCAGCCGGATCCTCCCGGTTAGAGTTCCCATGCATGAAGCGCACGAAATCCGTAGCCAGGCGGACGGGCAGGCTTATACCTTCCACGGCCCCTTCGGCGATCTGCTCCGCTGCCGACGCCGCCGCCCCCGCCGCATCGTTGTCATACTTGCCACTTGACATGCCAAAGGACGCAACGAGCCTGGAGGCGCCTGTCACTGATATGGAAAGTACGTGGCTGCGGCGCAGCAACGTGTCGCACACATGCGCAGGCAGCCCCCCCCGACGGCAGGGGCTGCGCGCAGACGCGGCACGCACGGCACCCGCCGCAGCAGGCCGCTCCGCCGCCGGCACGCCCGCCGCCGACGCCACAGGGGCGGCTGCAGCAGCAGGCCGGGCAGGCTGAGCAGCCTTGGCAGCAGGCGCCGCGCGGGGCACTCAGTGGGCCGCATGCGGCGCTGCATGCGGCATCTGCATGGGCGCCCCGGGGACGTGGCTCACCAGGAGGCGAACCAGGTCCACGAGGGACGCAATCTGTTGCGCCTGCACCTGCACCACAGCGAGCACCCCTGCGAGGGGGCCGCTGCTGCGGCCGGCGTCGGCAATCTGTGTTGCGCCCACATGCGTCGGCGCATTCTGTGGCTGAGCGAGCGCGCTCGCCTCCCTTTCCACCAGCCCGCCAACCAGGCCTCTGAGGTCGTCCACCACGGCAATGCTGCCTCTTGCATCACTCACATCTTCTCCGTATAATTTATAGTCGAAGTGGTGTGCTCTGACACCCTGCTGTGTCAGCGCAGCGCTCGTTCATGAGGCTGTCACTGGCGCCTGCCCCGGTCCCTCTTGAAGCGGGCGTCACCCCCATCACCAACCCCACCTTGAACACCACCACCACCACCGCCACCACTACGTAGTATACCGAGCCGCCCCTAAGCTCCTCCGGAACGGCCGGTATCTCCTCCTGCCCGCTTGGCGTATCCTCAAGCCCACCCACTGTGTTCGCACCGTCGCACGCTATGGGCCACTCGACGCCCGGCGGCGTGCGGAGCAGGCGGCCTCCTGCGCGATGGAGAATTCCTGCATGCCTGCAACCCCCAAACTAGAGAAGCTTCGACACAACCGCCCTCACAACCACCTTTGGCTTCAACGTCACCACCATCGCCAACGACACCGCCAAGGTGAACGCACACGCATCCAACGAGTGCATCTTCACGTTCAACATTAACCCCAACAACAGCACGGCGCCGAGATCTGGTGGCTCGCTCTAAACTGGCTTAAGAGCGCACAATTGTGCGCGGATGTAGCACACAATCCCAAATTGCCAATTCAAATTGTATTCGAAGCGGTCGTTGACGGCATGCGCTCATCGACACATTGACCGACGCTTCCACGTACTTGAAGCCACGCGACGGTCAGCCCACTACATAGATTCACCGCATCCACACTATCATTGCAAGAGATTAAACATGTAAAGATTGGGTTTCTCTGCGAGGGCACAATCACCGCGGCCCAGAGCAGCTCTCAGGATGACGGGGGCATCGCTGCCAGCCCGTTCTTGCTCCTCGGCTCGGCTGATGCCGAGTCAGCCTACGCCGCCTCAGCTGCATCAAAGTGAAAGTAGATGGATGTATGCACGGGCGTGGCCATGCGCGCGTGCACCAGCTTTGGAGTAGAACGCACCCAGCTCGGTGACAGCGGCTGTAGGCATTGTGTGTGCCTGCGTGTGCGTGTGCGTGTGTCTGTGCGTGTGTGTGTGTGTGTGTGTGTTTTGTGTGTGTGTGTGCATGCATGCGTGTGTGTTTGTGTGCATGTGTGTGTTTGTGTGTGTGCATGTGTGTGTGTGTGTGTGTGTATTTATGTGTGTGTGTGTGTGTGTGTGTTGCCACGGTGGTTACGTGCGTGTCGCCTTGCTCAGTGCCATGCGCCCACTCGCGCGCCAGCCTTGGGGGTAGAGTGCACCAGAACTGTGGCAGTGGCTGCGCACTGAAGTGTGCGTTTAGGGCTTATGATTCAAGGTTTAGGGTTTGGGGTTTGGGGTTTGGGGTGAATGCGTGAGGCCCAACTCAGTGTCAGAGGCTGCAGGCAGTGGGGGGGGGTCAAATATCAGCTGTAAGCTGTAAGCTGTAAACAATGGGGGGAGGGGGCGTGTGGTCAGAGCGCAGTCAAGGGTGTCTCACTGTGCCACGCGCCCTTGCCCGCGCGCGCCCGTGCCAGTCTTGCGGATATAGTGCGCTCAGCCCATACGCGGCGGCTGCGCTCATGAAAGTTGGTTAGGCAGCGGCCCGGGGGCTCTGGCATGGCAGGGTGGGGTGGGGATTTGCAGATTTTACACGTACGCGTGATTATAAGCTTAGCTTAATGATTGTATAGCTATTACAAGGTGTAAAGCCGTGTCGGGTAAGTATGAGGTGTAAAGAATTTTTCGGGTGTTAAGAGCGAGTGCGGCTGTGTGGTATAAAGAGCGGGTGCGTTAGTTGGGTTTTGAAAGCGAGCGACAGGACGCGGGGCGCTGCGTTTGTTTTTTATGGCGTAAAATGTGTGGACTTGGACCCAGAGGACCCCAAGGCGTGCGTTAAGGCCCAGTATGCACGTCCAGGGGGGCTCTACTAGGAGAGCCCGCAAGGCCACGCAGCGCGCCAGCCTACCAGGGAGTCAAAACAAGGAAGTTGCCCTCCTTCCGGAGGACCCCGGGGCGTGATTCAAGGCCCAGAATACGCATCTAGGGAAGCTCTACTAGAAGAGCCCGCAAGGCCATGCAGCGCGCCAGCCTACCAGGTGTTTCTCTGGGTTCATGGTTGGGTTCATAGCCAGCTGTGACCCCCTTGCATCGCTCATTTGCGATCGTGAGCCTAAGCTCCATAGCTGGTTGCGTGGCCTTGCAGGCTCTACTAGTAGAGCTCCCCTCGACGTGTAGTCGTGAGCCTAAGCTCCGCAGCTGGTTGCGTGGATTTGCAGGCTTTACTAGTAGAGCTCCCCTCGACGTGTAGTCAAGGCCTGAACTCACGTCCCGGGGTGAGTTGAAAAAAGTCCGTAGCTGCATGCCACTCTTGGGAACCGGCAGCAGGCGCCTGGGTAGGGGTGTGTCGCAGTCGCCAAGGCGTTGATAGGCGTTGATAGGCACACCGCGGCGGCATTACAGGCAACCGCATGGCCCTACTGATTCAGCAGCTAGGCGAAACTAGTGGCACTCGTTCTGATTGGAAGACTTTTTCGGACACAGCGTTTGAGCGTGCTCAGGATAGGGTCGGGTGGAGAGCCGTGGTGTACGGTCCGGCTGCCCCTCAGGCGCCGGCCCTCCACCACGGCGGTCAAGTAGATTGGCAAGCGCCACTTGACACCCTATCCCCTGGAAGCAGTTAGGACCTATTTTGGAGGCGTCGCACAATAGCTCTCCTTTTTGCTCTGGGACTACACGTTGGCAGGCAGCCGGCTGGTGGCTACCGCCCCTGACAAGTAATTGTTAGGGCCAGAACTGGACTTGGGTTGAGGCGGTGGTACTAGGACTAGAGGTAGTCTTTGCTGGAAAGCCGATGTAACTGTAACTGTAACTGCATGGCCCATGCCCGGGGGCTCGTGCAATTAGGATTTAGGGTTTAGGGTTTAGGGTTTAGGGTTTAGGGTTTAGCGTTTAGGTCAGTGGTGTCCTCAAGGAAACCCATAATGTCCTGTTTGCCTCAGCAACATTGGAGGGATCATGCCGAATTGCCTCCGCAGGTTGTGATTTTTGCGGGAAAGTGTGAAAATTGCTCTTCACACTTTTCGGAGCGAAATTTCCCGCAATTCGCCCCGGCAGTTTCCCCCCAAATTCCCCGTTTTGCCCCTGCAGCGGGGGCTGCAGGAGCTGCGGGGGCTGCGGGGGCGCTAAGGACATCACTGGTTCAGGTCCGCCCATGCGCCTGAGCAGCCCCATTCTTGCCTGAAGATGCCGCGGTGGTCAAGAATGCATGTGGTGCATCTGGTGTGCATGATAAGGCCGACAGGTACACGTCAGCACGATGTGGTGGCGCGCGTGGGGCGTGGAGCTGGCGTGGATCCGGAGCTACACATCTGGCGCGCGTTCCAATATGAACCAGTATGCGCGTGACACACCTCAGCAACGCGGGAGCTTTGTGCGCGCGACACGCGGTCGCGAACGGGCGCGCCCCCTCATGGATGTCCTTCTCTTCAATACAACGCCCAAGGGAGCGCCTTGTAAACCTGTCAAGCTGTCCTTCTCTTGCAATCTTGGTAAGCGTGTCGAGTGGCTCCTACGTCATACGGCCTGATCGTTAAAGCAGTCGACAAGTGCCTCTCCTCTCCACCCTAGGGTGGCCTTCCTCCCACCCCCGAAACTACCCCCCACACTCACCACCAAACCTCCTGCCTCCATCGATCCAATCGGGCATGAGGAAAATCGAGCTTGCACATTTCGAAAATTTGCAAGAGATTTTGAAACGTTGTGATACCACGCTGTGATTGACTGCTAGTTTGGGTGGGGATTCTCACCGCAACGCGCCGGTAACACACAATTTTTTCCAAGTGATTCGTGGCGCCCATGCGTGTGGGCCTGGCATGTGCTCGACCCCACCTTGCCACCCGGCGCCGGTGTCAATGTCGAGACCAATGAACTGACCAACAGGGCTTTTGCAAGACAGGCGGCAAGGAGAGGCAGAATCAGTGTTACAGACACCTGTTCGTCTTCTCCTGCAGCCAATCTTGAGTCACTTTGTTCCTCGGGAACTGACCGACAAGGCTTCCTGCAACACATCCATCGTTACACACCGTCGCACCCGCCCGCGGAATTCCCGACTGTGGCGGTCAACAAGGCTTGGCTTGACTGAGCTGCCTTGACATTGATTTGCGTACCCTCTCCCAACGGTGCAGCACCAAATCTAAGAAACACGGGGGAGGTCACGTCGACA